>RJWH01000025.1:1416690-2016690 GCA_004363575.1 Solenodon paradoxus
ATATATATATATATATATATATATATATATATATATATATATATATATATATATATATCTCCAAGGGCTTACAGGACACTCTGCTGGGATGGGCACCATCTTTGATTTATCTCCTTGATGTACTCTGGTGTGCCAGTATTTCCCTAAAGGGAGCTTTTAATTACCACTTTTGCCCTGCTTTTTCAGCTGCCTTCCAGGGTATGCCTCTTTGTTGCCTGGTCCCATGGGACTGTAATCTTTAGTATCACCCAGAAAAGACCTTGTAACTCTGTTCTGATTTTGTGGCTGCTTCTGCATTGTTTAGCTCTGGTGGCCAGTGGACTTTTGTTTGTGGGCCCCATAGAACCATAACCAATTGGGAAAAAGTTCCTGAATAGCTCCCACTTCCAAGGTATAGCAAGAAGCAAAAGACTGGAGCTGTCTTTCTGTGAAGGAGGACTATTAGCTTTAACATCAAGGCTGCAGACTAAAGGGCAAGCTTCTAATTAAATACACATTTGAGGTCTGACTGAAATCATTTCCAGAGACCTTGGAAAGCAGATGCTGTCTTCAAACTCTCACTCTACTGCACACTAGTATCTCCTAGATGGGAACTTTACATATATCTGACATTCTTAGGTTTTCTGGTTTCTTTTGTTGTTGTTGCTTTTTTTTTACAGATGGTGCCCAAGGAACACCTCTTGATTTCTCAGTTTACTGGGTCAGGAGGGCTTGAAGTCCTGAGTTCCAAGAGACTGTGCAATTGGATAAATGGTCCTTGACAGGCTAGGACCATGGGCGTACCACACAGACTGAAAACTGAGGTACATCTCATAGTCTTTCTGTGAAGGACGTCCCTTTGCTTGTCCTAGAGCTTGGCCTGAGGGTAAATCTTCAGGTCAACATACATTTAGTGGCCTGTGGATTTGCTCTTCAGAAACATAAGAGAGTGGATTCTACCTTGGCATTCTTCCTCTGCCCATTACCTCCCAGAAAAAAAGCATATTCTCTTTCGGAGCCCTGATCTTTGCAATTGCTACTAAAGGGATATTCCAGATTGTCTGGTTCTATTTATCAGTGGGGCTTATGCTTAAACTCCCACAGGATTTTGTATATTAGCATACTTTTAAAAACTACTGCTCAAGGTCTGACTTCCTGTCACCCTGAATCTAGGTGCTGAGAAGATCTCTTTTGAGTCACTGAGATGTCTTGGCACATCTTCAAGTATTATGAGCTATTAAAAAATTATAATAGGCTCCTTGGACAAATGTAACACTGAGAGACAACTGGGAACTGGGACATGGTTGAATGATAAGATTTATCCACTACGGGAGGTCACTCCAAGACTGGAAGAGTTGGTTGTTGCATTTACTGTATAAGAATCAACATGAAAACACAATGAAGACTATGGCTCAGAGGATTATGGGTAAGCAGAATCTATCACAGTGGTCTAGTCACGAACCGTGGAACCTACTTTTTAGCTAGTTTAATCAGAAATGAAGTTTAATTTAAAAGTAGAAATCACATAATCCATGGAGGTTACATAGGCAGGAACTTTCTTAAAGTCATTTGAATAGCTTACTGTCAGGCATTATACATGAGTCCAAGACATAGGCGATGGACATCTACTTGAGGACATCTGCCGCTGCTCCTGAGGGGTGGCTTTCTCAGCTTTCTTCTGTCCAAGTGTAGTTTCCAAAAGGTGTGTCTACTTTGAAGAAGTAAGGACAAATACCTTTATCTATTTGCTTATGGAAGGTGGGAAATTCTGGAAGAAATTGTGGACTGTTTGTATTATTCTCCCTTTGAGTTTGGTAGAATTCATCAGCAAAATCATCTAGACCTGCTGACTTCTTTCTTTGATGATTTTAAGCTACTAATTCCATCTCTTTCGTAGATATAGTCCTATTTAAATGATCCATTTGCTTGTGTGAGTTTTCAGACTTCATTTATTTCAAGGAATCGATCCATTTCAAATTTGTGGTCATGGAGTTATTTGTAGTAGTCCTTTGTTATCTATTAATGTCCATGTGGTCAGTGTGATGACCATTCTTTCATCTCTAATACCAGTAATTTGCATCTTTATTTTTTCTTGGTTTACCTAACTAGATGTTAATCAGATTTATTGTTCTGTTCAAAGAACCAACTTTTGATATATCTTTTCTTTTATATTCCTATCTTCAATTTCATTCATTTCTGCTTGAAATTCATTTTTTTTCTTCTACTTGCTTTAGATTTAATGTGCTCTTCTTGTTCTGGTCTACTACAGTGGAAACTAAGTTAATTGATTTTAGTTGTTTCTTTTCTAAAATATGGATTTAATGCTTGAAGCCTCCTTCTATGCTCTGCTTTCATTACATACCACAAATTTTGATGTTATATTTTCATTTTCATTTAGATCAAAATATTTTTGTTTTCCTTGAGACTTCTTTTTTGAAGTTACATAATTTAACTTCTAAATAATCACTGATTTTCAGCTATGCTTCTGTTACTGAAAGTCAAGTTAAATAATTCCTAGTTTAACCACAGCTTATATGATTTTTATGATTTAAAATTATTGACATATGATTTATGTTCCAAAGGTGATCTTTTATATAGAATGCCATATGAGCTTTAGAAGAATGTGTACTTGGGTGGAATTTTCTGTAAATGACAATTAGATAAATTTGATTTGTCATGCTGTTCAAACCAACGCTATCCTTAGTGATTTTTAGCCTGATTCATATATTAATTGCTGAAAGAAGGGTTTTGCTATTTCCAAATATACAGTGGATTTATCTGTTCTTTCATTTTTATCAGATTTGCCTCATATGTTTCGACACTTTGTTATGGAGTGCATACATTTGTTGTATGTAGGTTGTTGTAGTCATTCTGTAAGGTCCCACTTTATCACTGATAACTCTCCATGTTCTGGTTTGCTTTTATGAAGTCAGCATAGTTTATTCCAGATTTCTTTTGTTAATATTATCACAATATATCTTTGCTTCCTTTAATTAGTATATTTTGATTATCCTGTTCTTTATTTTATCCCTTTCCTCTTTAGGTTTCTTTGCTTTTAATTACATGCTTTGTATATTTCCATTTCCTTTTCTTCTTAGAATATTAATTTTTTTTATTAACATTTTGTTGTTGTTTTAGACTTTGTGAAAAATGTTTGCAACTAGACTATCTAAAGTCTGTTGTCTAATGTTCTTTAGATAGGATTTCAAAGGACAAAGGTGATATTTCCACAGAGGGTCCTTTTTATAAACTTCAATACTGACCAGATGTCTACTCTCCTGCTCGTTTGATTGACAGATTGTTTCCTTAGTTTAAGTTAGGTGGTAATTCTGGCAAAAGACAATCCTGGAGATTTCTTTTGTAAGGATAACATTTCCTTGTTTCTGATTTGGTTTATTATGTGAGCTACTATGGTTTAACAGTAGCGACATGATTGTATCACTTTATTTTCCTGTCTTCAGTATGTGTATGGTCTTATTCTAACTACTGAAATTGGTTGAATTTCGTAGATGAGAGTATAGTTTACCTTACCCTATTTTTCATATTAGACTATCTATCCTTAGAATACTGTGAGAGAAGTAGAGAAGCTCAAGTAGTCAAACTTGTTCACTGTTTGATTAGGAAAGTATTCTGAAGCTTTTGATTTAATGAGGTTTTAATGTTGTCATAAATTCCATTTATTCATGCTTTCTTTATTCATGCCCCGTTGTAAGGTTGAATTTGACCAAAAGGTAGACAATACCAATTGATTAACTGAAGCAGAGTTGTTAGTTGCACAAGATTATATTGCTTAGTAAGAGACAGCAGGGTCAGAGCTTTTCACCCAAAATGAAATATTTTTTGGCAGTTTTGCTTATAAAAATTTAATAATTTTAACAGGAGCTACAGTAATATTGTTGGCTTTTTCACAGTATGTACGGTGTTACTAAAATATGCAAATGTAAGAAATCTCTATTTTAATAAGCTCTTTTTAAAGTTATGAATATGCCCTTTTGATGGGAAGAATAAAAATAAAAGATAATTAGGTTGACTGCTATGAAAGAACTTACATTTCTACTCTGGGGCTATAGTGAAACAGTCTGCCTCGGTTACACAGCTTGATTTATCCATGAAAATTGCATTTATGGTACTCTTAGAGCAAGAGGTATAGAAACTAATGTCACGACCTTAAATAAGAATTTTAAATCTACTAATAGCATATTTTAATGTAAATGTGATTTAGAAGATGCATTGTAATAGCTGTTATTAAATCTAATATATAAGAAAATTTGTACTTGGAATATGTTGTTGAAGCATTTGAAAATAGGCAGAACACTTTGACTTCTAAATCAGAATATTAATATTAGAACACAATTTTTCTGATATATACTTGCTTTTATTTATTTATTTTTATTTATTTTACTTTTATTTATTTATTTTTATGCATAGACTGAAGGATGTCTGATTCTGTGCCTTTTTAAAATTTTGAATGAAAGGAGAAACTCAAAAGGAATTGAATGGCACTTTGTCATCTTAATACAGACTGTACTACCAGTTCTCTAGATTTATACTGAATGATAAAAATGCTTTGATATTGGGCTATTAAACTGTATAATTTAGGTGTCCTTCTGTAACCATAAGGAAGGACAGTCCCTTTGTAGGAAGACTCTGCTTTTTCCCCTAAGGAAATGGCTATTTCTGATGATGGTCCTCCTGGGAAAAGATTGCTCCCAGAGCTATGTTGCAGAATTAAGTAAGGGTTAGTAAAGGAGGGAAATAAGTAATGGTTTGTAAAGGAGAGAAGCTAATAATGTTAAGAAGTGCAGCTATTATCACTCTTGTATCAGACTTGTGACCAGTAGTGATGGATTGTAGACATAATATCAAAGCCAGATTAGAATACAAGAATTTTTGAGGGTATTTAATTGTGAGGAACATTTATTGGTAGAGTGGTGGGGGTGGGGGACTGAAAATTCTGGAAATCATGATTGTGGGGTCTGAGTCAGTATACATTGAATATTTAATGAAAACATGCCATTCCTTTGGCATCACAGTAAGTGATGATTAGAAATTTAAGCTTTAAACCATCTGTTCTGGATTAATGAACTTCTTATAGTCCAGGCTATGTTTTCATTTCAGAGTCCCTCTTAGGGCTATTCATAATGGACCATAAGAACTTTGATATTTTTAGTCTAGCTCTGAAATAAAGTTTTAGGAGTTAAAAAAATCTAGTTATATACTGTAGCTTAAGAAAATTCTTTGCATTGTTATTTGAGTTCATTCTCATATTTGAGGTTCACTTTGGTTCTATGTAAGAATATGCTGCAACCTCACTTTCTCTGTGAAATCTCCTATAGAACCTCTCAAGGAAAACTAATTTTACTTTTTCGATGGTGCATATTGCTTTTTGAACTTTTTTTAACTCAGTTTCTGTGATGGTCTATATTACTGTTATTTTTGTGTATAATCCTGTGTGTCTTGTGCTGCTATACCTTTCTTCAGAGAAGGAGGTGTAATTTAATTATTTTTTCTTCTCAGTAATATTATTTCTATATTTTTCTCCTTTCCTTAGCATTAAACACAGTACAGAAGACACATAGTAGGTGCGCAATATATGCTTGCAAAAGCTAGCAAAAGAGAATGTTTTCATTTTCTCAAATGCCTTGGAATAGTCTCCTGAAAATGTTCTTATGGGTAAGAAAATAGAAAATTGACACAGTTCTCTTCTCTCTCTCTCTCTCTCTCTCTCTCTCTCTCTCTCTCTCTCTCTCTCTCTCTCTCTCTCTCTCTCTCTTTCTGTCTCTCTGTATTTTTTCTAATTAAAAACAGAAACAACCCACACCTTGAGAATACTGTTTAGCTATGTATCCTATTTCTAAGATGAGCAATCTGTTAACATGGGATAAAACTCTTAACTGATTTATGGAGAGCTGTTCTACTAATTAATAGTATGAGACAGATGCAGAATAGTTTTAGTTATTTCAAAGAGATCCTAATGTGACCAGACAAAAGTTGCTGATGATCCTTCAGAATGTTAAGTGGAATTAAAATGTATCTAATTAGTTATCTCTTTGGTGGTCTGTGGCTCATTTAGTGCTCACAAATATATTGTTGACACTGCAGGATCAATTATATTTTCACCAACAAATGTGTGCTGTGTTTGTAATACAAACTACCAATGTTACAAAAGAGGCATAATTAAAGAGGAATATGGAGGCATAATAATATTTTTTTGAGTATATAAACTTGTCACAAATATCAAGTTTCCTCAATTTAACTGAAGTTGTACCTAGGCTTTCTATAATTTTAATTTATTCCACATAGTATAAATTAAATAATTTATGTGTAGAAATGAAAACCATGGCCCATTATATGTTTAGAATATATTTCTCCTTTTCTCAATTATGAATCCCTTGAGGATAGGGTTTGCTTTGCCTTTTTCATATCTATATTCCCAACATTTATATAATCCCTGGCAAACAGTAAATGCTTAATGAATGTTTGCTGAATGAAATAATTAATTTTATATTTCCTTATTGACCTCTTCACTGAAAATGTTGTTGTCTGTAGAAACATGAGGCATATATTGCTTGTTTTATTTAAAATCTTTCCCCATTAGAATAAATTAAGGATAAACAACATGGAATATTTTCTGTTGAAAATCGTGCCCAAGCTGCATTTATTATGAGATTATAGTTGTATGAGCTTTTAAAATCTCTCTTTAGGACAACTAGATCTATGCTGGTTGTGGCAAAGAGAGGATTTACAGAAAAATAATCGTGGAAGCCCCACTATATGGGGAAGTTTCAAGTGACTGAAAAATTATAAAAATGTAAGTCTACCTAAGTGGTATCAATGCAAGGAGTCTGATGAAATTATTTATATACCTATCTTGGGGATAGATAGACAAAATAACAAAAATAAAAGATAAAAGCCAAAAATTGACAATATGGAGTCTTCCCAATATTTCAAATGGGAAGGGTAACATAATGACTCCTCACTCAATAGGCAGGACACATAGTTTAGCATCCATCTGATCTCTTGTGATGACTGCATCCTGTTGAGTAAATGAAAGCTCCACGATAGGACAGCTTCATAATCCCTAGAGTCCTATAATCCCCAGAATGAACTCCCATTCAAAGGGTGAGAAAGAGGAACACATTAATTTAGTAAACAATCACAAACATTTTTCCCCTCTAAATTTGCTATTAACCGAAAGAGGTGTGCTAGAACTGGCTTCTACTGGCCTGTGAGAGCCATTGGTGCCCATCTTCATAACTGTGTTTGAGAGTGACATTGAAATTGACATTGCAAAGAAAAACTGACAATGCTACAACTCAGGGTTGTTTTCATTGTTGCTGTTGTTATTTATTTCTTGTAAAAAGCTAGTTTACTAAAACACTGCAGCAAAAAAAATGTTGAAACTTAATTAGAAACTTAACATTAAAATTATTCATTATAACTTTTTCCAGTTTTCTGAATTCATTCTCTTCTACCGTGATTCCTCTCTGCCTGCTAGAATTAATATGTCTACTTCCGCTTAACACAGAAGGCAAGTCATGCATTCATCACTTCTTATTTTGCCAGCTGCTTTAGTTTCATCTACACAAGTAGTCCATATTTTCTCGCCTCTGTGGACTTACGCATGTTGTAGTCTCTCTGTTTAGAATAACTTTCTCCCATATTCGCTTGTCATCAAATCCTACTCATCTCTGAAAACAGTGTTTCTCACTCCTTAGGGATACTTTTCCTTGACTTCCCCAACAACTGCCCTGAGATAAATAAAGCATTCTGCTTTGCCATTCTTTTATAGACTTGGCTTTCATTATAGCACAATTATGTCATGTAATCTGAATTGTTTTTCTATAGCTGTTATAACACATTATCACATATTTAGTGGCTTAAAATAGCACACATTTATTCTTGTAGTTCTTGAGATCAGAGGTCTGAACTGAGTTACAATGGGCTAAAATTAGAGTGTTGGTGGATTTGTATTCCTTTTCTGAGGCTCTAAGGGAAAATATGTTCCTTGCTTTTTCCAGCTTTTAAAGACTGCCCACATGTTTAGCTCTAGGCCCTCTTTATCTTCAAAACCAGCAGTGTATGGTTAGTCATTTTCATATCATTATGACAGTTATTCCTCTACCTTTTTTTCCAGTTTCAAAGACTCTAACATCTGGTCAACCTAGATAACCCAAGAAAATCTCCATATTTTACAATAAACTGATTAGCAACTTTAATTATACCTCCGTCACCTTTGTTTCACATGCCTTTGAGATTACACATGGACTTCTTTGGAAAATCATTTTTTTCTGCTTATCATGGCTATAAGTATTATTTAACATCAATGTATATAGAACCAGTTTCCAGTACTATGTAAGTGCTCGGTGTATAATTGTGCAATAAATTGATTTTTGTAAAATCAAAGATTTTCATAGAATCAGCAAGTTCAAGAATAAGAGCAACCTTAAAATTCACCCCTTTCATATCTGTTGGACTATAGTAGGGTTTTAAAAGTTTATTGATTATGTATCCCAGTATTAGTATTAGTTCCTGCCCTTGAAAAACTTTCATTTTTCCCCTGATACAGAAAAAGCTATTGGATAGATCATAAATTATCACAAATATTTAGGGATATTCAACTTTTATGAAAACTCATTCAGCAAATATTCTTTAATTCCTATTTAAGCAGTCTCATGAACTGCAATTATTTTTAATACAAGAATCCAGAGACCATCCTGTATATCTTTAAATATTCATAAGAAAAATATCATTCTATATCATTCTTTAGTTGTGATCTGTGTGTGTGTATATATATATATACATACATATGTATATTTGTACATATATATACGTGTGTGTGTATATATATATATATATATATATACATATATATGTATATCCAATTCTTCTAAACCTTTAGCCCTTTCCTCCTTTTCTTAATCAAAGAAGCCATCTGCTACCCCTGGGCCTCTACCTTTCTCCTTATACAGAAGTGGCCTTTTGTTTTCATTCTCTGGAATAATGTAGTTTGGGAAGGTCTTACTACAAAAGATAGTTTTCCTTAAATAGTTCTCTTTATCTAAGAATCCCTTCTCCTAGATACTAGTGGCCTTCTCCTCTCTCCCTCACACCCCAGGTCCCAGTTCTGTACTATTGACACACAATAGAATACTACTCATTTATTAAAATAAGATTAAGTCTTGTCATTTATAGCAAAATGAAAGGCCCTAGAAGGTATTCTGCTTAATATAGACAGAGGAGGACAAACTTCGTAAGATTTCTACTCACGTGTTTTATATAGAGAAACCAAAAATACATGGATGAACTAAGTAAAAAGAAAACAAACAAAAAAAAGAAATCTGACTTTCTTAAAACATAGCATAACAATAATGTACAGTTCATTTTTTGTTTCAAGCATGTAAAAAAGTGCCATATTTGAATCCATAGGAAAAAAATTAACTGTAAGTCTCTACTTTTAAAGTAGGAAGTCGTTTGGCAGTTTTATCTGGACTGATATCCAAAAGGTAGTGTAAAAGGTCACCCCAGAATATATTAAAAAAAAAATTACCTTGCCAAACAGTCACACGACTATGTATCTGTATCTATCTATAGATCTCTCTATATGTATCTGTATCATCTAAATGAGATACAGGATATTAGCCTCATCTTTGGATATATTTTTACTCAACAAAACTTGCAGCTTAACTCTATATCCCTTTTTAACTATCCTTTGATTTTGTAGAATGCCATATTGGAGATGCTTATTGTAGTCTGAAGGTATTGATTAAAGTAATTTAACAGTGTTATTATTCAGAAAGAGTCTACACAATTTTCGAAGATTATTTTATGCAATATTAGTGTATTGATTTCAATAATGCCAGCAATATGACTCTGGAAAGGTAAATTGAAAGAGGGCATACAAATTCAAAGTAACAACACTGTTTACAAAGACTTGGGATTCTTTTATTGGCAAAATCAAGTCAATTATATTTTTAACAAAGCTATATAAATAGTAAGACACTGTTTAATTTCTGGACTTACAAATATCTTATCTAGTTCAAAGAATCTTGAGATGATATTTTATTTCCCTGAATATATACTAGACATCCTCCTCTCTTTGGTTTTAAAGTCTGTGAAACCTACCTCTTTCTATTTATATCAAAGTACTTTTTTTTTGCAATTAATCTTTTTCTCTGTTGCTTCAGGTTATTGTCTTCAAATCGGTCTTAATAAACACAAAAATATGCAGAACTCTATGCTGTATGATATAAAGAACATTCCGTAGACGTGGTCCACCACACTCATTTCTATAATCAACCTGTTCTGGCACAAGCTTCTGACTACATAACTTTGTCTTTATTTCTTTGTTTTTCATGTCTATAGAAGTGCTGAAGCAGTTACAGATGATGGAAGAAGCTGCAGACTTCTTGATCATAGACAGCATAATGAGCCACGGAATCATGAGTTTGGAACTCAGGCTTAGTTATTGAATTTGGAGATTCAATTTATTATAATTTTCATAAATATATATTTCTATTTTCTTATAGTATTAAATGAAGTCAAGTAAAATACCTCGTTTTAGGCTCTAAAATTCACTAGCCTAGCACTCACTAGTGGTCAAACATACCTTTCTGGAATGATTAAAACAATGGTGGTAATTTTGGCTGCACAGAAACAAGGTTGAGTCTATGAATGAAAGTCAACTGTTAAAAGAACAGTTATAAAAGGCCAGGGTGCACTTGAATATTCATTGCTTTCACTGTTGTCCTGAAAGTTAGGCAGAGACTACCCTAAAGACAAAGGTTAGTGGTAATAGTATCAAAAGAAATTCTCAAATGTTTTATCCCGTTATGCTCTACACAAAGGAAACTTGGGATAATTAATGGCTAACCCACCCACCACTGTCATCTATCCCAGAAGATGATAAATGTATTTTTTTCTGATTGTAGTTCTTGGGCATGATTAAAGATGGTGATTTTCTTAAAAAAAGAAGCATCTTTCTTATGGAAATGTTTAATCCCCTTATGTCCTTAATTTTAACTGTAAAATAAATAGCGCTTTATTTCTCTGATAGCTTTCTCTTTAATAGAAAGGAGATATGTGATCAATTTTTGATTGATTATCTAGAACTGGTCCCAGATCAGTTTATTTTTACAGCTCAATTAAATCTTTGGGTGAATGCCAAGTTATGCATAGCTAATGGTTGAAGCTAAAGTCTAGATAAAATGCATGTGTCTCATGTTTCAAGGCACAATTTGGGCATCAATCTTCTGATTTATTGTGTCCATTTATTTATCATATACTATATGTAAGAAACTGCAGTAGATGGTTTATATACACTATCTAATTTGTGTTAACAGCAGGGCTACTAAATACATATTATACTTTGATAACAGATGGAGAAATAGTCTCAAAAACATTTGTATGACAGTTTCAAATAAGTTATGCAATCAGAAAATGATGGAATTGAGGTTGCAATGCTAGACTATCTGATTCTGAGAGGGGCTATTCCACTTTTCACCATCTATTTTAGCCTTAAGTCCTTCATGACTTAGGAGTTACAAAATCTTGTTAAGGTGATTTTATACTGTCAATTAGTTAAGCTAGAATGATATTTCCCAGAATTTTTTTTGCTTTCATAGTTCTCAATTAAGGTTAACTACAAGAGAAATTTTGCACAAAATGTGGAAGGCAGAAGCAAACCAACAGCCATTGTTCTCTGAACATCAATGTTGAGCTCTAGGTATATCAAAAGCTATCCACCCGTCCTGTTTCTGGCTTACTTTCTAGGTGGAGGATCTTCACTGGGCCCTTACCTTCTGTGAATCCTGAGCTAAATAAGGAAGCAGTTCTACAGTGAAGGCATCAGTTATGTCTGCACATCACTCAGATCCACACAGTTAGAGGCTGTGGAAGACAGATATAATTCCTTGTTGACCTTGTGGATTGCAGTTTTTCTCCAGGGTGCCAAATGATTCTGACTTTTCTCTTTCCAGTCAGGTTTTCTAGCTTTCTCCTGGCCCTGCCTCTGAACAGTGTCTTTGGGACCACTTCAGACTAGAAAGAAGAGTTCTTCTTTCTATAGAGTTCTTCACTAGCTCTCACAAATTAAACAAAGTCTAATAATAGATCAGTTATGACTTATGATGCCTAGTGGATAGGTCTCCCTGAGGGAACTGTGATTGCCACACCTATAAAATATCTTGTAAGATTATGGCAGACATTATTTCCATAACATTCTGACTGTTATCTTTGAAACAAACTATAACCCGTCTATTAAATTACAAGTTAAATAAAGTCATTTTTTCCCTGCTTGAAAGTGAACAATTTTAAAAGTTAAGGAAATCTCTGTAGAGAGCATTCTTTAGAACAACAGTATCAAACATGTTAAAGTCACAGTGTGATTTAAATGCAAATTTAAATTTACATTCATGAAGTCAGAATACTAGCTTGTATTACTCACTAGTTTCTGGCTATGAATCTCATGTAAGTGATCCCAATTAATTTGCATAGGATCAATTCTCATCTTTTGTATTGAATTTTTTGTGCTTTATTTTAATTAAGGTGATTGACTTGTAATTACTTCATTTACTTATACCCCTGTTTTGTTTCCGCATTGTTAACAATTATTCTGCCTTAATACTACATGATATGTATTAAATTTACATCTAAGATGACTTTAAAATATTTGAAATCTATGCAATGAATCAATATATCTTCTTTTTTCCCCTTCAGATTCCATTAAAGCAGCTTAATTTAGTATTTTTATTTGAGATTTTGGGATTATCCACACACAGGGACCTATGTAATGTCAGGCAACAGACCTGATCAGAACCCCCTACTCTCTGAAAAGAAATAGGAAGTTGAACTAAAATGAATCTAATATGTGCTGCTTGCTTTCCTTTTTATTTACCTGTTGTCTACACTTCATGAATCCTCATATTTGTGAACAAACTAAGATATGTAACCCTGACAACAGATAGTTTGCTGGTAATGATAAGAACTGATAGAGGAGTCAGTAATAGCACCACTTCATTTGTGTCTGTTTTAATTTTAAAATCCTTCTTTATATATTAGTTTAATACTCATAAGAAACTTGTGGGACAATCAAATATTATCACCCTTATTTCAAAGATGAGACTCAGTAATTTTAAGGACAAAATCACAGTGCAAAAAAGCAGTTGAGTCAAGATGTGAACTCTGGTTCGTCAATGTTTTACTGTTATATATTCAAATTTAGTGTAAAGCAAATAGTATAGTACAAAGGCATGCATTTTAGAATTTTATTAGTCTCTTTTTGAATCAAAGTTCTATGATATTAACAAAAGCCATGTGACGGTCATGTCACTTAATCTTCCTGACATGCTTTTTCTGATTTATAATTGAATTATAATAATTAAGTTATAATTTTGTTTAGAAAAATATCTCAGCAGCTTAGAATCATTGCCTATCAAGTTTATAATTAATTAAAACATTGTCTCTTACTTGAATATTTGTTTTGTCTTTAGTTCTAAAATGTTTGAATCAAGATGCAATTAGGTTATTTTTATTTTTCCCTTA
Source organism: Solenodon paradoxus (assembly GCA_004363575.1). NCBI lineage: Eukaryota > Metazoa > Chordata > Mammalia > Eulipotyphla > Solenodontidae > Solenodon > Solenodon paradoxus. The sequence goes on from RJWH01000025.1 coordinate 1,430,212, forward strand.
GGAGTTATATCTAATATTTTAAGATAGAAGTTCTCAAATTGTAGCATGTATTAGAATGACCTGGGAGACTTTTTAGAACACAAATTTTTACAACTTTAGAATTTGTGATTCAGTATGGAATCATTCTGAATGGAATCCAAGAATTTATATTTTTAGTAAATTCTCAGCTGATGCTTATGCTGCTGGTTCAAGGATTATACTTCTAGAATCTTTGCTACCAAGAAAATCTAAAAAACAGAGCCCCAAAATCCACAAATAAAATGCACTTGACTGAATTATTCAGTTTTAAGCACACTTTGTTTTTTTTTGGAATCATTATAGATTTACAGAAATATTGAGAATATAATACAGTTACCATATACTACATACAATTTCCTCTATTATTAACATTAGAATTAATGTTAGATTACATTAATGTTAAACTATGTTGTCACAACTGGTAAATCAATCCTGATACATTATTATTAACATAGGGCCATAGATTAGATTTTCTTTTTCACCTAATGTTTTTCTTTTTTGGGGTACAGGATATCACATTGTTTGTTTCTGAGTACTTTTATTTTTGTTTGTGTTTGCTTGTTGAGCACATCATTGCTTTTTGGTACTGTTAATTGTTTCAGACTTTTGTGTTATTTTCTTTCCTAGTCCTAGAATTGGCCATTTCTTCAAGGATTCCTGGGTAGAATGATATTAGAAAACATTTTTGGAGACTAGGTGTGCTCATTACCATTGAGTTATTACATTAAGATCAGCTCAACTGACAGAGCCTATATATACTCTCTCTGTCTCTCTCTCTCTTTCTCTCTGTGTGTGTATTCTGTATTTATGCATATCTTAATTTAGACTACCATAACAAAATCTACCAAATAAGTGACTTAAAAACCAAAATTTAGTTTCAGACAGAAAGATCATCTTATAAAACCACTAATTCCATTATGAGGGATCTGCTTTTGTGACCTAATCTAATCCTAATTACTTCCCAAAAGCCTCATCTTCAAATAATATTACATGGGGGGTTAGAACTTTAACATATGAATTTAGAGGAAGATACAAATATGTAGTGCATGGAATTCCACGTGTGGGAATGTATACTGAAGATTTGGGATAATAGTGAAAGGACCATAAATTTGGATTAGGCTGAATTATTGACATGGATCTACTAAGCAGGAATTCTGCATTTAATGTCATAGCTCTAAAATTATAAAGGGCTCTGTTGGGTTAGTTAATTGAAGCATGAAGTAAGTAAAAGGTGGGTCACGGTGAGTGGTTGAAAATGCCAGAACTGCATTGGTTTCATGTAGATAAAGGAATTAAAAAACTTCTGGAGACTTGAATGTTAGATTGAATTTTTTGTTTAAGAGCCATCTACCCACACTGGGAGTGTCTAGAAAATATAGCTTTCACCAACACTATATGAAATAAATTAAAAGGGAAGTTCTAGTATCTGAAAAGAGTTCTGATTGTTCTTCTCTATAGGCTAGACCTTACAGTGGAAATTATAATCTCTCAGTTAGGAAACATAAATGCAATTGCAATAATTGGTTCTCAGCAGGGGTCAAGTGGCCACTTTATCCACCAAAGGGTAGATTGGCGTGGTTATCATAATGGACAGCAGCATCAAAGAAACAATCAAAACAGTCTAACCTGTGCAGACCTGTGATGTTTGCAGGTTAATCATTGTGTTTCTAGAAGTGAAATACATCAAAAGCCTATTATATTTTAATTTGGTCTATGTAAGAAAAATGTTATAGGACAGGTGAGCAAAAGACTAGCCTGAATCATAAAAACAGAGTTAAGACCCCTCAATCAGTTCCCATGCTAGTGCCAGTTTATAGACCCTGAATACATGTGAATGAAGGATAGAATGGGACCCTTGAGGAAGAACCCTGGTATACTGCCAAAATTTTGTAGTTAATCTTTCTCTCAGTCTCCCCCAAGGGTATCTATAGCAATTTACCAAGGTAATGGTACATTGGGGAAAGGCAATAATCAGACCTCTCTGGGACAACTTGACAATAACTCTGAAATGATACTAATTCCAGAATAGGGGTTCACCAGCCAGTCTAGGTGTTTGTGGAGGTCAGGTGATCAATGGAGTTTTAGCTAAGGTTCATTGGGGTCTAATGGTTCCCAAACCCACTCTAGTTACTTTCTCAGTTCTGGAGTACATAATTAGAATATATGTATAAATACATCTATGTATTTATCAAGAGAGAATCTGTTTCCCTGACCTATAGGGATGGGGCTATTTTGTTAGAAAAGACTAAAAGGAAAACTTACCTTTACTTAGGAAAATGATAAATCAAAAGCAATACAAATCCCTAAGAAATTTCATTTTTCAGTGTTAATGATGATTTACGTCTTGAAAGATGTGATTCTGGCACATCCCCATTGAACTTTTCTATTTGACTTTTACAGAGGATACATGAATCTCAAAGAATGACAGTGGATTTTCTTAAACTTAACAGTGGTGACTCCTTTTGCAGCTCCTTTACCTAATGTGGTTTCATTGCTTGAACAAATTAACATATATCTAGTACCTTGTATGCAGCTATTGATTTGACAAATGAACTTCCCTTTACCTAATAGTAAAGATCACCAGAGGTACTTTGCTTTCAGCTGAAAAACCAACAAGATGCCTTCCTGTGTTACATCTGAGATATGTTAACTCTTCAGTTCTGTGTCATGGTTTAGTTTTCAAGGATTTTTATTACCTTTCCCTTCCATTGGTCCATTACATTGATGGCATTATACTGATTACTCTAGATCTATTGGTAAGAAGAGAGTAGGGAATATACCCTTCCTAAAAATTCTTCTACCTTGCTGCAGCTAGGTGGTCCAGTAATATAAGGCATGTCAAGATATACCTTCTAAGGTGTAGGATGAATTATTGCAGCTGGCCTCTCCTATAACCAAAAGACAAGCACAATTCCTAATGGTTCTCTTTGGATTTTTTTTTTTTTTTTTCTGTTTTTTAAGGAAAGTTGCAGGTGGAAATAAAAGCAAGTAAGCAAGCAGGCATGAAGAGAGAAGAGGAAGAAGCACTATATTTATCTTTATTTTTAGTTGTTCACAGTGACTGTTTCTTCCAGACTGGGAGGCCACCACGGCATACCCTTTCTTTGGATTTTTAAGGTAACATATTCCTCTTTTGGATGTGTTGCTTTGGCACATTTACCAAATGACTGGAAAGATTTTGAATAAGGTCCAGTATAGAAGGTTCTGATACAGGTGCATTATCTGTGAAAACTGCTTTGGCCCTTTGCAACATGATCAGCAGATTTAGTAGTGTTCAAGTGGAAAGGCAGATATAGCAGGTCCCTGTATATTAACAACAGCATATGTACTTAGGATTTTGGAGAAAAGTTCTGTCTTCCTCTAAGAATAACTACTCTCCTTTTGAGAAATAGCTCTTGGCCTGCTACTAAGTCTAAAAACTGAACACTGAATCACAGCCACCAAGTTATCTTGTGACTTGAGCTGCTCATTATAAACTGGACACTAAGCCATGAAGTTGGACATGAACTGCAGCACTCCACCCTCAAATGGAAGTGGTATATACTTGATCAGGCCTGAGCAGGCCCTGAAGACACAGGTAAGTTACAGGAAGAAGTGGTCTGAATGCCTGATTTCCACTCCTACGCCATTTCCTCTGTTTCCCAGCCTGCACCAATGGCATCATGGGGAATTTCCTATGATCAATTGACAGAGGAAGAGAACATTTGCCTTGTTTACAGATGGTTTAATATTATATACAGATACCACCTGAAAGTAGAAATCTGAAGTTCTATGACCCATTTCTGAGACATCCTGAATACAGGGGTAATCAATATCCTCCCAGTGAATAGAACTTCAGGCAGTGTACTTGTTTGTTTATTTTGACTGGAAGAAGAAATGGCCAGATGGATGATTGTAGACTGAATCATAGGCTGTAGTAAATGATTTGGTTGTATACGAAAAACAACTGGGAGATTAGTGACAAGTAAATTTGAGGGAGAAGTGTATGACCTCTATGAGTAGGCCAAAAATGTGAAGATATTTGTATCTTGAGTGAATGCCCATCAAAGAATGACTCAGTACATGTGGATTTTAATAATCAAGTAGATACCAGTCTCTTTCCCCAGCCACTCTTGTAATCACTCAGTGGACTTGATACTATGAGTAGAAGTTTTGTATGGATTTGGTGAAAGACTCCTACTTACTATGTCTGACTTGTCCATGGCTACTGCTAAGTGCTCAATCTGCTAGAAGCAGACACCAACACTGAGACTCTGATATAGCACCATTCCCTGGAGGAATTAGCCAACCACCTGATGGCAGGGTAATTACATTAGAATGCTTCAGTCAGAGACTCTCATGGACCATGAGCTTGAGACCTTCTTTATCCATCTGCCCATTAGGTCTTGAATCATACCCCTTAAAATTAGCATGACTTCGGAAATATCTTTGATTTTAAATGGAACTAAATCTGGACCTCCTGAACTGGAAAAAACTTTCCTCAGAATCTTGGACTACTACTATAGCAATACCCATGGACTGCCTCTCCTAAAGACTGACAAATCGGAGATAGGACATGTGTTAGTTGTCCTTTTAATATTAAGGATTCTGCTATATTTCTTGAGGTAACACTCCGATTCACTCCTTGTTTTCTGTCAGAACATTTACCTCTATATTCCTGTGCTTAAGGAGGATCTTAAAGGAGATGAACTCTCAGTTTCTTCCCTTATTTGGTAAGCTAAAATGAAATCAAGGGTTTTTTCTTTTAATTTCCTGCTGAATATTTTGAAATTGCATTTAGAAGCCAAGTATTTGAAATACAGTAAATTTTCATTACTGAAATTCTCTTCATAAACATATACACTTATACTTACTCAAACAGCACACACCCCATACAACAGTTTTTATAATTAACTTCCTGCGTACATTGAATTATTGTTGAAATCTCATCAGTATAATAGGTATTTTTCTTCCCTTAGATAAAATCTATGTGGTTATAAAATTGTATCTACAAGTCGTTAAGGATAAAATGTGACAGACTGCCCAAAGGCTAACCACCTAGATGAGTTTCACCATTCCCTGGATGAGTTTTATATTTCCTCTTTCCTTGTAACCAGCTCTCACACAAGTTCAGCATATTATAGGATAGACTAATCTTGAGTGAACTTTAGATAATTATAATGAAATTATAATACAGTAGCATACCTAACTCACTCCCCGTACTCATCATGCAGTTGATGACTTCATGCATGCAGAATTCCTAGGTGAGGTTTAACAAATGAGCAGAACCCTAATTGTGGAGAACTGCCCACCCAGTTCCTGAAAAAGCTCTACCTCTCTCATGAATGTGCATGCCATTTTTTTTCTAACAGATTTTTTTGACCTATAAGAACTGTAACCCTCATGGAACATGGGGCAGACGTACCTCTGGAACCTGCCTGCTCTTAAGTTTATAGAATGTACTTTGCTTTACTGCAGTAAAATTACTGTGTGAGTTTGTTCTGAAGAAAGATTCTCTTGAATTAATTCCAGGAGCATAAATAACCCCTGGAGGGGGTTCCAAATCAAGGTCATCCTTAACAAAGTGTCTTCCCCCGAAATAATTGCACTCTACTGTTTTAATTACATGTAGAATTCTTATCAAAATGTTTAAAGAAATTTGAGAAATGGCAGCAGAACTATAAAGCAAATTAATCAACTAGATTCTAGATTTTGGCTTTTTAAAGTTTACATGTCTTTAAAAGCTGTGTTTTATGTGAAAGCCACAGATGATGCTTTTTACTCTTTCCAAAATAATATAATGACTTGAAAAGTTTCGAAATTGCTTTTAAAATCAGCATGATATACCTAATTTGAAAATATGCAGAATGTAATGCTTGAGGGCATAAATGCCTCCCAACAATGCTCATTTAAAGGGTCCCTTAAGGTAAGGGTGTAGTATTTAGTAATATATTTTTAAATGAAATGTTCATGCAGGAATGAAGGCAGTTGTAGGAAGGCAGCAGAAAGAGAGAAGACACTCTTAATTTTTACTTAGTTGTTCACACTGTTCCCTGGCCTGGGACTCTAACCCATGGGTATATGGCCTGCATCATTTGGAGGCAATTGACCTAACCACTACTCTACCAGGGTGCACCTATATATGATTATTATTCTCAGCCTAGTCTTGTATGATTTGGGCCTAATGAAATGTACCATTTGAACCTCTTGACATGAAGCAGACTGAGTCCATAAAAACAATCCTAAAACTAAATTATGTGTGTCTAAATAGCTCATAATATCCTTATTGGATCCCTCAGTTATTAGATTCTTAGTAAATCACTTTATCTCAGTTTATTTTAGTTTATTCATGTGCAAAATAAGATCAGAAATCTCATTATCACCTTATCAAAGGAAATACTTGTTAAAGTGTTTAAAACACTATAAATTTTTTTGGAAACATATTTCTCAAAAATAGCTGTCAATAATTAATTTGACTAGGTTATTTTTTCTTTATTTAATTTTTATTTAGATTGACTAAGTTGATTATTATGAAAGTTTTTGTTGGAATGAAAATCAACAAGCAATATAGAGCATGCATACTAATTTTGCTAAAATTTCGTAAATATATTTTTTTATCTGTTCGGGGGCATTTATCAGTCTGAAACTCTCTTACATGATTCCTCCTTGTTAATATTCTGAACCAATGAAGAAAATAGTTTGAAGCCATGTACCTCAAACTTAGTTTATTTTTGGACTATTTGTTTAGTTTTTGTTAAGTACAAACATTAAAAGACTACATTTTTATCACCATTATTTTGTAAAATGAGGGCAATTTGAACATATTTCTCTTCCTTCATATAGGAATATAATTTAAATTGAAATCTGAACAAGGTGAAGACGAAAATGGAGACCATTATAACTCAGAGAGAATATTTAATTTTAGGAGATTTTGTTGCTTAGCAAGATTTAGCATGAAAAGAACAGGTATCAGAAGAAAAATATTTTCCTACTCTTACTGTGATGAAAGGATCCTGTGAAAGATAGCAAGCAAAGTGGGTGAGGCATGAACTGATTTCAGCGGCTTTTAACCTAGTTCCTAACTGTGATTGGCAGGACAATTTAGATTCTAGGTATCTAGTATTCCAGTGATCCAGTGTAGATGTAGGAATTTGATTACATTGGTCTTTTGGTTAAATTGAGTAACTTTCCTCACCTCATTTTCTCTAAACACATCTTTTCAAAATATGATTACATCTAATAGCTAGTTTTCTTGCAATATACTTAATTCATTTTTTGTTTGCTATATAACGTGTTATTTTCTCTATGTAATTATAATCAATCAATGATAATCCAATTGTTAGGTAGCAGTTAGGCATGGGCAGAGTGCTAGAGGAGGGAGGAGTGGGGACAGAAAAGAATGAATAAGGAAGAATCCCTGAATTCCACCAATCAGCTTAAAGGCCAAGGGGACCATCCAACCAGTTTAAAAGGTAAGAACTGATATACCAACCAAAAACCATACCCCACACCTGGGTGGGTATAAGGGCGGGGGAGTAACCCATAAAACTCCCTGCCTGAGATTCCTGGTACCTGCTCTCCACTTGGAAAGGCCTGCCCTTACTGTCTCTTAAGAGTGTAATTTCGTTTTCACTCAAATAAATCTCACTTGGCTACCTTCTTTGTTCCCTGAGCATGTGAGTCTAAGGAACTCTTCTCTTGAACTCACAAGAACCCTGGAGCAAGACCAGCATCCTCATGTTAACAAAATATTTTGTCCTTCTTTAGAACTGCTACCTTATATGTTAGAAAGAGTACCGCAGTGGAAATTAGGAAACCTTTTTTTGTTCTCCACTATTAATCAGTTGGCTTTATGTAACTTATTTGATCTTTCCAAATAGAATTTTCACAGCATATGTATGCTTTCAGTATATACCATGTCCTGACATACAAAGAGATTAACTACTGAGGAGAATATAAAGTGATAGTCACTTGGAAAGCAATTTGACAAGTTAATTGTGTACTACCATAAAATTTAGTAATACTATTACTAGGTATTTAACAAAGTGCAATTAAAATTTATGTTTTCACTAGCGTTAAAGCTCCACTTTTCCTAGAAAAACTTTTTAGTCAAAGTAAACTAAATTCTGCAACTTAAAACCAGGAGAAGTTTATTTCTCATTCAAGAGTTTAATTTTAATTCACTGCCTTCTATGCAGTGCTGAAGAAGCACCAAGTCTTTTTCACTTATTAAGGTCTTCAATTCAATTCCTTGATTTCATCTTTTGCACCTAAATAGCGATGGAAAACTGAAAGAGTTAAAGTGGATTTGGTACTTGGTGGAGAGACCTGAATCTGAGATGACCTTCAAGAAGGTCTGTGGCTCCAGTTAGGGGACATGACTTTTATATTCACAAGCTGATCAGTTATTGGGTTCAGGCTGAATCACAAAGGGTACACACCTCTTAGAATTATTGGCTATAATTATTATGATTGTAATTATTTCATTATAGCCTTATTTTGAAGTGTACTAGTACACATGCATGTGGCATTCGTGCCTTTTCAAAACAGAAACAAAAGATAGTTTAAGTAATGTTTTATAATGTTAATTATATTTGCTATCTCTTATAGTTTTTTAATATTCTCACGTTATTAATAACTGTCATTTATAATTTTGATTCTCTGTGGACCAAATCCCTTCTCTTTTCCATTTCTTCAAATGGCTTAAAACCCATTGCTATCTGAGTTCTTAAAGTAAATCTGTTAAGGTTTTGCCAAGTCCTTTTCCCTCCTATACTTTTTGAAATTTTTTTTCATTGGTGTAATATATTGTGAACTGACAGGCTATTTGTTGCAATCTTGTTCAATTTTCTGTCGATGGCTTATTCTTTATTAAAGGGGAATGGGAAAATTGAGTGAACTTGTGGAACATTTTCATTTATGTTTGCCTTTAATACCTTCTTTTATGAAAGAACATTTTAGTATACTTTTCATTTTAGTCTTAGAAGATATTTTGATAAAATTTCACAGTACTTTATAGTCAAACATGAAAAAGGTAGAGCACTTCACTTGTGAAGTCAACATTTTTTGAATAAATCTTTGAGCCTTGCTTTCTATAGATTTCATGAACCCACAGTGACAGCATTGCCTTTGCTTAGTACAGCACAGTGATATGTTTCTTATTCTGTCAGGAACTGTAGATATGACATCTCTAGGGAGTAAATTGCAGAATGAGAATTAGAGAAACCAAGCCAAATTCCTGTATGAAATTGCTTATCATATGCTCAATATTTAGGTCAAAAATCATGATTTAAAAAATAAAAAGAAAAAAATGTATCTCAAATATATGCAGGTTTTTTGTCATAAATATAAATGAGTAAATGCAATGCACAATACATGTATTTCTAGAATTCTTTCTTTTTGAGATAAATATTGAGGCATCAGTTGGACTTCAGAATTAGAAATCATGAAAGTTACCATTTGTAGACATTCACTTAAAATTCAGTGCCGAAGGTGGTGTTTGCCATTGTGTACCTAGTACCTACTTAGGTACCTAGTTCCTGAGAGATGGGGGTACATACCTGAAAGGATGAAGAAGAGGTAACAACTCAGAGTCATTTGGGTTGAAGTGAGACTTTAGTGCTGACAAACAGTAGAATTGTGAGTATTTCTATTGAGGACTGGGTGTGGAGAAAGCTATTGATCAAATGGGTTATATAGGACACGGGTTGAATGATGTGAGACAGAAAAGAGGCTTTATTGATTGGGAAATACTTTCACTAATATATTAAGCAGGATTAAGTAGAATATACATTGGTAGATAGAGACATATTAGTATTCAGAAACAGGGATCATCCATATATAACTTGGTGGAGTCAACAAGTAATGATCAACTTCTTCCCCTTCAAAAGTAGATAAAATAGTTAACCCTTTACTGTGGGTGCCATCCTGCATTTTGATGCCAAATAATGCAGGCTGAGAAAAATAAGGGAGTACATCTGTGAACAGATTTCATTTCATTGCATTCTCAAAATAATCCAGTCCAGAAATCTGGGAAAGAAAATAAAATCATTCCTCAGTAGTTAGGATATTTTTTATTTGTTTTGTTTTTTAACTTGTAAAACACTGAAACACTATCATGCCTGGAGACACATCTAGAGATATTCTGCCCAATGGAAGTATAATGAAAGAAACTGAAGTGATCCACATATTTAAATTGAATTTTCCTAGTAGTCATATTAAAAAGAATAAAACAGGTAAAAAAGATTTTATAATCTATTTTATTTATCCAGACATGTACAAAATATATGATTTAAAAATATTCTGTATATGAAATTATTGTTGAGACATCTTACCTTTATATTTTGTACTGTCTTTAAAGTTTTGTGTGCATTTACCCTTATATCTCAATTTAGATGGGTGCATTTCAAATTAAGAAGCATATGTGATAAATGACCTTGGTTTTGAATAGCTAATCGTTAGAAAACAACTACTCCTTTACTTATAATTTTTTATTTGGAATCCATGAAAAAAAGAGGTGTAAGAGATTTTACCAGTGCTTTTAAGCCAGTTGCCATGTTAGGTAAGACTCAGCATCTTGTTTTTCTTTATGTTACACAGCTAATTAAACACACTAGATAAACTAAAAACATGATATCTGTTCTGTCATCACATCACAAGTTTATGTTGATAGAGTAAAAATATTTTAAAATGTAAATTATTTAACTAAATATGCAGAAACATGTCAACTGCATTTTTTCAGATGATGCAACATACAGGAAATATTTATTTATAGACAAGACAAAATGTCATATCATGAACATTTCATTAGTGATATGGTTTTTTAAAAGTATTAAAATTTATTTCAGTGAAATTTGACAAAAATACTTGTCAATTTTAGTCACTCATTTTTACCAACATACTATGTTTGTTAGTAGATCTGATTGTGTGTTATTAAAAGTGTCATCATCACGTGATGGATTTTTCAGACAAGATTCAAGTGGTAAGAAAAGAAACCACCTTCACTAAACTTAATAAAGATAACCATTTTTCACCATGTGATTTTATTTTTGAAATGTGTAGAATGTTAATATTAGTATCTGACACTTCATAGCTCATATGGCTTCTGGGATATTTTTCAGCCTGTTTAAAACAATAGTCAGTAGAAGCTTTTCTTGTCCCTACCTGCATATTTGATGTATTATATAAGGTTAATGCACTTAGAGCAAGGCTTTTTATCTTGTATGTCAGATTTTTCATGTCAGTAATTATTTCTTATTCCAATAGTCTGCAGATATTATAATGTTTATATATGGAAACACAGCATTAAATAAATGAACAAAAATCCCCTTAGAATGTCGATGTAAAAAATGTCCTATAGAAGGTGAGAATGGATAATATTTATATAAAATGGCTAAAAATGTAACACAGGAAACCAAGCACCAATAAATTGCATAAAGTAAATAACCATTCACAACTAGCTATGCTAATTTCTTTCTCAGATTTAGGATTATATATTGTTTGTATTTCATATTTCTTTACCCAGCTTTTAAAAAGTACTTTAAAGGGATTTTGCATATTTTTCCAAGTGTTTTTATTTTGCTTGTATCAATAAGTATACTTTGGATTATGTTTTGTATTATTTGGCATATATTTCTATTTGGATTAGGTTTTCATGTTTGGAAAAGTAAGGAAGGCTAGAAAGTTTTCAAGGAAGATGACAGCTGCTTTCTAACTTTGCTCACTAGACTCCAGGTGTCCATATCCATAAGAAACCCTGCAAGTGGATCGGAATATAAGTGAGTTAGTTCTCATCAAAAATATTTTTAAATGGTTTACTTCTATTATTTATTTTATAGCCTTTCCCAAATATTTTATAACTGAATAACCTAAAACTTCTGGAAAAATGAATATACTAGAAAACACTGGGTGATCAGTGTCAGATGTCTTTTCATCTTATTTTGTATAACGCTCTTCTCTATAAAGCTGTAGACCCCTGGCACCTAGTTAAGACCAAGTTCAATTCTACTGATAAGATCAATACTCATTTAAACCAGAAGATCTTTGCAGCTTTACCTTTGAGTCTCAATTTCAGAAATATCATTTAGTTTTCTGGATTTATAGGAACTTCTATATTGTGTTAATATCCTGAAGTTTACTAGCAAAAATTGACAACCTCAATACCCAATGATATAACAGCTTTTATTAAAATTCATTGAAGAAGGTAATGTTTTGATGGATTTAAAGATGGAAAAATTAATTTTACTTTATTTCATAATTGCTTGAGGAGAAATTCTGTAATATTAAGAATCCTGTTTCTACCACTTTGCAATGCTCTATTTTCCTAATTTAATGAAAGTGTTAAGCAGAACAAGATTTCCTAAATATTTCTTAAATTCTCCTGATCCTGTCATCTATAGTCTCAGATTTTTCCTTTTCCTATTCTCTGTGTCTGTTTTTCTGCTAATAGCTTGTGACTGTTAGAGATTGTGGAATAAGTACTATTCAGAGACGTTCAATATTTTTCTATATAATATTGTATAAAATACTGGGAGGAAAGTAGTGCTGTCTCTAGTTCACACAAAGAGAGCATGTTACATCTTCAGAATTTAGTAACTTGCCATAGGTATCACCAGTAGTAGATGTGTCCATCTGACCCCTTCTCTCCATCTCTGTCACTCTTATTCTGTACATCATCTGTGGCCTGTATGTTTGTGGTAGACTTCTAAATACAGAAACTATAATACTACTTTAAACCGTAAGCAGATAAAATCATTCTTTAACTAAATTTGGACTCTTGCAATAGAACTGAGGTTACCAATAGTGAAATGGATGGGGGTGGGACAAGTGGTGGTGGAGCTACTGGACAATGATAAAGATGGTTTGGTGAAGAGCAGGATATGTTGACTTAGATGTGAGGAATGGGGATACTGCACATATCAGGAACATATACATATGATTTTATTTTGATGAGCAAAGCAAAGTTTCTACAATTAAAAAAAAAGTAAAAAAAAAAAAATCCTCAGAAGTAGAATTAGGTAAGTCAACTACAGTCGAAGTCAATAAGCTCTTATCCAGTCATAAAAAACATATGAATTGTGTGTGTGCATTTAAACATGTTTATTACTGTGTGTAAGATGGAGTTAAGCCCCATGAACAATAAAGTCTATTTGAAGGAACTCAGCTGGCCCGAATGAAGGTGTTCTGTTTAAATGTGTATGAGGTGGGGTGAAGGATGGTTAAGAGGGCAGGCTCAGTCAAACTGCCATCACCCCCACCTCCAGGCCAACTCTGTGATCTGGGACTAGTGAACAACCTTTTCTGAGCTGAGTATATATATATATATATATATACATATATATATTCTTTTCTGAGTATGTATATATACCCATACACACACCTAACTGCCAATTGAATTTTAGGCAATTTTGTCTGTTTTTCCATTGTGTTGGCTATCCTTTTGTCTCTAGAGGGAAGCTTGTGTGGATCGTATATTTCTTTATTTGCCTTTATTTCATGACTAAAGTCATGTATTCTCATTATTCAGTTTTTTTAAGGTACAGAAGGGAGTGTAGAGCTACCTGGTCCCATCTTCTCTCCTGTGTATGTCCTGAAGAGTTTTGCATATGTGTAGGAACATTATAATAATGAGTTCCCAACCACATTTAAAAAGAAGCAAACAAATAAAAAACCAAACATTCTTCTCAAATCTCATATCCCTCAGTGGCTTCCCATATTATTACCAACCAAAGCCAAAATTGTTACAATATTCATGATCTTGCCTCTCACAATCTCTCATTTCATATGCCATCACTTGCAAGTCATTAGCAGATACCCTGAGACTATTTGAGGCCTGAGATTGAGGCAGTGTGGACACAGATCAAGACTATTCAAAGACTTGTATTTGTGGGCACAGTTTACTAGTTAATGCTTGTTTTAAAACATTATATAAAAACTAAATGGGCTGAAACTATAATAATAGCTTAATATTTCTTAGAATTTCTGTGGATAAGGTATTAATGAGCAGTTTGGCAGGGGTATTTTGGCTAATAACAGGGTATATCTCTCATGGAGTTGCAGTTCCAGTGATATGTTGGCCAGTGTTGCTGTCATCTGAAGGCTTGACTGAGGCTGGATGATTCAAGGGGGATCATTCACTTGAGGGCAAGTTGGTGTTGTCTGTCTTTGTCAGAGCTCTCAGTTTATCATTAAATAACTTTCTCTACATGATTATTTGAGCTTCTTTACTGCATGGTGATTAACCTCACAAGAGTAATCCACAAGATCTGTGCGCCAGTGTGAAAGAACTCCTAGAAACTTCCACACGGCTGTGTTTAGTATTTTTATTTGTAAGCATACATATCAGCTCTGACTTACTGTGTGAAGGAGTGAATATTAGGCAGCTGAAATCACTGGAAACCATCTCCACAACTCCTACCACACAAGTTGAATCTTGAATAAAATTGTGTATGAAAATTTATCTGGTCTTCCTGTTAACCGAATTTGAGTTGAGTCTCGTCATTTTTGACACAGACTCCTAAGTCCTAACTGTTCCTTGATTGAACAGTTGAAGAACTTTCAATCATAGGAGTAACTTAAAAATCAAATTATTCAAATAGGGAGTTCCTTAAGGGCTGGTCCCTTCAACTATAAAATATCACCAATGATTAATTAATGGATGACATTGAATATAATCAGATTTATTTTGCCTAAAGTATAAGAACATATATTGTATGACTTCAAATTAAATAAAGATACAATTAGATTTTTTTAGTATGAATTCAGCATGAGATTCCCATAGGTCAAGAGATGACAAAAGTTGGAATGCAAGTTTATATCCAAGTTATATTAGTTTTCATCAGGATATTAAGCTTTCAAAGTATTTCTTAATTATGATTGTAATTAAGCAAATATATCCTGGTGAACAAGGATTTGAGATTTTTTTCATATTTTTTTAACTAGATGTTATGCTATAAACTAGTTATTTTATTGTCATGAATCATTAGGAACTAACTCTACTCTGATTTACCATTGTTCTATTGCCATAATACAAAGGAAGTAATTTTAGTGCCTTTTTAGCATAATATTCAGTTATACTATGTATCTATTCCTCATTCCTTAATAATGTCTTTTTTTTGCACATCAAAAATAATATTTAGTAAGTTATAATGAAGAAGATGTAAAAGACAACAAAAGAAAGCAAAGAAAATCCCAAGGAAGATTTAATGTTTAAAATTTCTGTTTTTTTAATTTATTAAAAAAAAATTGGTATTTGTTTTTAGATTTTCCACAAATGAATAAGCTACCTTGTTAATTGCTCTAACGCTGAGGTATTGAGATTTAAATTAACTAGAAATATACTAATTTTAAGAGTGGTATAATTTTTTTAAATTCTCCAGACAACTGAAATCTTTTGCCCTCTCATGATAAGGTAATTATTGAAATTTTCAAATAATCAAATGAAGCTTCGAGCCCCTTTCTCTATTCCATTTTGCTTTATTTTTCTCTTTCCTCCAACCTGTATTTTTGGCATACTCGTTTATGCATTTAATTTGCTTGTTTTTGTAAATGCAATTAAGATTTGGCAAATTTACAAAAAAGACTAGGCAATTGCTGTTAACACAAACGCCGACATTAGAAAAGAAATAGCCATTTTGGTAAATTTGATAGCACGAGAGAAAATCTACCAAGGTTTTCTTGAAAAAAAAAAACGAATGGGTGAATTTGAGATGTGCGCTTAGTCGACTCTAATTGAAGCCACGCATAAAACAAAGAAGCTGGAAGCCATCATTATGACTCTTTCTACTTAGCAGCAAACAAATACATTGGCAGTAAATAAACAGGGGCATATGTCTGTGAAAGATAGGGTATAAAAAGAGCACTTTCTAGAATTTCATGTTGAAAGAAATTCTAAAACAGAGAAAAAGACCACGTAGAACTGATTCGGGGACAGTGTAGCTGAAAGTCTACGGAGCAGTATGCAGAGGTTTGAGCCTGAGTGTTCACTGGCTCGCACAGCCCCTCCCTAGCAACCTGTGACCAGAGACACACCTCCTAGTTGCTCCCAACTGACAACTCCAAGCAACCTCACTAGCTTTCTCAACTCTTAGGATTACTAAAGTCTTAAAGGGGAATGTCCTTCCCCTGAGTGTGTATAAGAGGCACTATTTTAGAAAACAAATTTTGTTTCTTTTGTAAACCCCCGAGCTATAGGCATCTTTTTTGTTTCGTTGTTTTGCAATAAACTTGCCACTTGGTGCTGGAATAAGGCATATTTCCTTGAATTTTTTCCTGGAGGAACTCCACACTCATTCGTTCTTAATCACCCGCATCAACACAATCGAAAGACAGCCTGTGTAAACACGAATTTTTTAGGGGTTATATTTGCAGCAACATTCCTTGGGCAGATTATGAAGTTGGTGAATTTGTGAGCCATATTTATCTTCCTTTCCTGTAGTACAAGTTTCTTCACATCCTACTTTGATTCCTAAATTCATGATAAACCTGGTGATTCACTTGGAGTTGAACCTACTCAAGACTCACTACATTTCCCCAGAACCAGATAAAGGGTGAATCAGCCAGTTAGGAGTCCCCATCTGTAAAAGACCATGTGCCTTTGTTGGAGGGATAAAACTTGACTGGTTATGTGATAGGATGAAGAAATTCGTGTTTACCAAAACTCCCCTGAGGGGAAATTCTGCATAGACAACTTGCATTTTATGTGATTATGCCTTCTGAGAAGGATGATTTCAATAGCCATTTGTTTCAATGAGGAGGATTTCAAAATTTTGGACTAGAAGCAAATTTTTTTTTTTTTAAATAATAGGGTTAGAAAATGAATGTTCTTATTTTTATCTGCAGGGAACTCAAATTCTCTTATAAATAAATAAATATTTTGAAATATACTTAAAAAACCAGTTTAAAGTGGCTCCAAATTTTATCCTGCTTGGAGGCTTTCTTGTCTATTTCAGCCTTGTCTAATTTCATAGTTAAACACTATCCTCAATCCCACCTCTGAAATTATATGCCCTCCTCCCTTTCATTTTGTCTCCTCAGTGCTGGTCACTAATATACTACCTGTACACACCACAATGCACATATAAAGCCTTTTATCTGTTTATTATTTTATCTCCAGTGCTTAAAATGTATTAGCACATAGTAGGTACTCAAAAATATGTCATAACAATTGTTGCTGTGTGAGGAATAGAAATTCAATTTGATAAAGATGGCTAGGAATAAGCTCTAAATTTATAAGGTATTTGAGGCACTATGTTTTCTGAGGTTTTTCTGTTTTAAAATGTTGAAATTCAGACTACTCTGATAATTCTCTTATATGTCCATTTTTATTTTCGCATTGACAATGTTTACAAGAGGCCACCAAATAAACGTAGAGTAACTTCCAGGTCAGTTTCCGACCCATTTGAGTTCCTGAGAAAAATGGATACCCTTGTCCTGTTTTCCTTGCCTCCTGCACTTAGCTTGGAATTGGGTAGGTCACCTCAGTCATACTTCTTAGGGTCAGAAAAAGTATTACATGATCCTGAGAAGATCAGAGTGTGTCCTTTAGGAGAGAAATAGACTGAACTGAACATGCTATTACTTGTTCCCACTCATCGTCACACTAGTAATTTTTTCTTCCATGCTCATAAATGTGCATGCGTGTCTGTGTACTTGCATGTGTGCATGTGCGTGTGTGGGTATATGTGTGTGTTTTTGAGTGGGTTGGAGGAGTTAGATGCTGACAAGTCAAGGATTCTAATTAGGTGATGATCCTATCATGGATTTTTCAAATCGGAAATATAGTGGTCACTACTATTCCCTGGTCTTTCTTACGGTGATAAATTACTTAGTTTAGAAACCATACAAAGCCGTATCTCTTACTATCAATATCAATAAATATATCAATAAACTATCAATTTATTGTGTATTATTCACACACACTAATTGTGGATGTCCATTCCTTTTTTTTCCTTTTTGTATACTGAAGAACTGGGAGGAAAGCAGTAGTCTCTAGTTGGCACAGACAGAACCTGTTAGACCTTCGGAGAGTTTTGTTCCTTGTCACAGGTATCATGGGTAATAAATGTGGGAATCTGACTACTTATCATCTGTATCACTCTCACCCTGTGCAGCAGGTTTGTCTTGGATCTTTGGATGGACTTCTCCATACAGAATCTAAGACTTCACACACATATAAATCCACTCCCCCGATATTAAACATTTTTTTGTTTATTTCTCTTTGAAACAATGTTGAGGTCTAATGTTTCATTAGACCTGAAAGAATAGAGTAGTGATGGTATCATTGTATCAGTTAAATTAGCTGAAAGTTTCTTGGACCTTAGACAAAAATGTTGATCCCTATTCTGTCTCTCATAATAAATTCTTCACAGTTGTGGTAAAACTATAAAATATAGGAGGAGGGTTAAAGGACCATTTTGTGACAGGCAGAATTTGCAGTGATCTAACTACCTTTGATCAGTTTAGTCCTATTCTATCTCTAGTCTACTCTTCTTTCAAGGTTTACTGGGCTAGTTTGTACTCATTCTTCAGGTTTTAACTTAGATGCCATTTCCTACAGAATGCCCTTCTCAAAGATCTTTGCTATTTGATTTTTAAAATTCTACTATCTTGTGGTTATAAATTTAGTTCCATTGTCTGACTCCTTTCCTGAATTATATACTCTGTGAAGCCATATCTTATCAGTTTATTTTGTTGATGATTTTGTCTCTTGTTATTAATGAGGTAACACTTCCCTTAATATATTTTATCAAATGAATGAATGATAGATTCCAAGTAAAAGAAACCTTTAAGTCTTCCTAGATGAACCATTAGATTTGATATTTTGGAAATTCATAGGTCAGATTGTTTTTGGCTCCTCACAGGTTGCTGCTGTGGAAATATGGACATGGAGACTGGTCTCTGCTTATTAGAAGGTTACTCCAGCTTGAAAATGACTAGCTGTGCCTCCTTTCCTTAAAATATTTCATTTTACTTTGCTGTCTATAGAGCCATGATCACATGCTTAATATGCTTATGAGAATTCCTTTAATTGTATACAAAAGAAAACAAAAAGATATTTCCTGGTGATGATAGATTTCTGCCACTACTCTCACCAAAAGGAGTACTTTAATGCCATGTGATCCAGGACACTACCCAGAGGTTTGAGGCTCTTATTTGGAAAACTCCTTTCCACATAGTTCCCAGGAACTTGTGACCATGATAGGCATCTGGTTGATCTTGGGCTGTAGCCATCTCTCTCAATTTCTTTTTCACCATACTTTTAGGATTACTGGTAATCACATCACAAGAAATTAAATGAATTTAAACAACAAACCAAAAGTCTGAGATGAAAAATTTGAGCATGGGTAGTCATGAAAATGTGAGCTCAAATGACAAAAGATTATGGCTATCATTGCTTGTATGTATCAAGTATCATAAAGGTCAGAGAAAGAGAAACATTTGCTGAAGAACCTGATAGTTATACAGATAACATTCTATTAGGGTGTCTGATTGGAGAGATGTTTACTTGAAATACCCGTCCTGTAGATTTATACTTCCTACTCATCTTTTTACATGAGACACTCCCTATTTAAGAACCACAAAAGTTCGTAGACAAATATCTTTTATTTTTTCCATTTAAAGAGATACAGTTCTAGCAAATGTGGCACTGTACTGAAACTTGGAGAATGAGGTTAATGGCAATGATGATGATATTGCTAATAATTAATAAACATTTGCTAGGTGTTAGGGATTTTATCAAGTAGCTTATGTGATTTTTCTAATAACTCTAAGGACAGTTCTTTGAAGAATGACTATTATTATTCTCGTTTGCAAATAAGTGAACTGAGTTACTGAGAGTTTAGAGTAGTACTCTGAAAACAAGAAGCAGTCCAATAACCAGGATTTTAAACTAGGCAGTCTCTTAGGTGTATACATAAATGAAGAAAAGGCATTCCAAATTAAGGGTGGGGTATCAGGAACAGGACTATAGACATCCCAGGATATGTGCTGTAAACAGATTACACAGATTTACCTGGAACTAAAGGTAGGGAGAAGAGTAAATGGTAAAAGAGTAAATCTTGGTGGTAAATGAGACTGGAAACAAAGGTTGGAGCTAGTCACAGAAGACTTTGTCATACTAAAGAGTTTGTACCTTTTATTGTGGGCATAGAAATGTGAAGAAAACACTCCAAAGGGAAAACTTGAGGAAGGACTAGTATGATATGTTTTACTCAGACTAGTCCTCCAAAAGACAAGTATGTAATAGTCTTAGGGATCCTTTATATTTTCAGACACCTCTTTTAGGGAGAACAGAATTGACATTACTTTTCTTAAGTTTTCAAAAAATAGGGAGAACCTCAGGATAATAAAACGGAAGGTAAAATATTTAATGATGGATAGGACTATCATGTCAGTAACTCCTCAGGCACCAATTAGGTAAAATTTCTTTAATCACACTGTAAAAGAAAAATTATGACAGACTTTCAAATGCACAAAAAAGACCATTGAGTGTTTTTCCATAAAATGTTGGTCATTGTCTAATGGATCTTTCTGGGGTTATCTGAGTTTATGTAGATCTGTAACTTTTATTGTATTTGAAATATTATAGATCTTTATAAATGGTAAAAACTGATAGTAGTTAGGTGATTCTCTTTTTTTGGTAAAAATACAGTTGAATTTTATGTAGTGGAGATGAAATTTTGTATGGATTTATATATATTTAACAACTATTTAACATGTTGATCTCTACTTTCTTTATTGCATGCGTATCTGCTCTTTGGATTTGCCTTTGAATAATTTTCTTATACATCTTACTGTTTCCTTTATTAATTATATGATAAATTTGATATGTATTCATTTTATATTTGCATAACTCATGATTTTTCCCTTAATTATTTTTAACATTTACAGTTTCTCCAGTTTTCAGATCATTGTTAAAAGTTGGTGACTCTTTGTGACATAACTCTTTTTATTGCTGTTATTGTTTTGCCCCTCATGATTATCAGTTAAACATTTTAATTAAATTGAAAATAATGACAGTATTAATAGTGGTAATATTTATTGTACTTTGATTCCAGGAATATTTTCATTCTTTAGCTCATTTAATTCTCACAAAATGCAGAGAGATAGATGCTTGAATTAGATTATCTTTTTTGTACACAAAATATAGTTTAGAGAGTTCAATAACCTGTTTAAATAAATAAATGAGAGTCAGTACTTAAACTCAAGCCTATCAAGTAAAATGCTTATGCTTTAACGACTAGACATCGTCTTTATGATGTTACAGAAACCTAAATCCACAAGGCTTACCCTCAGAGCACTGCTAATAAAACATAGTCCAGCTATGAAAATGAATTTAAAATAACTCATTATATCTCCTTGATTTATTCAATATATACATAAACCCAATACCACAAATCCCAAAGCATCTTCTTTCTTCTGTTAATCGGAATTGCAAGAGTCAGAAAAATAACTCAAACTAGGTTAAGTTAAAAAAAAAGTAAAATAATTTTTTACTGTTATTACAGAAAATCAGCGGGGTCAAATGATCTGTACGTGATTAAAAGAGCTGGTATACTGCTGTGGGGGTTTTCTCTCCATCTATTTCCTCCATTTATTTACCTGTCCTCATCCTTCCAGTTTAAGAAGGATAGTTCCATATCCCCAGGAAGGTGGTTGCACGCAGCTTGAGATTACATCTTTTTGTCATAATTCTAGCAAAAGAAAAGGTATAATTGCTGATAATTACAACAGAATAGTCCAGAAGAAGCTTAGGGCAATCTTTTTCACCATCCTCAACTGTCACAGCCAATTCTGCTGTATTTCCAATTTAGCCATAGTACTTGAGTAATTTCTTTCCCTAAGCATGGTCTCACAGGTGTGGATAAAGCACTCTTTTGTTCTTTATTTCCTCCATTTTCTCTTCCTCTTCCAATTCTATGTGAAAACATTTCAAATAACCTTATAAACCAATTATAAACATAATTAATAACCATCTTATAACATGGAAATCTTATTGAAGAGGAAAACAGAGGAAAAACATGCAAGGAGACTCAGAAACCTCTCAAAAATTAACTTTTATAGGCCTAGCCCCCTCCCCCCCACTCTTTTTTTTTTTTTTTTTCTATGTAGGATGATACTTTGAGATTCTGAGATTCTCTTAAAATTTACATCTAGGAACGGGAAACTGGTATGCTGGTTAAATGCATTTTTTCATTACTCTGTTATGTTCCCAATATCAAAATAATTCCAAAGTCCTTTGATGCAGGTTGAGTTTTCGTTAGCTCTAGTTTAGTGGTGTCACAGTACGTTAATTATCAGTTCTCTACATATCAGACTTACAACCTTAAGAATTTATTTATTTAATTTTTTTAAGTGTCAGAAAGGCAGACAAGAAGACAGGCAAGCAGGCAGGAAGGGAACAGAAAAAGAAGTATCTTTATTTAGTTAGTTATTATTTTTCAGTTGTTCCACCAGTCCCCAACCTTGAACCAGGGTCCTTGGGCTGGTTGTGAACTGTGTCCCGGGTACAGGCCTAAAGCCTAAGCCACCAGAATGTATCTAAACATCAAGTGTTAATGAATATTTCGGTATTAGTAACTTTCTACAACAAATTGTTTTCTGAATTGAATGGTGTAAGACTTATATAAGTTCTAATTCTGGACTTAATGTATAGTAGATATAAAGTACTTTCCCTCTTAAGGCGCCCTTATAGACTGAATCAGCTAAGTGGTATGATAAGTGAGTTTTACTTTGTTTTTTTACAAGGAAAGGTGTAGGCAGCAATGAAGGTGAGTAGGCAGACTGGCAGGAAGAGAGATTAGGAAGAAGCATCTTTATTTTATTTCTACTTAATTGTTTGCACTGGTTGTTCCCCTGGACCCAGTGGTATGTGGTTTGATCCTTCAGAGGTGATTGTCATAACCATGCTCCACCAGGGTTGACCCAGTGAAGTATTTTAAGCAGAACAATCTTGTGTTTGTAATAAAATTGACTAGAGAAGGGAAAACTGAGTATTAAGAAAGCAAGTTAGAAGACTATAAAAATTACAGAGAAATGGTCATGGTGTTTTCACTCATATTTTTGCAGAAAGACTGGAAAAGAAGGGATCAGTATGAAAGTTATATTGGCGCTAAATTGACAAGACTGAACAAATAACTAAATGGGGTTGAGGTGGCAAGAAAGTCAAATATAATTTTCAAATTTTGAGTTGGGTGACAAGGATAAATGGTGGTTCCTTTTATTACAACATGGGACAAAGCTACCTGTCTGTCTTTACAGACTCTGAAATACAGGAGCGACATTCTGTTGCAGAGCTAAAATGGGGCACTTTTATGTGTAAAATTCCCACAATTCTCTATCACTTAAGAAAAATATTGTGTTTCACTTTTTGATGGCAAATATGTGGCCAGGAGTCAAATATACACACACAGCATTCATGCAAATAGAAACAGCATGAATTAACAGCAGGAGGAATTTATGAACAAGATTCTTAGTACACTTTTGCTTGAAAGCACTAATAAATCAGTTCTGTAGAAAACCTCTGTCTCTCTACACCACCTCCCCTCAAGTAATAAAGATGCTTTCCTCATTTGTTACTTGTTTCAGCTTTAACCTTTGTAATTTCCCCTGAGTCAACTTATGATTTGGGTTTTAGTGTGATGATTTATGTATCATGCTATTAAATATTCCATCTAAAATATATACTTTTTACTCAAAATCCCCTAAAGTCATTTTAGACAGTTTTTTTTTTTAAACCCAGTCTTTCTTTAAATCTGAAATTAAGGTTGCTAATAATAAAGGAACAAAAGGGCATTTTTCCTTTTTTGCTTTTTAGGATACAGCAATATTTTATTTGTAAGAAAGAAATGAAAAACTAAACTTTACTCAACTTTTTTTTTTGAAGGCCAGTTCTCAAAATCAGGCTGAAATTCACAGGTAATTTCTCACCATAACCTCGTAATTGACCTCTGGCCTATGCATTCAGGAGGAGAGCTGAGTGGCTTTTTAATAGTTTATTATTCCATTAGCTCATCTATGATTATTAAGTAAAATATAGATGCTACATTTAGAGAACTCAAGCAAAAGTCAGCTCTATCGGTGAACTAGCCGAAATTAGCAATCTTTCAACTCATTTTGTATTCCTAACCAGCTGGATATTTTTACTCTGTTGACCTAGACTGTAATTTTGACATGACTCTAATAATGATGGTAGTTTTCATATATTTAGAGGTTACTATCTGTCAGATTTTATGTTTCCAATTTATTTACATTATATCATTTATTTAATATAATTACCTGAGAGCTTCATATAAGCATCTGAAGTAACTAAGCATCACAGAAATGAATTTGATTAGGGTTGTATAATTTTTCAAGAAGAAGGGGTATTTGATGTCAAATATTGTGCTCTTTACTACTGCACAAAAATTATTTTATAACTCCTTCAATTTTTTTCTGATTTTAGATTATGAGTTCCAAATTTACACTTTATGTGAAGTTTAGATATGCTGATTTATTTTCTGTATATTTCATATATATTATACAATGTTATATTTATGCTTCTTGTCATCTATAAATGACTATATGATTCATGCAAGGATATCCTTTTTAATAGAAACAATGGATCAATAAAACTATCTTTATTCTGTTTTGAAAATTTAAGTTTCAAGAAAACAATATTATTTTAACAGAAATCTATTGACATGAATGATAAATGATAAATTATTGGTGGCTCAAACAAATATTGCTTCTATAAAGACAATACTGGAGATGGTGCCTTGCCCTTGAGCTGTCAAGTGTATTTACAAATGCTATCTTTTCACAGGAAAGAAGAGAGAAACTTCTGCAGTAACTCAAAAAAATGACAGTTTGAAATATTAATAATAGGCATCAGAGTGAGTAAATATTGATAACTAGTATTATTTTCATGGGTTTAAAGAATAGAATTCTCCATGTCTAACTGTATAGTGGACTAGAATGATAATACTCACCCATAAAAATGAAGATTCTCAGTTATCCTTTCCTATGGATCCCTTCCCACTGATGAAAGTCAAACTGTGCATATGAAAGATGGAGGTAGCACCTTTGAGCTTCCTACTATTAACTTTACTGGAGACTTCTGTAGTTTTAAAAATCATTTCAGAATAAAAGCTCTGTGAAATAGAGGGATAAATTTTTCCTGAGATACCTCAAGGATAAATTCAGATTAATATATGAATATATTAGAGATTGAGTAAAGATAGGATCAATTTCTTATGTGAAATCACTTGAAACTTAGTGTAGGTATTTAAGTGTAGATATTTGTGTGATTTTACATTCATGATAATAGTGTCATCTTATTAAATTACCCAGGTTTGAAATATTGGTGTTAGTATATGAGATTGGGAGCGGGGAATCAATCATTGGAGAAAAACCATCTTGAAAATAATCTTAAATTAACGTTTATGAAGTGTCTATTTGAGTCTTAACATAGAGAAAATTCAGCAGATGAGATTATTGACCTATAGCACATAAGCTCTAATAAGCATAAAAACTATAAAACTATAAAAATACATACACATTATTATAAACAAGTCTCAGACAAAAAATCATGTGAAGGGCAAAAATGGTAAACAACAAGATAAAATATTACTATACCAATGTGCCTTTTGATAACTTTCATATTGGAATTGCCCTGTAATTTCTTCAGTGATTGGGACTGGCAGAATATTTGGCAGTTTTATAACAGGCCTGTTTAATTTCTTTTGAACCTTCTTAGATAAGATACACAGAGAGTCTGCTTCCTTTAGGTTTGCAGAATAAGAAATAATCTAAGAGATTATTATTAGTCCTTCTTATTGCTTATTGAAGAATTATTTTTCTACTTTGTCATTTTAGATGGCCATTCATTATTTCATTAAAAGATTTAAAAATACCTGCTTTGTGTCAGTTATTCAACTGATTATCTTCTTCCTGTGAATGAAGTGCATCTTGTTTTATTTATCCAAAACTTGTCCCTTAGCTTGAAAAAATAATTCTTTGAAATTTCCACCACTGGTTCTGATTAAATTTATGAAACAAAACAAAATATCACTATTTACACAAACCTACAAATAAGAAGATACCTATTTTCATTACACTTTGGCTATACAAATTTGAATGTATGTTTTCCTCATAACACATACTTTTAAGATTAGTTCACTGATCACCTTACTAATATCAGTGTTACTTTCTGAAAGTAATTCCAGGACTTGGCATAATATTGAACATATACATGGAACAGAATATAATTCAGGGGAAATGTTTCTCCTTGACAATTACTATCTGTCTATATTCTGACTATTGGAATATAATAATACATAGTGTTTGTAACTTCCATGATATATGCTAATGCGAAAAGGTAGCCTTTTTCATATTTTCCTTCTTTCTGTTGACTGAAATGGTCAAATGACTATTTTCGACCATGAGTTGCAAGTCATGTATTAGGGATTTGTTATTCTAGCAATAAGTTAGAGCTTATTTTCCTGGTGTCATGAGTTTTATTGTTTCTCTATGCTACACTTAAAGTGAAATTAATCTGTCAGTTTGAAATTTCTAAACCATACTACAGACAAAACTCTCACATTGACAAAATTAGTTAGATTCTCCTGAACCCTCATTTCAACCATGGCCTTCTGTGTCTTTCTTATTCTTATGGCCCTACTTTGCCCAGTTTTACTGTTCAGTAATTTCAGCTAGAGTCCCTCCACCTTTGATATCTGATTACCCTTAGTATCTGAACAAGTTTCCTTTGACCTGCATTCAGGTATTTAGAATTGAAACCTAATCTCTTTCCCCATGATGATGGTTTTGAAAGTTATAGCAATAATCCTGAAAAAGTCTTCTTTAACATTTTAACAAGTGTCAGAATAATTTTTCTTTAATACTACCAAACCTAACATTTTGTGATTCAGGGTCTTCATTGTAAAATAACTATGAGGGCTACTAATGATCAGATATCTTGATTAAGTTTAGAGAAGCATTTTTCTTTTGCAATGACTGTTTGCATTAACTGCATTACTAGAACTCATAAGCTTAAGCATCATCAATATAAAATAACCATTATTTTACAAAGGAGGTAGGGAAAATGATGGAGGCCACAGAATTATTTTAATATTTATTTTTCCCTTAAGTGAATTTCTCTTACAAACTGCTCAATGAATGCATTTTTGTTGGCCTGGTACATATTGTGGAGGTTACCACAAATTGAAAAAGTATCTAGAGAGAAATAAATTTTTTGTGTGTGTATTTCAGACAAATTTGGGATATCTGTTTATTTTCCTCAGTTTCTGAACTTAGCCATCTATTACTGTGGTTCCAGATATTTTTTCTCTAGTATAATAATTAACTAAAAGCCAAATATCTGGTATTGGCTGTAAGCCAAGATTTATAGAATTCACAGCTCCTATTGGGGTTTGTTTTGTATTATCTTTTTCTGTTTGGTATTCCCAGATTTTGATAGCTACAGCCTTGGGTTTGATCTGGGAAAAATCAGGAACCTGGATCCCTGCCAGAATAAGCATTACAGAGTAAATATTTAGTAGAATTACGTGGAAGTAATGTTACTGGGTCAAAAGAATGAACATACAAAGTCAATTTTAAGCAAAAAGATTCTATGTCAGTAAATAGCAATATTATTGAGATGTCAGATTCTGCTGGGAAATATTTCAGCTTAGAAGACATAATTTTATTACTTTAATTAATAATTTTTAAAGGAAGCATGGAATCATAGATAACATGTAAACCTGAATATATACCATGATAGATTAAGAGACTTAGATAATCCTTTAGAGAGGATAACAGATCTAATTGCAGATAAAAGTAATTATGCCATGAATTAAAGGAATTCTGGGGAAAAAAAAGCCCACTTGGAGACACACATTTGGAGTCTAGAAGTGGTGATTTTTTAGCAAAATAAAATTAATGCTTTCCCAGTAATGGTGGGAAAAGTTAAATATGCTAAGTGTAGACAAAATTTATTATAATTGGGTTTTGGTTTCTCTACAATGACTGTTAACTTCTGTTTTAGGAAATCTTTGTAAAATGGCAAAGAGAATATTAGGAAGATAGTGGGGAAGTCTATTTCTTACAAGGTTAGAAAACTAGATGAAAGGAGAATGGGGTACAGCCATGGAAGACTACATAGCAGTCTCAGTAAAGAATTATGTTATTGAAATATCACCCTGATTATTCATTTCACATTGCTTTGCAATTTTTAAAGGCTTGTTTCTAATCATGTAAAAGACCTTGAGACTTGGAGCAATTATCAAGATAAAATTGTTTCTGCAAATGTATTACTAACTTGAGTTATCTAGATAGTTCAAAACTTGTTCTCTTTACACATATACTTGTTCTATTTTTGAAATTTGGAATGGAAAATACGTTTCTTGCTTTTCTTTAAGTGTATCTGATGTATGGTGAATGGCTGTTTATAAAATAAAATTTTTGCAGCGCATTTCCAGGCAAAATTCTATAATTCCCTGCTCATTTGATTGTGATGTGGATCCACCCATTTCATGTTATCTTGGAGGCTTTGTTCACTTGTTGATTTCCCAGTCCCTGACCATATGCTTTCACAGGAATGCACTCTCTGTGTTTAATTTCATTGACTTTTGTGTACCTCACTGCACATATAAAATCATTGCTTCCAAAATGCAAATGCTAAGTGAATGTCTTATGGATACATGTGATGAAGAAAATCCTTGTGGATGTGCACTTTTATTTTATACTAATCAGTCAATAACTGAGGAAGAGAAAAGTAAAATCCCAAAGATTCCAACCAATGGAGAACTGGCAGCTTTGTGAACTGTGCTGTCATCACTAGTCCAATCCTTCAGGAAATTACAAACTAGCAGCCACAACCTATTCTCTGAATATAATATGAATCATTATTTATTCCCTTTAAACAGAGTCACAGTGGAGAAATGTATCAAATGCATATCTAATTATGATTGTTCATCATCTTCTATGTTGACCTGAATCTCTATGTTAATCCTCTTAGCCTATCAGAGAAGAATCGGGAGACAGACTTTATTTCATCTAGTTCTCCTTAGACCTCATCTATTTCAATTTCATTCCTGACAGGGCAACATCTGTGTTTTCTTCTCACCTTAGTTCTTAAATTTGCCTTCAGTAATTGGACAGGGAGGTAGCTGGTGAATATTTTAGCCTTCTGTTTTATTCTCTCTCAACATACTCAGGAATAAAGGACCTTCCCACTTATTTCCAAACTTCATAAGTTTATTGAAATCAGGTAAGTCATTCTGCTACATAATGATTATAGTATGAATTGTATTTTAAAGCACCTTAGATTGCATTAGCTACATTTCCCACAAAAATAGAAAATTGTAAGAATATTTGAAATATTTCCATTTTAATTTTTATACATTTATTTTAAAGTTACTTTAAAGTCCTTTCAAGACTTAAAAGAATTGAAGAGTTCTTACCAAAGGTCAACACTGTTATGATCATATGTTTTCAGAGTCCACTGAGTAGTGGTGTTTCGTACTTTAGGCCTTTGCGGGTCATATGTGTAGCCAGAATCATCTTCCTTAACCTGGAAACCACTAACTAATTTAAAAATGATCTCTTCTTTCTTCCTAACATTGCAAAAAAGTACTGATTATAAGAAAACTTACACAAACTTCAGCGTAAATGTATTATTAGCTCCACTTCCTTCTTTTTATTAAATGATTAAAGTATTGCCTGAATTAGTTCCCGTCACCATTTTTTAATTTTTTTCGTTGAATCCCATTCCTTGCCACTTATTGTGCTAGGACACTGCATCCATTGTGTCCCCAATATGTCCATCTTCCCCTCTATTTCTATTCTTCTCTTTATATCAAAACTCCTCAGAAGAGCTGTCTTTATTAGCTGTCTGCACATCTTCTGCTTGAATTTTTTCCCGAATCCATTCCTATTATATTATTTTCAGTTTACTATAGGGAAACAGGTATTTTCATAATTATATATGAACCTTAGATGACCAAATCCAATGACCATGTCACCTCAAATAGATCAAGCTATCAACAATGTTTGACCCATTTTTCTTTCTTTTGAAACACTTTCCTCAGACACTATTTTTTCAGTTTTCCTTTTATATAACTGGCTACTCATTCTTAGTCTCCTTTTCTAATTTCTCCTTTAGAGCTACTCCTGAAATATTAACATGGCTTAGGATTCAGCCCTCAGACAACTTTTTAGTCTTTTTAGATAAAGCATCAGATGATCTCATCCTGATTACTGTCTTTTAAAACTATTGGTAGATACCACATTTTTATTTTCAACACCACCTTTCTCCTAAATTATGCACTTCTATCTCTAACTTGATCTATTTCCATCTTATGTTTCTGATTTATTTATAAAACTTAAGTTCTCCAAAATCAGCTATGGTTTCTACCTTCTAAACTTGCTTTTCCTATGATGATTTCACTTTGCAGACAACAGTTTATACTGTCAGGTAGTCAGACTGAAATGCCTTGAGTCAGTCTTTATTCTGTTCTGTAATAATCTGCATCTAATCCATCCATAAATCTGTTCTTCAGTATCTTCAGAAAATAAGAATTCTCCATATCCAGCGTATTCTCTCAACACCATCACTCTACTCCAAGACACTACCGTCTGTCATCTGGAGTACTATCATATTCTTCTAACTCATACCTCTGCTTTACTTGTGGTGTTATAAAAATTAGTTTAAAAGACTACAAAGAAAAGTAGGATATATTAGGTGGAGATTAGTTGTGTTTAAATATACATGAGATCTTTTGTTGTTGTTGTTGTTGTCAAGAATAGAGTATGACTTCAGTTTTTGTTTAAACTATGCAGGAAAATAAAACTCCATAAAAGTGCACAGGGTTCTCCTTGAGACTTTGAGTACTAAACTGTACATGTGAAGGGTAAGAGTTCGTAAAGCTATACAAAGAATGAAAAATGGGGAAGAACCATCATAAGTTATCTTCAGATTGAATAATTGCCAGAGTTAAAACAGGGTTGACAGATCCCTGATTCTGGTCAGTCAGAATGGAGAGCTCATGTTAAGAACTAAGTAAATTTTATACAAAGCTCAGGTCGTGTTTACAAAGAAACTATGTTTGTAAACATGCCTACATGTTACAAAGACTAAACTAGACATAGGTACACAAAAATGATAGATATACAAGTGGTAACAGTGATGGTAAATATAATAGACTTGATTATATTTTTGTTTTTATAAATTACTTGGAAAGGTCATTTGTCAAAACAAAATAATAGCAATGTGTATAGGTGTGTAATATAGGGAGAAGAAAATGGATAGCAACAGTAGCAAAAATGAAGATATTTGAGACTGTGGAAAGTTAAAGAGGCATTTGTCCAGTAGATCACCTCATAAAAGCGAATTAAAAGAAAATTATAATATCAAAAATACTCAGTTCAAATGATGGAAATCAATAAAACAAGACAAAGAATCCAGGGAGTAAATAAAAAAACTTGTTGTAAAGATAGATTCAAGTCTGATTATACAATGATTACATTAAATATAAATGAATTGAGCATGTCAATTATAAGACAATGATCTCAGAATGAATAAATCCAAGCAATATTCAACTATACACTATAATTTAAAAGAAACAGGTTTTACTTATAATGACCTGAATAATTAAACAGTAAAAAGTTGGAAAAGGATACATTTTTTCTGTTCAAAGTTAGAATAGGAAAACTAAATTGCTTATATTAATATCAGATAAAGTCGACATTAGTTCAAGAAGTATTACTAAAATATTTTCCAATGATAAAAGAATAAATTAATCAAGAACTGTTACAAGACTATGTGTGTACACACAAAAACCAAAAACCTTAAAACACTTGAGACAAACACAAACTTGAAAAGAGAAATACACAGTCAAAATGAGTAATTTTACTACTTCTTCATCAGTAATAAAGAGGTAGAAAGTTGAGAAGTAGGTGGAATATTTGGATGACACTTCAACCAACTCAGCCTAATTAGAATTTATAGAGCATTATATCCAGCAACTCAGAATACACATTACTTTCAATTATACATGGAACATTAACCAAGAAAGACCATATGCTTGGTCATAAAATTCTCAATAAATTGAAAAAATAGAAATAAGTTACAGTATATTCTCTAAAAACACAAAATCAAATTAGAAATGAATAAATATATCTAGAAAACTCCAAATATTTGTAAACTTCACACACTATTTCTAAATAATTCATAGATCAGAGGACATTGTGAAAGAAATTTAGAAACATTTAAAATTAATATACACAAAACCACAATCTATTAAAATTTATAGGTTGCAGCAAAATCAATATTTTGAGAACTTATGTTTTCAATACTTTTGTTAGTAAAGAAATTTAAGATTAGTTATTTAGGTTTCTGAGCTTGCTCCTTAAGAAGCTCAAAAAATTGCAAATTTAACCCCCACAACTGGAAGGAAACAATAAAAAGAAATAAAAGATGTAGAAAATCAATTCAGTAAGCAACAATCAACTTGAATCACAACACTCAAATTTCCTCATATTAATAGTCAAAATGCACAGAATATTAACTATGTGTATGTGAAATACATGCATCATTATGCTTTTCTTGATTATATTTACCTGACTATTTGTTGAAAAGATTATTACATTGACAGATGTTAAAATGTTATTAGGAAATGTGATCTTATTTTTATGAGTCTCAGATTTCCATTTCCATTTGAATGAGGAAAAATAAATGACGTTTTTTGGTCTGGTGGTAAATGGTGTTCCTGCACAAACAGAAGTGGGAGGGAGGTGAGTGTGGGAAGCAACACATCAACCAGTGCTCCAGCAGAGTCCAAAAAGTGGTCTCTATGGATCACAGCAGATCTGCAGGTGATCACCTTTCTGCAGTCCTCTGGGCACTGAAATCACATCTCCTGCATAGTGTGCACTCAGAAGACTCCCCGATCAAATGTGCAGCGCTAGAACTCCCTCCAGATCCCCATGTAGCCTGCTCAGGGCTGCTCCCCAGAACGCCCACAACGCTGAAAGACTGTCCTTACAATATGCAGACTTCTGCTTCATCCTCCAGCCATCAACTGTTGATCTCTGCATTCCAGATGGTGCTCTTTTGCTTGCCCAGTAATACTAGAGCGACTCTGGCCTGTCCAAATCAGTGACATTCCTGCTCTCTGATGTCCAAACCAGTGAATGTCTCTGCTGTCTATCTGGTGGCTAAATCACACCTCCATGAGGTCTGATTCATTATTCCATAGATAATCTCCCTCAGCTCTAGGGATTTCCTAATATCTCATATTTACTCATTTTATTATAGATACAATTTTTATATTAAATGCTTCCCGTTTAACCTTCTGTGGAGTTTTAACCTCCTGCTTGTACCTATGCTGCTGTAGAGACAGTTGTACAAGTTCACATAGTTATTTAAGAACAATCTCTGTAAAATTATAACAATTCTTAGTTCAGATGTTGAGGTCTCTTGAATATACCCGAATTCTCACACCACCACTCCCTATCCAAGAAACATGACCTGCTTTTGTTAGAAGGCATACATTTAAGAAATACAGATATAGAGCTACAGCTATGACTATGTCATTAATGATCATGGGACTAACGTTTTCTGTAATACTGGATATTACTCATTTTTTAGAAAAGTCACTTTATATTCAACCCAGTTATCTACCATCTAAGCATCTTCTAAGGCTTAGATTCTTTCATTAGAACTGTAAATCTGAAACATAAATATTCTTAAACTTTTCTAGTTGTCTCTGATATGAAAAAGAGAGTTTTAAGAATTTATAGGCTAGGTGGTTTTTCAGTAGGTTATATCTTAACATAGGTAGTCATATAATCTATGTGAACATAAATATTACCAAATGGTGATTAGAACAGTGATGCTGAGTAGCAAGCATTAGTATCACTTTAGAACTTTATGGACATACAGATTCTCATGTCCAGCCCCAACATAGCCCCACCGACATCTGATAAGTCCTAAATAGCCCCACAGACATCTGATAAATCCTTTAAGTAATTATGCAAAAGTATAGAAAGCACTGACTTAGAACCTCTCTAATATAGTGGTTATAATGACCTACCAGATGTTTAACCAAGTGGTCTAGTGTGCAGAAGCCTCTGGAATCTATCAGATTTCTAATAGAAAGTCAATGAAAGCTTAGCTAAAAAATCTTTCTCTGACCCTGAATTTTGGAAGAGCAAGGCTAATGATTATTAA
The DNA here is from genome assembly GCA_004363575.1 of Solenodon paradoxus. Lineage (NCBI taxonomy): Eukaryota > Metazoa > Chordata > Mammalia > Eulipotyphla > Solenodontidae > Solenodon > Solenodon paradoxus. Next base: position 1,464,419 of record RJWH01000025.1, read on the forward strand.
GATATACTTGATTGTGAAGAATTGATATTATATGGTTGAAATGAGATTTTCCAAGAGCAGATTTCTTTACTCTCTCAGAACCATGTTTAACTAATGCCCTTCGTGCTTGTATTTTGTTTTTCCCCTCTCTTCAACTCCTCCTGTGTATACCGATCACCACCCCCCTCTTGACAATAAAAATGCCACTTATTTTTCCCAGTACAATATAAGAAGTAGTCTGAGCATCTAAAAATAGCATCTTCCTTCACATAACACATTATAGTGTAGGTCAGTAATAGAATCTTTTAAACCAAATAGCATATAGACAAAATCAGGGGAAGTATAGTAATGTACAAATTTCATATGCTGTGTATTGATATGCCAGATATTAGTGACAATTACTTTGAGGGGCCTTGCGTGCTGTCATTCACATTCATTCCCATTTGCATTGAGATATCATTACTTCTCTTTGGGTTTTGGGTATTTTTTTGTAATCAGATATTTTTCACAAAGGCTCTCTTTAAAGCTCATTTATTTTTACATCTGAAGTCCTTGGTATCGAAGCTTGTTTTGTTTATGCTGAGGAGTTTTGTTTAGTGTGAAGTAAGTGACCAAGAGAGCAGGGAAACTGTCCACTGTTGCCGTTTCTGACCTCTCACGCTCCTGTCAGATTTAATATTAAAAGCTGTGTTTCTTACCCTTGCAGGAGAAACGAGAAAATATTGTGTGTCTGCCAGTCACATTGAATGTAAAGTAGTTATGCAGCAAAAATGTTTTTCCAAATATATATAATTTTTTTCTTGTACTTGAATTTGCATATTGGCAAAAGAGTGATTTTAAGTTCGTAAGAATTTTGTAGTATTAGCTTTAAAGTGGGAGAGGCAGAAAAATTATAATTGTATAATCACTAAGGGCAGTATTTCAAAGCAGTATTTACTGGTAGAACTACCTGTGCTTCTGCTTCACCATAGTTCATTTACCCTGTGAATAGAACATGGGAATGATTGATTCCTTTGGGACTGAAAGCTTATCACGGGGCATGTTTTGTATTATAAGGGAAATAATAAAAAAGTTCTCCCTATAGAAAACCTCTTTTTTTTTTCTGAATGAGGCAAAGTAGTTTATGCATAGAACTTATAACAGCCTCACAGGGTCTTGGTGAGGAGAGGAACAGGTTCTGTGTAATTACATTGAAATTATCAAGAATATAGAGGGCAAAATGGCAGACAGCTACCAAAAATAGTTGATTTTCTTGTATTCAGGTCTAGCATACCGTTCATATTCATTCCAGTTGTCTCTTTATGTAGAGAAACTGTTAATTCAGTTAAATTGTTACACATGTATTTAGCATGGATCGAATGAAGAGTATTTCTGTGCTAGAAAAGAAGCTGGAAAATGCACTGATTCTTACTGGGTTCTCCTGATTAAAAATTTTTAATTATCTATGGTTTAATTCTAACTTGAATTAAAAAAATTTTTGAAAATTTCTGAAATTATGGAATTTTGGAGTTAGGAGCTGATATAGTTTCTCTCTCTGTACAGTTCTTAATTACAGAGTAGGTCTTCGGAATTACACAATGTTGTTTGGAAACTCAAAATGATATGGTCACAGTTCCACAGTTTGAAGTCTCAGAATTCCTCTTTAGTTGGTAGGGTACTCTTCCTTCAAGAAGTCACCTTCAAAAAGCAATTTCATAAAATGAATCTCTGAAGAAGTTAAATAATAGGAAAGCACCAAAACCATTTTTCTAATAGTCCTACAGGATGTGAAGGGAAATGACCATGATGCAGCTGAAAGTGCTGTTTTGAAATTACAGTGAAACATAATGGATAACTGCCTCTGGCGAGTGCATAGGCATCTCTACTTTATATTATAGAGTTTGAGATCTTGAAAACTAAGATCAACTTTAATATTTTCCAGTGATTTTAATTCCTTTCAAAATGGCTTTTGCTTAGTTGTGACTCATGAGGAATTTCTAGTAGAGTCTTATAAACTAGCTTGAAATTTTCTGCTATAAACATTTTTGACTAGTTACCAATTTAGAAATAAACATTGGTTTTGGTAAGATGTTTCTGTCATTCACCTGTGATTTATATTTTATTAATATTTATTAGCATTGAAAATAGGAAAATGTAAGCCAAAGACAAAAGAGCTCACCATTCAGATAACACCGTTTTAAAAAAACAAAGCAAAACAGCAACATACATAATTTTAAAATTCAGTGTAGAAAGCTTTCATATCAAAAATGAAAACAAAACACAATGAAAAATTTCTTAGGTATTCTTCCAGAATTTTTCTATGCTTATACAGGTGTCTAAAACCCCTCATGTTTATTTTTGGAATAAAGAAATATACCTAGTATTCTGTATATGCTTTTCAGTGTTAAGGTATCACAAGGATCTAAAACTTTTTGACAGGGGGAACAACTGAATCCTTTTTAAGTGTATAATTTTATAAATCTTGACAAATAAATAAACTTGTGTAACCATAACTATAATCAAGTATTTCCATTATCTCCCAAATTTCCCTTTTGTTTTTTGTTCATCTATCTCACTGATAGAAATTTTATTAATATATCTTCATTTTTCTTGTAAACCTTGGCTCTTTCATGTCTAAATTCTTTAGTTCAGCATAATATTTTTATGATCCATTCATATGATTGTGCCAATAATTTATTCCCCCATTTTGCTGAGTAATATTCCAATGCATAAATATGCCACAATTTGTTTATCCATTCATCTGTTGATGGATTCTAATTCTAGAACTTTTTAAAATACAGTTACTAGTGATATTTAAGTACAAGCACTTTTTTGAATGTATGCTTTTACTTTGCTTGGATTACTATATAATCACTGGATTATATAGTAATTATGTTTAATTTTATAGGAACTGTGTTAAATGTATTCAAAAGTAATTGGATTGGATTGGATTGGATTCAGAAGTATTTTTCCAAAAGGAGTTGAAAAACATACTTTGAATTATTGTCAAATTGTTCAATATCCTGTCCATTAATTGGTCATGTCAGGATTTTTAATTTTATCTGTTTGATGAATGTGTAGTATATATCATATAACTGAATTTAAAGTGGCGACATATTGTCTTTTCTTGTGCTCTTGGCCATTGGTGAAATGGATGGTCATATATTTGTTTATTTTGAGCAATTTATTGACTTGTAAAAGTATTGGGTATATTTGGTGTGTAAGACTTTCACATGTATTGTGTATGTTTCTCCCAATCTGTATCTTGTCCTTTTCATTTTCTCTCTTGTTCCTTTCGAAGAAAAAAAAAATTATTTTACAAAAATCCATGTAATGATTTTTCTTGTTTCATGACTTTCATGTCTTATCCAAATATTATTTACCAATGACTTTTTACTGTGCTTTGGGGTGAAAATTTGAAGTTTTCATATTAATAGTTATGATTGTGATTCTTTTAGCTTTTTGAAAGGTATGAGTGTAGGACCTTGAAATGTCTTTTATTTTTTAATTTTTTTATATATTAACTTTTTGATCTTTTCATTTTGATTCAAAAAAGATGTTTTCTAGCATCCTTGGTGAATATTTTGATACATAGACCTTTAGAAATATGATGTTTAATATACTGTGCTTGGTACTTGCTTAGTACTTCTTAGTTATTGATTTCTAACTGGACTATTGTAGACTGAGCATATGTTTTTGTACCTGTCTGTCAATGAAAATTTTTTGGGTACTCTTTGTCTATACAAAAAAAAAAAATGTATATTCTGTAGCTTTTGGTGTATTGGTCTATAATTGCCAGTCAAATCATACTTATTAGTATTTTTCATTTTCTGTGTTCTCACTTATTCTTTATTTTATCAGTTCACAAGAGGAGTTTTAGATTTAATTGTGATAGATATATTTTTCCTTTCAGTTCTTTTTTTCTTTATTTCTAAACCCTGTTATTATTAGCATACATATTAAGGTTTGATATATTTTCTTGTGAATTTACAATTTTATCATTATACAGTGCCCTTTATTTCTGGTAACATTCTTTATCTAAAGCCCATTTTAACTTAAATTAATGTACTATTTCTAATGTTCTTGCATTGAGTTTGCATGATAAACATTTTTCTTCTTTCCACTTTTAACGTGTATCTCACTTTCAGCTAAAGACTATCCCTCATAGACAGTTTATTGCTGGATCTTTGTGTTGATTCCAATTACTTTTTCCCTTTTTAATACATGCATATGTATGTATTACATATACATGTATATGTATTCATTATGCATATATAGATGTATATATTTGACTAGGCTGTAGTAATTCAGTCTGTCAAACAATAAACTAGGTGTTGCTGTGTGGCTGTTTTGTGGTTAGTGTCAATAATCAGTTGTCTTTGGAGATTATTGATAATAATGTATGTAGGTCTCATACATTTATTTGAAGAAAATAAACTCCTCCTATAAACTGCCGCATCTATTCTTGTCTGAGTATTTTTTGGCACTCCAACCTGTCCTAAAGAATTAAGACTAGAAAATTGTATAAAACAATTCCTTAAGATAAATATCTAGCTCTGTATATTTTCATACATACGTACTTATAATTGCATACATATATACATACCACATACATATATAGATACATACATGCATACATATTTGGTATTACTGTTGATGTCTGCTTTTAGCTTTGTCAATATTTATTTTATATATTTAGATGGTTTTGTTTTGGGTGTATATGTGTTGATGATAGTTATTTCTTCTTGATGCATTACCGCTTGACCATAATGTAGTGTCAGTCTTTTCCTCATGATACAATTTTTAGTTGGAAGTTTGACTTGCCTGATATTAGTATTGCAGTTACTGATTTCCTTTCATTATTCTTGCTCTGATATATTTTTCTGTAGCCCTTGACTTTGAGCCTATGTTTATTATTGGAACTGATATGTGTTTCTTATAGGAATATTAATGGGTTGTGTTTTTAAATTCACCCAGACACTCCATGTCTTTTGATTAGTGAGTTAAGTCGATTCACATTTAGGGTGATGACAGAAATGCAGGCCTTTATTACTGTCATTTGAGCCCTTGTTTTCTGTTTTCTCTGTTGCTTCATTTCCTGTTTGTATACTTTCACTTTTTCCTGTGGAGGTTTGTTGGGGGGCAGAGAGTAGAACAAGGATAAATTGAGAATGGCAGAACATTAAGGACACTGGGCCCACAGCATCAGGCCTGGGTTACCATGAGAAAACATTGGGGAGTGTATCTGTAACTGTTCAACCCCCCCCAAAATAAGATAGATGCAGTTAGTAGTTAGAAAGCTAAAGGCTACATAAGCAAATTCAATGTAACTATAAACTTGCTTGCGTAAGCTGCTGGAAGCAATGCTGTGTATGAACTCAATAAATAGGTGGATGGTAGGATGGTCAGGGTCCTCAGTCCAAGAGAGACTGTTGGGCCCCTGACCCCAGCTTTCTATCATCTCACTCTCTCTTGAGTTTTTCAATCTCCTGCGGCGCCCCCTCCCTTGCCAATCCTATTCCCAGGAGCGAATCCTGGCAGAGGGTATTCAGTGTTTGCTCTGTCAGTTTTGTCTCTGTGTCTCTTTAGGTGTGCGTTTTGTAGCTTTCCCATGGGTTAACTCTAACTGTCCTGCTCTATGATTATCTTTTAAGAGCTAATGTCATGTCATATTTATATATCTGTATAGGAGACCTATTTTTCTTTCTCCCTTCAGTATTTTCTGTTCACTCCTGTTTGTTTCATCTTTGTTCCTGCATTTGCTTTCCCGTTTATCATCATTCTTGTGGGTTGGTGCATTTTTTGTTTTTATTTTCCCTGTTACAGGAACCCTTTAAAAATTTCTTGAATGACAGGCTGGTGATAAAAAAAAAGAAATCAATAACTTGTTTTTGTAATTGACTACTTTTATTTCTCTATCATATTTAAATGATAATTTTGCAGGGTAGAATATTCTTTCCTAGCAGTTTTTGTCTTTTAGTATTTTCAAGATATCATTCCACTTTCTCATGTTCTGTAGGGTTTCTGTTGAGAATTCTGATGATATCTTGATGAGTGTGCTGTGTAGGGTATGTTTTTCTTTTATCTAACAGCTTTGAATGTTTTTCTTTATCATTGATTTTTGCTAATTTTACTCTGATGTGTTGGGATAGGTCTGTTTACATTTTGGTATTCTCTCTGTTTCTTGAATATCTGTAGTTACCCTTTGTGACATGTGTGGGAAATTCTCTGCTATTACTTCTTTAAATATTTTTTCTAGTCCTCTCCTTCCAGGATACCTATGATACTTATGTTTGTTCTTCTCATAGTGTTTGATATTTCTTGTAGGTTTCTTCATTTTCCTCAGTCTTCTTTCTCATTCCTCTTCTATGAGGGTCACCTCTGTTATCTTGTCTTAAATTTCTTAAATTTGTTCCTCTGCATGAATGAAGCTTTCCATGTTTACCTTCAATTCCTTGACTGTATCTTTCATTTCTAGCATTTCGACTAGGACTTTATGTCCTTCATCTTTTGGGTGACAGGTTCCCTATGATCTGTCTCTTCTTTTCTGAGGTCTTTCAATTGTCTATGAGTAATTGTGTGTGCCTCCTGCATCTCATTCAGCTTTTTTATAACTATTTTTTTTTAACTCTTTTTCTGTTTGGTTCTCCCAGTTCATATCCATGGTGATCTCTGGTGAGTTCCTGGCCTCTTCCTCTTTTGGGTCCACTTGTGTTTTCTTTGACAATTTTGGTTTTGGCATAGCTTTCTTTCTGCCTTGAATTCAGTACTGTGGTTTTCCTTTTCTTTCATTTCAGGTTTCTGTCTACTTTGGGCTGGGGCGGGGGAGCATAATTTCTGCCTTTCAAGTGAGGAGAGGGCTGGGTATGTGCCTGTCATTTCTGGGCAGGTTGCGCTGTGTGCACTCTGATATGCGGAGCTCACTTTCTCAACAGGTGGGAAAAGAGGTGTACACAAACCTGTGGTCTCCTGCCTGTGGTGTCAGGGCCAGCTCAAGGGTGCACTAATACACAGAAGGGTGAACATGTCTGAGCTTAAGGACCACACTTTCCGTCTCTTATGTTGAGGGGAATCCTGCACACAAGCCTATGGTCTCTGTGGAGTCCATAGTGCTGGAAGTCAGGGAGTGGACTTTGCCCTCAGTCAGGGGGAGAGGCACACACACTGTGTTGACTGGGCCAGCTGTGGAGTGCACTCATGCTGGAGCTTATTTTCCTCAGGCAGGGGGAGTGATATACAGGTGCCTGCCATATCCAGTGTTCTGGCTGGGGGTGGAGTGTGTGCATTGAAATTCCAGGAACTCAGAAGGAGGAGGAGCACACATGCGCCTGGTTTTGGCATTGTGCCTGTGGTCTCTTGCAAGCTGTTGTTACCTCTCTGCCCATCAGGATGGGGGATGTTCTTGATCACCCCTCCTTAGGATGGGTGCAGGGGAATGGGGTCTGCACTGTCTCTAATCCATCTATCTGTGTTTTGCCATGTCCAAGCCACTGGCCTGCAGTTCCATTCCCAACCTATCTTTTCTTTGATGTAGGCTTTTTCTCAATAGTCAGATGTGTAAAGTTTGTAGATTCTGTTCACAGGAAGTTTCATATTGTCTGTAGATTCAAGTTGTTTCCTAGAGAGGGTGAGACAAAGGTCCATCACCATCCTGAACCAGAATCACAAGTCAATGTTCATGGAGAGCTCAATGCTCAGTCACTGATTATTGAAAAGGCAGGACTGCTGTATCCTTGAGAAGCTAGAGATTTATGATAGCGACTCACAGAGCAGAAATTGTATTCCTCTGGAACCATCTGGGCAGAGACCAGAGATACAACTTCAGTATCCTAAAATGAATATAGCATTGTGAACAAAAGAAATAATAAATATTACTATTAAAAAAAAAAGGAGGAAGGAAGGGAGAGATGGAAGAAACATCTTTATTTACTTGTTTTGGTTTATTACCCTGGCCCTGGGTTCTGAATCTGTATCTCTGGGCTTTACATGGGTCACAGTCAACGTCTCAGACACCTGGGTCACAAGAATGCACCCAAGAAAAGGATCTTAAGGACAAGATATTTTTAAGAAAATTGATTCTGGGTTTTAAATTTGGCTATCTAATATATAATTAGATTTAAAGACATCAATGACTTGTTTTCCCATGGTAAAGGGCACCCAGTCTTTGATAGTTTAACAACCTATGATTAAATAGTTGTAGAAAAAAAAATGGTGAACGTGTTCAAAGTAAAAAGCAGTATTTGTATATTTAAACTTTATATATACATTTTATATAATTTAGTACTTATAAAATCAATTATGAGGCCCACCCTAATGGAGTAATAATTGGGTCCGCCATCTTCAGTCGGTGGAGTCCACATACATCCAAAAGACCTAAGTTTGCGTCCACAGACTGGGGTCAACAACCGAGATGAATAGCTAAATAAAATAAATAAATGCTTCTTCTTTCTCTCTCTCCTGCCTACCTGTCTACTTACCTTTATTCCTGCCTGTTTTCTTTAAAAAAAAAAAAACTAAACCTTTGAAAATAATAAGTCAGTTATGCTGAACTTAAGAATATTAAAAAAATAGGTTAAATAGGTTATCACTTTATGCTAGCTTTGTTATTTTTTGTTTCTGTTTTTTTTTTACATTTTTTGGTATTTTCTCTTGAAATATTGAACAATTTAAATTTATGAATGTTTGTTTTTTGTAGGGGATGCTATATTCATTCTGCTACCTCTTCTATGTGATAATATATTTTTAAAGCTGATTTGCCATTAATTCATGCTTTTGCATGCATTAAACAAGCAATGCAGGAGATGTTTTATTTCAAGTTCCTTCCTCTCCAAGTTGAATTACCTTCCAATGCTTAAACTCAAAAATAGTAACAAATTGTGTGTTAATATTTACTGTATATCAGTGTGACTATAGTATATTATCACAGGTTTTAAAAATAAAGTTTGAATAAATATTTACTTATTCCATGTTTCCCAAGAGTTCTCTCACATGTCTTTTGGTGTAAATAATCACTTAGGACCCTCCTTCCCAATTATAAAATATGCTGACTCCAGCTTTTCATTAGAAAAATGTTTAAGTTACAAAAATAAAGCATGGATGATAACTATTTATTGATTTGGTATGTTTACCACAATTCCAGTTTCATATATAATATGTAGTTCTAATATTGAACTTTCACATTAAGATTGATCCCTGCATTTTCTAAGCAGTGGAAATAGATGAGGGATTTAATATGACAGGTGTTGATTTAGTAGGCTCCAATGGAGAGTGAATTTTCTTCTTGACCGTGTTCCTAATATTTTTGGAAGGCATTGAGAATTTGCCTGAGGCTTGTAAACAATGAATTTTTGGTTCAAAATGCTAGAATACATATTATGCACTTCTTTATATGTGCTTGATTTAAAATAAAAGAAAATCCTGTAGAAATTTTCTTCATTAATCTACTCACTTTTATTTGACAGACTGACTCAGAGCTATAAATGATTTGCTGACTTAAGTAAGTATAATGGCTGTCAATATTTGAATACTGAGGGTAATTTATTTTGACTTTGCTTTCAAAGTTATTCTAAACTATAAGTAACCAAAGATAGAATTTTCCCAAATTAAACTTCCTTGTTTAGTACCATTTATATTTTTTTCTTTGTTTCTTATTCCGAAATTACCAGGAGGAATTCAGCATTATCTTCATAGCTTTTATTAAGGAAGAAAGATTTATTTGAATTTTAATATGACATTTTAAATTTAAAAAACTGCCTGTTTTTTCTTTCCTAAGTATAAAATTTTTACCTAATATTATCATATATTTTTCAATATGAGATTTTCAGCTCATGTATGTAAAACAAATCTGTACTTCTAAATCTCTGATTCTTATATTTCTTTTATAAAGTATCTAATTTTTCTTTTTCTTGTGGGCATATTTATGTATATCCCCTCTCTGCAACAAGCTAAATTTTTACTCTTCCCACCTCAAAATTAATTCTTGTACCTAAATTCCTCTTTATAAATCCAATGCTTTAACCACCAAGACTTGAAAACTTAGTTATTTCTTGGTTATTTATCACACCTCCCCATCCAAAAGTTGGAGTGTCCTAAGCAATTAAACCCTGACTTTTATTTTTTAATTGATTTTTTTTTAAAGAAGAAGGAAACAGGCAGGAATTAAGACAAGTAAGCAGAGAGGCAGAGAGACAGAAAGAGGAGGAAGAAGAAACATTTTATTTACTTACTTTGGTTGTTCTCCTCTTCCCCCTCTCTTGTCCCCCCCACTGCCCTTGGTGGCCAACCCAGGTGCTGCAGTGTTAACACCTAAGCCACTAGGGCATAGTAAACCCTGACTCTAATTCTAGGTTTTGCCTTTTGATTCCTCCTACTTACTTTCATCACTTAAAACTTGGTATATTTAAATAATTTATATTTTTCTTCTAGCATAATTTCGACATTGCTGCAAAATTAATTAATTATGATGAAGCTATTCTCTCACTTAAAAATGTCCATTCTTCAGCATGACCTGGTGGAACAGTGGTTGGGTCAATTGCCTCTGAAGGAGCATGTCACATAGCCCAGGGTTCGTGTGCAGGGCCCAGGGGGAAGCAACCAGTCTGAACAACTAAATAAAAATAAAGATGCTTCATCCTCCTCTCTTCCTGCCTGCCTTCCTGCCTGCCTGCCTGCCTTCATTCCTCCCTGTACCTTTCCTTTAAAAAAAAAAAGTCCATTCCGTCTATTGTTGATTCAGGAACACGGTCATGCACAGTCCCTTGGACAAACCCGTTTCTGCTTCCTGGGTTTAGTCTTTTGTGAAAGTTTCATAAAGAGAATGCCTGTACAGCTCCTGTTACCTTGTCTTCTCACCTTTCTAACTTATATTTGTATAGATCTAAGCTCTGCATATATAAAGGCTGAGAGTTGGCTAATACAGAACCAAACCAATGGCCATGGTTGGTTGTTGCAACTCGAAAGTGTGATTGTCAAACAGATGGAGAAGTTGCCTGAGTGGAATATGATTTTTCTATTTTTATGGAAGGAAGGAAGGAAGAGGAAGACATACTTTTTATTTGTTTATTTATGATTGTTTCTCAATGATATTTTTAAAAGTTAGAAATAAGGAATACCTGAGGTACTATTACCTAAAACAAGCATCATCTTTGTAAAACAGTTATATCTAAAATCCTTTTCTCATGAAGGAATCTCACTCATCCCAAGTCTACCCCTTAGAACATGGATATATGATCACTTGAGAGAAAAGATGACTTGTAGCAGCAGCTCTGTAACCTTTTGTGTGGAAACAACTGATAATAAAACCAACTGAAATGCATTGTTATTCTAACAATTATTTGTGAAATTAGATATCAATCTAATGTGATACACTCTTACTCTTAAGACTTGTATTATAGCTTAATCTTTTTTTCAGATTTGTGTCTATAAATTCTTTACACCTGCCCTATTATTCCATATTTGCTTTATTATGTGCCCTTCCTTCCTTCCCTCTGCCTGTGCAATGTTCCATGGTGGCTTGGTAGGCCATTTACGATGGGAAAGACAATCTCACTGTCAGGCATCAGTTTATAAAATGCATTTAAAGTTAAAAGAAAGACAATAGTTATAATGTTTTTAGAAGACGAGACATCATTATCCTTGTCTTTTCTCAGAAAGCTCTGTGAAGAATTTAACATTCTACTTTCATAATGCCAGAAAATTTACCTCTATCTGTTCCATATTTCTAGGTACAACATATCCTTAAGGGTAAGATCCAAATCTAATTTCTCAATGTTCACCCTAAATCTAAGATTTCTAAACCTTTGCAACATCTTTTCTAGCATTTTATCAATCAATAATTTCCTGACAAGCAGCCCTTTATCATGTATGACAATATAGCACCTTGAGTCAAGAGCTATTTGATTCTAATTTATATTTTTATATAGAAGATTTTCAATAAGTGATTTTTGAGTTGGATATTAATACAGATTTATAACTTTATTCAGTAACTTTTTAATGAGAAAATGGAAACATAAAGGGTCACCATCTTATTTAGACTTTTATAAAATAAAGTAGTATATGATAAACCTCAAAATATATAACATTTATGCTAGAGTTATGACTATGTATCTATAGAATTTTCTTTTTTAAGAAAATATAATAAATATATTAATATAGATACTGAAAAATATCTTCACATAAAATTTTGTATGTTTTCTTGTTAAGGACAATAATAGAATACTTGAATATATTTATAAACCAGTTTTCTTCAAATTAATGTATTTATTCTTATATAAACATTTTGAGTCACTGATAGATTTTTCATTCAGATTTGTGCTTTAGTGGTAAAATATCTGAAGTTTTTAGTTATGAAATAATAAGTAAAAAGTAAGTTTCCCTCTGGAAAATGTGATGAATAACATATGAAAAATATGTCTACATAAAAGAACTTTATTGGTACAGAATTTATATGTGCAGAACACAAACATGCTACTTTGATAACCTGAATGATGAGACATGATAATATAAAAATTACATTCCTGTTGAAATTATTGGAAATAGCCAATTGATCTGGCAGAAAAGAAACAAAATTAAAATTACATGTAAATAAAATTCAGAAAAAATATGGAAAATATGTATAAACATATGCAATATGTTCATTTCAAAACTCATAATGCTTTTGACAAACCAAATTGACATTCTATCCATTGGTATACACCAGATTATCTTTCTTTGCTGATACACTGAAATGCAACCAACTTTGATTGACTCTGACACATTTTACTTCACCATAGAAGGAAAAATTCCAGTTTGTGGATTTTGACATAAGTGATTTGTGTCTCCCTTAATTCCTACCCCATAGCTCAGGCATTCAGATTGTGTGTGATCTCCTAGACAGTCCCACATATGACAGAATGTAGCTTTCATTCTCTTCTCAAATTCTAATTGAATTAAAAAGGGAAAATTAGTAGTGTAAATGAAGATAAAGGAAGAAAAATTACCCTTTATCATGACAAATAATGGAAATGTAATTTTATTAAAAGCTTATTTTGCCAGCAGTGAGTTTTCTATTCTTCAGATGACTTCTCCATCATTCCACCCACAGACCAGTCTTCTAAGAATGAAAACCTTTGCTAGCAGCAAAGATGAAAAAGAGACAAAAGTAGTAAAAACAAAATAATAAAAGACTATTCTTGTGAGTGTAAAGATTTCCTAGTGAGTAGAGGTGAAAATGCCTTCTAGTTGATGTAAAAAGACAAAGAAAAGCATGAAGGAAGGGAAGTTCAGTAGAAAAGTAGTCACACATGAAGTCTCCACCTCTTGGAGAGCCCATAGATCTACTTCCTACTCTTCAAAGAATAGCACCAATGATTTGTGGTCAACCTATCATTCGATCTAAGCCAAATAAAAGATACTTAATCTTGACACCTCAGTATATTTTTGGTAGTACTTCTAAGGTGTGTGTGGGTTTGATTTGTCAAGACCATATATTCATAAAGTTTGGAAATCTAGTATTAAGTAGATTTAAGCTCATTGATGTAAAGATGGATTCACATTCATATTGGGTGAAGTTGATGATAGAATTGTTTAGGAAAGATAAACATGGATGAGAATACGATAAGTAAAATGCTTTGATAAACAAGAGGTGTGCTTAGTTGAGTGATTTATTACCCTAGAGAGAGAACTAGTTGAGCAATACTTTGGTCACAGATACTGTTTTCGAAAGTCGCTTTGATGAGTAACTTAATCACAATATTATTTGACCTGTCTAGAATTTCCTTTAGTAGTGAGGTCTCATTGCTGACTATTAAAATAGTTCTTCATTCTAGTAAGTTGTGCGGATACAGGCAAGATACTTTTCAACATGAAATAGAAGATTCCATTTAAACTATAAGATCTATGCAGGATATTATTCTCTACTCTATAGATAAAAGCTTTAGTTTTTTTAGTTCGGGGGTTATTTTTTAAATTTTCTGTTGTAAATGAACCCAAGTTCATCCTCTACTGGTTTTTCAAAGAAATATTTTAATACAGAATGTTACTTTTTAATTTTGAAATTAAAGACAAATTACAACTAGAAAAAAATTTTCTTCATCTTTAATGGCAAAAATAATTAAAAGCAAATATGTAGATGCTTCAACTCTTAGAAAAATACAGTGAACTAATACAGAGAAAAGTTGATATAAAGAAAAGATTAAAAGCAAAATGATAAAAGGCGTAATTATTAACAAATGAAACCTAATCAGTAAATACCAAAATATACATTAAAATATCAGTGAGCTGCTTTTGTTTAAAAAAAGATAAAGATTCAAACATGAAAGTGTGCAGAATATTTTAAAACGTTCATTAATTGTTTGTACAACTATATTTTGTTTTAACTCAGTTTTACAATGTCATTCAAAATAATCAGAGATCTGTATGAGATTCATGTTCAAGAAAGGTGATGATAGAATTGTTTATAGATAAGTACCATGCATCATACCACATTCTAAGATGCAGAACTAAGAAATGAAAGAAAGGGGTAAGGAACTTACCTCACCTGTTTTACCAACAGTTGCAGAAAACTTTATCTTACGTCTTACACTGCAGCTATTAGTCACATTACATGAAAGATTGGGAAGTATTTACATTATAGATAGCCACGTATTCAGCTAAAAGTCAGCAATCCTATTATGAATCTTTTTTATATTATTTAATCGAGCAAATTAAGTCCAACTATTTGTCTCTCCAATACTGTCTCTCTTTAGAATAACTAAAGGGCTCATTATAGTTTCTTCTAAACCAGCAAAATAAACTAATTTTCTTTAAAAATGAACTGATTCTATCCTATAATTTAGCTTGTTAAAAGTAACTAGTTTTCCTTTTAAAGATACTTGCTAATTATAGCAGTTTTAGAGTGTGCTGTTTTTATGTTAAATTATAAACATCCATGAACATGTGAATTAATTCAGGAAATAAAATGATAAATTAATGATTAATATTCTATATAATAGGATAAGAAGATTATTTTAACTTTTTCTTGTGATTAATGCATTATCTAAATGTTTTGAAAAGAGACAAATCCAAAAAATGAGAAGAGAAATATAAAGTTTTATGTAGATCACTACATAAAACCTATCCATTCATTCATTCATTTATCAGCTATAAAACAATTTAGGCATCTTCTATTCCATGTGCCACAAATTATTAAACAAAGAGAACTTGATTTTAATTTACTAAAGCCTCACTGGGAGCAGTAGAAATGTGCACCTTTGATTCCTGTAAGAATGAGTTGGACACAAGGTGTGGAAGTAAATATTGATGGATATTTTAGTGCTGAGAAGATTCATTTTGTCCACACTGGAGTGAACAGAAAATTATTTGAACTGAGTATAAATACTGAAAAGATGATTACAAGCACAGGAAGGTGCCAGTGTGAATCTGTGAAGGCTATAGGTTTAAAGTTATCCTACTGAAGTAACTAGTGGAATGAGTGAGTGTGTAAAGACTGAAAGATTGAAAGAGGTAGTGCTATCATAAGAGTTCCATTTAGAATTGTCACGTACGTTGCCCCTTTAATAAATAAGTGGTCTAGTTCTCCAGATAACACTAAACATATACAGAGAAAAATCCAAACTCAAGTCAATGCATATGTTTTTCTGAACCTTGCAACGTCAACATAGTCTCCTATCTTTAGTTCTTGACAGGACAGTGTTTCCTTTCTTGAATAGTCAGAATTTGAACTCAATATCCATTTCAGTTGTTTCTTTTTAAATATTCTATTTAACCAGTGTTCACCTAGTCTGTGCACAGATTTCCTACTTCTAGTTCAAACTCTGGCATGACTTATCTTTTAAAGCCGGAATACTACAACCCTCGCCGCTATCTCTTTAGGATAACACATGTGTTCAGCATATGCATCACCGTAACCGCAGCTTATCTCTTAAGTCCAGCATTGCACATGAATTCATTTCTCTAACCTTTACTTGTTCTTTCTTCCTCAGCCCTTTTACTTTTTCAGAAAATGCTCTAATCCCGGACAAAACCTAAGGTTAACAGTGTAAATGGCAGTGTAGGAGGGGGCAAATTGTATTCAGGGAGTGCCATCGCACAGAATCAAAACTGTGGCTATTAAACTAGAGGCTCAACTGAAAATAAGCAATATCAGAAGATAGTAAAATACTAGCTCAAAAATACCCAGAATTTTCATTTGTTTGCTTTTGCTTTTCTCCTAATTAAAACGTAAGTTGTATTATATTTTCTATAAGACATTAAGGAACATAACGAGCATTTAAGGGCATGCAAGCTATGAAGTCTGTGGCGCTTTGCATGCTTTCTTGCACATGCAAAGGTAAACAAAAGCACAATGAAAGCAGAAATGAACTTCTTTAGATAAAGTTTTAAAAGATATCAATCTCCTCATTACTCAGGTAATCTACAGAGCATATGTGACCATTATTTCCCTTTATCTGTTAATGACAATGGTATTATTATCTATGCTTTTTACATGAGTAACCTGAAACTTAGAGGCTTCTTTAAGAGGATCATAGCTACAACTGTGTGACTAAAGCCTATGCTATTTTGCTGTCGGTACCATCAAGTTAAATAATATTCTTCAGCTTCATAAATATTATTATACTTGATAAGAATTGAAAATAGGCGTATGCAGCTTCTCTATTAGAGGTTAAACATTAATTAGATTCTCCGTCTCCAATATTAGATTTGCTTTTCACAAATATTGGTGCTTTATGCAACTATTTCAAGTTTTCTGCATAAAACTACTTAATATAATGAATCAATTTTGTTTTTATATACATGTACTGCCATGTCCTTAGAATATCTGAGCATTCTATTCAAACTTTTTTCCTACTTCTTGTGAACTTAAAGGAATATGAATCTGAATTCTCAGAAGATTAATTTTAAAAAGTTAAAAATATTTCTGTTACGTTAGACCGTTGCTTTTCAAACTTTTCCAACGAGTAAGGAAGAAGATAATATGAATATCCCTGAGTATTTGTGAGTAGATCCCCAAGAGGCTAATATAAATGTGAAATTTCTTTATAGTTTCTTGTTTTCTTCTAAAGTATTCACATTGGGTTTTGCATCCAATTCCGCAATATATCCTTGCTAGTCTTAATAAAATCTGATTTAAATTGTTTACAATCTGTAAAAATTCACCCTGTTGTTTTGGTTTATGGACTTGACTCTAGTGCATTCAAAATAAAAATAATACATTGGAAATTTAAAAAATTGCAGTTTTTTTCATGCATTTGTTGATTAAGAGTACTGTGCTTTAAAAAACAATTGCTACTAAGTAAACAAATTCTGTGACTAGTCCTTTGTCATTTAGGTCATCTGTGTATTGAATTAACTTATCTTGGTATAACTTTTGTCACATTTTTATTTCATTCATGCAAAAGAATAACAGCTCAATTTAAAAATAAAAATACCTAAACATCTCCTCAAGTTAGCCACTGCACTATACACTGTACAGGGGAGTATGTTTTCAGGATCTTTTCCCTAGAATATTAATATATAATTTAAGAGGTATCCACTACTGTTTGAAAAGCTCTTACCCATACCACTAATCCTAAATATTGCTCTGAAGTTCAATTTAACTGGGTTCTTTTTTGTTTTTCCTGTTAGTTTCAGATTAGACTTAATGTTAGATTGGACTGTCATTTTGAAAAACAATTAAAATTGCATTTCATTAATTGGTGAAAAGTCATTAAGTTGTAAACGATCCCTCAACTTTTATTATTTTCCATTATTTCATAGCCATTTTATACTCTACTCTCACAATGAGTATCTTTTTCCCTCTTTCCATCTTCCCCTTTATTGTATCGCAATGGAGACAGGGTTTATTTTTTATTCAGTGTGATCATTTTCTCCTGAACAAAGATTACTTGCCTATTGTGGGCCTCTCCTAAAACAGTCAACTCATAAATTATGTCCTGAGGTATACTGAAAAATGATGATTTGACTTAAAAGCATTCTTTTCTTATTTTTTTAAATCTAGGCACTAGTATAATTTGTGAACCAAACATGTGCTTTGTACACATTTTACTCTCAACGTGCATAAAAGTGATCTGAAAGAAAGAAAAAGGTAAAATAAATACCAGTAAAATCTTTGTATGTGAGCACGTGCATGATACGCTATTGCAATCTATTTCTGAATGACAGAAAATAGATTAATTTGAATGAAGAGGGGTGCAACCAGCAGAAAACTCTGATCTGCTTCCAGGGCACTTTGAGAGGTTCTGTATATAGAAAACATAGGTACTGTAACAGGCTAGGGGTTAACCAAGGGACCTCAAGATTTCTATGGTTCTTGGTAATAGAATTTAACCAAAGGCCAAGCAATGACTTTAGTCAATTTTTTATTGGGTGAAGTGGGGCTAAAAAGGATCCGCCAGGAGTGACAGCAAAGGGGATTAAAAGCCACAAAGAAGAAGGGAGAAAGCAAAGGGATGATCCAATGCTTCTCATGTGGGTGATCACAGATTGATTTTTTTTTTTTTTTTTTTTTTAAAGGAAGATGTAAGCAAGAATAAGGTGAATGTGACAAGAGGCAGACAGGCAGGAAGAAAGAGGAGGAGGAAACATTTTAATATTTTCTTTAGTTGTTCATCTTTGTTGTTCCTGACACAAACCCAGCACCTCCAACTCCTTCTCCTCCTTTGTGTGCCTTCAGGTTGAATTTTATAAGCAGTTTCTAAACAATCGGAGGCACATGGGGTGAATTCCTGCTGCAGTCTCATCAGTAATTGATTGCCAACTGGAGCATGGGGGAGAGGGACTGCAATTGTCCTTTGTTCTTCCTCTTGCTCCAAGAACAACCAAGAAAAACCCTAAGAACACAGGTTACTCAGTAGCCCTCCCCCACTATAGGTGGATTGTGGATTAGGCACCTGTGATCATAAAGATGCAGGGTGGGGAGGTTTCTAGGCTTCCCCTCGCAAATGAACTCAAACCATTGAATTGTATCAGATCAGTTAGCTACTGATGATGTCACAAGTAGATAAGATTTTTTCCAGCCAGAGTTGCAGATCCCCATATATCAGTTCAGTGAGCCTATGTTGTTCCTTTGAAGATGATACAGATAAGGATATGGGTTGGGAGTGGGGGTGAGTTGTGCTGAAGGCAGCAGGAAACACGATGGGAGTGTCTCTCTAGTTGGCTACCTCCTAGAGTGATGGTCGGAGAACATAATGTTAATATTGATTAAGCATTGTTTGACATATTACAGTCTGTGACTTTTTACTGGGAGACATATTTCATGCTTATAATTAGATTAGCGGGCAAGAAGTGGCTACACAGAATTTTAAGGGGGATGAGAAACGAATGATTTCGGTGAGAGAAGGAGGGGAACCTGGGAAGTAGTTTCCCTCACTATGATTTGTAAAGTCAGTGGTCTTAATAAAAGAGGTTCTAGTTAAGATTAGAGTAGCAGGGCAAAGAGAGGAGAGCCTCTGTGCTCCTGACTCCCATTTTGTCTATCTCAGTATGATTGAGGGTAAGAGGCAAAAAAGAGTAATGCAGACTCTCATGGGCTGGGAGTGGGAAGAAAATTCCTGGTCCATTTAACGCTACATATTTTTGGTTCTTAAATTCCTATCCAGTTTTCTTAATTAATTATCCATC
The DNA here is from genome assembly GCA_004363575.1 of Solenodon paradoxus. NCBI lineage: Eukaryota > Metazoa > Chordata > Mammalia > Eulipotyphla > Solenodontidae > Solenodon > Solenodon paradoxus. The sequence goes on from RJWH01000025.1 coordinate 1,483,976, forward strand.
TTTTTATTTGTGATTTCTGGAGTTTCTTTTCTATTGCAATGATTGCTAAATTCAAGTGCCAGTATCATTAGTTTTAAATACTGAAGTATTATTATGGAATTATACAGTTGACAAGACTTTTTTTTGTGATTTTCAAATGTTGAACTTCTTGGTTGATTATTTTCCCACATATAACTATAGCCAGTTCATGTATATACAAGAAATTAAAGCATCAGGAAATGTTCTAATATTGATTAAGTCGTGTTAATTTTATAAATTGCCTTAGAATTATGATGTTTGCCTTTATGATGGTGAGCTTTCCTCTCTAAGTATATAACATCTGTCTGTTTTTTTCAAATGTGGTCTTCAGGAGATGATGTACAGCTTTAGTTACTTTGATGGGTCTGTTACTTGCAATCCAAAAACCAGACAAAAATATATATTTATTGTAGGATCAGACAAAATCTTAGATTGTAGCTAATACAGAGAAGACAACTTATTCTACCAATTGATGAATGCATGAAGACTGTAGAATTGAATTTCACAGAAACTTGCTCAGTGTTGTGGATTTTATATCAGATCTGAGAACAAATTTATTTCTTGTTTAGCATTTAGCTATCTCCAGGGGAAGTTAGTTTGACATTAAAATCTAAGAAAATATATATATTGTATATATTTATTCTGCTTTATATATTTTTAATTTTAATACCAAGTCAATACATTATTTATAGCGTGTATTTGTTTTTAGTTCTTGAACTACACATGAATTCTTGAAAATCAAATTCTTTTGGTGTAGTTCAGTCTACAATACATAAATTAATTTTATATTTCATGTTATATCATTCAACTATATGATTCAACAGAATTCTGACCATCAGTGCATATCTACTCTAGATTTTTTCATGTTTGAGACCCTTTATAGCAAAATTTCCTGAAAAGAATTATTTACATACTGATGCTGCCTATACTACCTCACTACTAATTTGCATTTAAGCACATCTTTCTGGCTTTTGTTCCCTGACATATTATTAAAATTTCTGTTGGAAAAATGTGATCAATGTGATAAAAAGCCCATGGAAGCCTGCAGGATTCCTGAGCACCTTTTCTAAGTCACTGAACACTTCTCCCTCTCATCGTTGTGCTAGAGCCACACTGATTCTTTAAAAGTCCCTAGAATATTCCAACCTGTTACCTGTCTCAAGACTTCCTTGATTATAGTTTCTCTATCTAAAACATTTGCCCTTTTTATTTCATAGCTGACATCTCCCATTCTCCCAGGACTCAGGTTAATTACCTTCTCAGAGAGTCTTCACTGAAAATTACCACATGAAAGGAGCTTCTCATGCATTATCTTGGTACCCTACTCCCTTCCCTTAAAATATGTATCATTTTCACTCTGTCATTCTTAGTTAACATTGTATTCCCATTACCAAGCATTGTATTCCCATCATCCAAGTAATAGCACTAGTTTCTCAATTGATATTCTGGCATTAATCAATGAATATGCAACTGCTCAATTGAGAACTTTATTATGTAAGAAAAAAGTCATGGTTTTGAAAACTTGCCTATAATTAATATCTTTCACTTATATATACATTGACTAACAATTTATAGAAAGCTAAGCCGGTTGTAAGAATGCTGTGTCATCTATTAGTGGATGTCTTTAGGGAGACTATTTTCAAATCTCTAGAATTGGAATAATGATACTATAGAATATACTTAATGTGTTTGCTGCATAAAACTCTTGCCTATGTTAATCATCTATGAAAGTATGTGTTTAAAAAGAAAATCTAAGGTATTTTCACTGTTACTGTTATTCTTAAACTATTTAGTTTCATTATCTTAGCTAATAGTCTGCATTCCCTGTATTCCGCTTAATCACAACAGTTAGTATTTGTCAACCATCAAGTTAGAAAGAAGGAAAGAGGAATGAGAACACTACAGTTTTTATAAAGTATTCTAAAAGATAAGCAAAAAAAAAAATCCAGAAGACATCTGTTAAACTTTATCTGAAAAATACTATGGCCTATTTTAAGTGAACTTCTTTTCACTTTTTCTCCCTGTAGCCTTTGGTAGATTCAGAGCTTTCAAAAGCTGTTTTAGTTCAGAGGTAAGATACAGAGGCTGCACACCTGAAAAGAAGGTGACCCAGGTGCAAATGAAAGGTGGAGCACTGCAGTATGAGAACAAGCAGATGGCAGAGATCAAGGCCTCAGACATGATGAAGAAAGGAAAAAAAAAAATTACAGAGGGCATGAGAACTAATGCCTCAAGATTTCAAAGATGTTGCTTTTATCATGGTCTACCACAAAGAAAAAAGAAAGGATTGGTGTTCAAAGCATCTCACAATTTTTGTTGCTCATAAAACCCTACCTTCCATCCTTTGATTTGACTGCTAACAGCTGTACATTTTAAGGACCATGGAGGGTGCTTAAGATAACCAACTCAGTATTGCTACTGAATATTGCTTAGCACTTAAGAAACGGAAAAATTTTAAAGAACTTCTGCATTATTTTCTAATACCTGGCAATTTTCATTTGATAAGCTTCACCTGTGGATAAGAAAAATCCTGGGCTAAGAGTGAAGGTTTATAGCATCAAAGAAGAAAAATGGTGGAGCTACTGACAAATTCTTTGTATGTACAGAGTTAATAACATGTCACAGTCTTAGAAAGTAAAGACTAGGGTAAGAGACTTGTCTGTTCTCTCTCAATTTAGATCATCAAAAAAGGTAATAGTCAGCTAATGTTAGATTGAGAGTCATAAAATTAGTGCCACCTCTGACTACTTTACAATCCAACATAGTTCTTGTAATTTGAATTTTTCCAGCTATCCACATCCTTTCTTTCTCTTAGCTAATAGGATAAATTCTGTCATAAGTCAAGAATAATTGAAAAGCAAATGATGCAATGAGGTCACTACAAGATAAATCTGTATACAACTCTTCCCCAGGCTGGTGATTAGGGAAAACAGAGCATATGGGAATAGTGTTGATTTTAAATAGAACCAGTTGGGATAGTTTTCCTTTGTCCCTTTTATGAAGTTTTATGAGAAACGATGGAGAATGAGGTACCTTTCTCCAAGTTAATCCTCCTGATGACAAGGTAGGAACCATGAAAATAATTTAAGGATATAAGATAATAATGAGAATGCTTGGCATATCCTTATTGTGGCTCAATTCAGCATATGGAATATCAGATAATTTTGTTCTGAAAATAATGTGTATACACTAGGGTATGTTATTTCTGAGAAAACTCAGAAAACATCACTATCATGGGAAGCTTCTTGCAGGTTAAGAGGTTTAGGGTTTCATTGAAATAGGATTGACACTCACTGCAGATCACTCTATTTCATTTCATTTGCTGTGGTTTATATATGCATGTGCGCGTGCACACACATATCATAGTTGTTCTGCTACCCATATTGTCTGTGTGTTTTACCTCCATATTGGGAAAGAGTTGAATGATTGCTTTGTATTTATGATATTTTTAATTGAGCATCGAAATAAATATAAACAAAGGAGCCAATTATATAAGCAATAACCTAATCATAAGTGTATTAACTATATTCTTCATAGTGAAAATTTCATTGTTAGGTTATTCTATTACCAAGAGAAGTCTGTTTGCTAGTTTCCATTTAGAAAACAAATCTAAAATATTAGAGATTAACCAATCAGGGAGAAATGTGGACTCCTATTCATAAAAGCCATCACATCTCTTAGGAAAAGACAAAGCTTTTACCTCGGAAGGAACGGGGAAGCATCGGGGGATTGCTGAGATTCACATGCACTGGTTACTTACCGTCTTGCCTCAATTCTTCAGGCAGTTGCATCAGTGATAAAACTTGTTACCTAGTTTATTTTGAAGAAGAAATAAAAAGGTCTTTTTAATTCTTTCTTGAATCAAAGTTTGGTCTTCTCCAGTGCTTTGTGGTGTTTCTTTTCTTTTTTCCCCCCCATAATTCAAATCCTACTTATATGGTTAGTGTTTTAGAGTCTGTTTTGCAAATTTAATATTATCCCTTTTGCCCATGACCTGCAGTTACATTTCTCGAAACCTTCTTCTGTATATGGTTCTAGGATGCAGTTAGCCAAGAATACAACTTGTGTATGACTTGAAAATTGGAAATGAGGTGGAAGCCTTTACTTCAGAAAGTTATATTCATCATGGTGTCAGCAGCTCTGGATCCTAGCCTGTCTTCCCAAATAGTACCCCTGATAACAGACGTTCTAAGTTAATTGTCATGGGCTTGATTCAGTTTACAGAGAGAAAACAGTTTTTAAAGATCTCTGCGTACCACTTTGGCAACCAAATATGCAATTTCTGGGATTTTCCTGCAAGATTTGTTCTGTATACACACACACGCATGCACACACGCACTGGAGCTTCAGTAGTTGTAGTAACTCTAGTTCAACACCCTCCTTTTCCAGAAGTTCCTCAGTTCCTGTTACATTTCTGTACATTGTAATTATTACAGCAAGCTGCTTATTATACAGTATTTTTCATGGATATGCTTTCATAAGTGAGTCCTAACTGGCAGCAGTTTTATGTATCAAGTACCAGGGGGTAGAACCCTAAGGTTGTGATTCTAGAGTTGGTTCTTTGATCTCATTAGATTTAAAGACAGTACGACAGCATTTGCCAATGGTGAGTGGAACACTAGAGGTCCATGGCATTGAGTGGAAAATTAGTTACTGAAATCATCACTTTTAATTATCTGGAGTTAAGTACCTAGAGGAGACTAGACTCTGGATGACCACATTGCTACTGCAATTGAAAATTATAATGAAAATATAGAGTATAATGGAGGTGGTTTACTGCAATTAAGCTGCAAAACCTGAAAGAAGAAAAATGATGAACTCAGTGTTTTACATTCTTAGCTAAAGACTAGTATATGTGTCTCAAGACACCAAACATCTCCGTGGCTTCTAGACCTATAAGCCGACTTAAGCTTTATTTTAGGAGGTTAGTGCCGTTTGGAAGAGTTATCTTACATACCAAAACAATTGCAAGATTTTTTACCGTAGAAGACTGTGTCTAACAATATCTTAAAGGTGATAGAGTAAAAGAATGTAATGTTAAAATATGCTGAATTTATTGATATGGGTACACTTAACTAGAAATTCTGAAATCATTTAATTAACTTGAAAAATTTAATCCACTTCCTTGATTGGTTGACTAGAATCTGGACATGAGATGAACTATGCTAAGTTAAGTTGAAGTGTCAGCATTTCCTTGATAGATGGTAGGAAAGGAAATACTAAGATTTATGGAGACTGCATACTAGGATGTATTAACTATGTGTGACATGGTCTGCTCTTCAATCTTCTCCGTTCCCCAGGAGGGCACAGAGGCTTTGATACATGCATTAGTAAGGGGAGAGCAAGCGCCCTTGAAGAACTCTGTAGTGATTCTCACCTGTACATCAGCAGTGAGAGTGGGATAAGTGGCCACTAAAATGGGCACTCTGAATTAAATTGGGATAATGGGATTCCAGAGTAGTGGGAACCAGTGGCAGCTATTAACATGCTGTGAAAAGGTTGCCGATATTACTGCAAAGTTTCAGGACCAGTATATTTAATCAGAATGATTTGACATGAAGGAATCTTTGGCTTAACAAGTTGATTCTGGTGTCCCTACTACTGAAATCGGCAGCCTACTATAGCTTTTTATGTGGCTTATATAAGTAAAAGCATTCTAAGTCCAGTGAGGTTGCGGGGTGGTGATTTTCTTTAAAGCTAGCACAAAACTGAATTAAAGCCCCATAAGTAATATGTATCCACTGACAACTAAAGTGATTCTGAGCCTCTTGAAATCTGTTTCACTTCTTGTGTCACTCATCTAATAAAATATTGGTATCGATTAATCTTAAATCTCAATATGTAAGATATGGAGTTTTGAAGGGAGATTACAAGCTAATTGAGAGATAAACATAGAAGTTGTCTTTCGAAAGAAAAGAATGGGGAAATTCATGAGAGAAGTACAAGTTCTGCTTGGAGAAGATTGACAACACTTAAAATGTATAAAAAGATATAGGATATTTGTTAGTTTTGAGAAGAGAGCTACTATACTTTTGTTTCATGAAGGATCATTTGGACTCTTAATGGATTCACAATTTTGCTATTTTTTTCACTTAGATTTAAGTATAAGTAAAGATAGATATATGGATATCAAGTTAATAGGAGGACATACTGTGCTGGATTGTGTTTGGTCAGTTTGTCATCACTACTCTTGTCTAAGGCAAGGAAAAACATTTCTCAGAGTTCCCTTCCCTTAATGGTTTTAGGTTAGAAGTTTTCTTACTGGTTTCAGGTAGAATTGGCTAAGAGAGGAGTATGAAAGTGATTGGAAGATGGACAAGTAACCATTACTTTGATAAGATTGTTATTGCTAGAAAAAGATGTACAAATGCCAGATGACTTTCAGCTTACTGATCATCTTCCATTATGAGTCTAGTCAAACAACAGTGGGTTCAAGCAGTAAAATGTACTTTCTGTAGAGATAAATGTTTCTAAGGATTTCTCCATGAGTTCTGTTTTTGTCAGTCCACTTCAACAGCCAGAAGAGTAAGACTGCTGTAATTTTTCTGAACGTTTTGAATCGCCCAATTAAGTTAGTTTTCAGCCTGTGATGCATGTGAGTGTCTTCCTTTATCTCTCCAGCTCTTATCTTCCAGATCTCAACTTAGCTAGAGATAATTTCCCCTTTCCCTACTATAGTTATTTTTATCTGTGTGCATACTAATATCCTTCATTTTAAATTAATTATTAAATAGTAATAGTAAATGTTAAACTGAGACAATTAACATTTTCAAGAAATTGAGCATACGTTAGTTCAACTTATCTGGAGAAGGTATGGTCGTTGTTTACTGGTGGTGAAGAAAGTCACAATATAGTCTTGGGTCAAGATTAATTCATGAAAAGTACACAGAAGCTGGCAGACAAGAAAGGGACACTTCTACTGGGTTGTTGATGAGTTGTACTGATAAACAAAGACTGAAAACAGGAAACTATGCTGAAGATTTTAATTTTACCAAGGCTGGCGGACAACACCCACTATGTAGTGTATTTGCTGTCTTACTGTTTTTCTGTGGGGTTTCTTTAGGCTTTATAGAGCATCTATAATATTTTTTGCAAGGCTGGTTTTGTGATGATAAACTCTTTAACTTTTGCTTGTCAGAAAAGTTTTTTTAATCATTCCTTCAGTTCTGAATGATAATCTTGCAGGATATAGTATCCTAGGTGGAAACTTCTTTTCTTTCAACACTTTGAATATATTATGTCATTCCCTTCTGGTCTGTAGAGTTTCATTTAAGAAGTCTGCTGACAATCTTATTGGGGCTCCTCTGTATGTGATGTTTTTCTCTGGATCCTTTTAACAGTCTTTATTTTGTATTTTTGATATTTTTATGACGATGTGTCTAGTTGTATTTCTGTTTGGCTTTCTTTTATTAGGAACTCTCTGAGCTTCCTGGATTTGGAGACTTGCTTCGTTCTTCTAATTGGGGAAGTTCTTATCTATTATTTCTTCGTTTCTGCCCCCTTTTCTCTCTCTTCCCCTGGGACCCCTATGATGTAAATATTCCTTTTGATGTTATTCAGGAGGTCTCGAATTCTGTCTTCAATTCTTTGACTTTTTTTTAACCTCTTTGGTGGTTTGTTTGAGTTTCTTTGACCTACAACTGATTCTATTCGAAGTTTCATCCATTATATTGCTGAGTCCCTCTACTGAGTTCTTTAATTCAATCATCCTATTTGATGTCTTGTTTTAATTATTCTCTTTGATTCCTGACATTCTTGTTTACTGCCTCTACTGATTTCTGGGTTCCCATGAGTATGTTAATCACCATTACCCTAAATTCCTCATCAGGTAATTTACATACATCTTCTGTATTCAGATTTTCCCCAGGGTTTTTGATTGAATTTATGATTTCATGTATATTTCTCTATACATTTGCTCTGTTGAGCATTCTGTTTATATTTCTGAGGTTTCAGTTTCCCTAGAGTTACGTAGGTTTGACTTGCCCAGGTTTGGCAATCAGAATGCACTTTCATCTTTACCCACAAGGTGGCGCTAGCAGGTAGCATTGAGGTTTGGAAAGGCCTCACTCTAATCCAGGGGGGTGGGGCATCTGATGGGTGGGATTTCTGGTAGGCGTTTATGCGGTGGAAAGGATTTCCGCTCAGTGGACCCAGACTCTGGAGTGAAATGGTTGTGGGAGGGGTTTGATTTGACTGATTTCCATTCAAGGCTTCACTCTGTGTAATTTCACCACGTGGGCTCCAGCTCAGTTCCTGGTGCACTGACTCTCCTTTCACCCCCTCCCAAGTCTCCTTACTATAGTTTTAACCTTATTTTTTTTCCTGACTGAATGCTGAGTGAATATTTGAAAAATCAATGATACTGAATGTCTTTTTTTATGCTGTTATGATGTGAAGTAGTTTCTATGTCGGTCATCTTTATCACAAACTCATATACAATGCATAGTAAAATTATGTGCTGAAAGTTGTCACCAACAATAAAGTGCTTGTCAGTAAGAAGAAAAATATATTTTGTAATATAAATTCTCTCTATATAGATATTCTTTTTTTCTCAGAAATCATAGGCATCCTACAAATGAAATACAGGAGTGGAGCTTAATATTTGTAAATCCACTAATAAACCTTATATTACTCTTATAAATGCTATAATTTCACATATTTTTCCTAGTCGGGTACAGTTTATCGGTTTTAAGGTAAAATATCCACCTCCACGATTGTGGAATATGAGAATTCAATGATAAATTTTACTTAATTATAAGTTCTGTTTCTAATTCTTTTGAATGTTGGAAATCCCACCATCATCACCATCACCTGCTTACTATTCAGTGGAAGAGTCCCCAAAGCAGAAAACATTAACTGTTTGCAATAAACAAATAAGCAAACAAACAATTCAATACTTTTCAAATATTAAAAAATTCAGTATATAGTAGTAGTCTTTTCCAAGTAGCCTGAAGTTGATGTTTTGTTTTCCTTTCAGTAAGCAGGGGTTATTAGGTCCTATCATTTTAGGCAGGAAAACACTGCTTATCTTTGATATTTTCATAATGCTGACCATATTGTATTTAATGTTTTGCTTTTCTAAAACTAGCCTGGAGAGTAATGTTTACTACAAAGGTCATGACTTTAGAAGATGCGTGAAGTGAAGTGAGTGGCACAAAACAGTAGGTAGTAAAGCATCATACAAGTCAATGAACAACAAGGTCAATTGCATCATATCTACTTGTGGTTCAGCACAGCTGGAGTGAAAAAAGTCATAATGCTTGACTGGCAACAGTGTAATGTACAATAGTAAGGAAGCTGAAATCATCAGTTTACAAAAACAGTCTGTCTAGGCAAACAGAACAGAAAAGCATTGTCAAAAGAAAGACTGGAGAACATCTACATGAAAAATACAAAAGTACATGTTCCACATTCTTGTAAATACAAAAGTGGAATACTCGAGTGCATGCCCCACATATGCCTTTAAACAACACATCTGGGTTACTAAAGCCATTGTTAAGTTTTTATTTTAAATTCTTACTGTACTTCTTTTAACAGCAGAAATCTCTGCTTTCTGTTATTGTCAATTCTCTGAGCAAAAATAGGATATTTAACATAATGCTAATCTGAACAAAGATTTTATTAAATGGAGGTTTTAAAGTTACAATAATTTTACACTTTAAAAGTAAATGTTATGATTATACTAGCATTTTTTCTTTCTTTCTTTCTTTTAAAGAAAAGTTGCAGGCAGGAATGAAGACCATCAGGCGAGCAGTCAGGAAGAGAGAGGAGGGAGTATTTTCACTTTTGCTTAAGTCTTAGTTGCACATCTTGGTTATTTCCTCAGCCCTGGAAGGTGAACCTTGGTCCTTGGGATGTATTTGGACTGTGTTCAGTCAGGGGCAGCAGACCTAACCACTATTCCACCTGGCTGCATCATGTACTAGGCTCCATTTCTTACATCTCCGGACAAACTTCCAACAGCAAGTGCTTTTGTTGTGTTGTGTCTTCTGTTTTTCTCTGTAAAACACATATAATTTAAAATAAGTTAATGCATACTTTAGGGGAAAGACCATGTGAGATATGGAGGTCATGTGGTATTTCAGCATATAAAAATGTCTTTGACATTGAGAAAGAGATCAAGCCATCAGTTAAGATACTGGCCTACCGCTTTCTGAAGTTTTTGTAAGAAGTCAAAGGGTATAGTGTCCTTAAATAGTCCTGGATTTAGCCCTTATGGTCAGAGAAGTTGAGGGCCTACTGATATCAGCAAGTGGTTTACTTTCACCAAGGGAAGTGAAGGACCCAGACAATGCTGTTTTCTAAACCAAAATACAGATGAGATGATTGTATTTTTCAAGGTGTCAACATTACCTGGTACTCACAAAGGGCTCTTTGTGTTTGTCTGGGGTGCATAATCCATTATAAGAACATTACAATGAAGCCATGCTCTGCTCATGGTGCATAATGTTGGAGGTATAGCTCTTTGCTTTTGTCTTCTTTGCATTTACTTTTTGTAGTGAAAAATCAATTAAGATGGCTAGCAAAACACACCACAGGAACTCTTTTCTTTTCTGAGGAACTCTTTTCTTTTCCTTGAAGGTGTTTTAGAGTGCTTCCCAGTCATTAACTAAGTCATATTAAGTAAATCTTCTCATATTAATTGTTTCCTTTTCACCTTTATTGGTGAGACAATTGACTTTCTTTTAGTAAAATGCAATTCTCGTTTTCAGAGATGTCAGAGAATGCCATGTGGGTGGGCATCTATGCAGTTTAGAATCTCCTCTGGAAAAAGATTCTCAAGTATAAATATTCAAAAAAACAGGAGAGTTGTCAAAACACATTCTTAAAGTGTATACCCACAGGTTGCCCTTACACATGCATATCTTAACACTTAGAAACATTAGGGCATGTTTTCCTATTTTTAGAGAGCTTGTGAAAGAAAATTATTAAGCAAAAACACTCAGTAAATTATAGCTCAGTACTATTTCTTCGCCTCCCTCCAAAATAACTACATGACCATTCATTCAGGAAAAGGAAGGATGGCAATTGGGCTAAAAAGAAACGAAATGGTAATATCCATGGAATGTTTGGCAATTTGATTTTTGGTCTTGTTTTTATACTTATCAAGTTAGTTTCCAGTTAAATAAGAGAGTAAGATCAATCTTCTGGATAGAATAAATAACAGACCTTTAATCAGTTTTTCATATTGTGACTAATGTATTAGTAATAGTGCATCTGCCAGTACTATCCATAAATAATAAAGCTGGTTACAATATTGGGCTCAATTTCCAGTTATACACATATTTTTGTTTATTTTCATTCTATTTGTTCCTTAGCCAAACATAATTTCTTTGCAGACCTGCAGTTTTAGTCTAATTTTCATGACTTGTATAAATAGAGGCAGTTTGCTGGATATTAACTGTTTCAATTTCAAGTTGATCACTCCAGATATATGTAGGTTATGATCTCTCTCCACTTCCCTATTTATCACCGTTATGAAAAAGACTGGTTTTACTCTAAGAACATGCTTTCAATGGTTTTCCACAAAATAAGATGTTTCCAACCTTTACCTATGAATGATCCTTTCTCTTTGTACTGCAGTTGATTAATTCTGTTTATCATGACCATATTTAAGGTATCAGGGCTGTGTAAGAGTGAAAACAATTTGTAAAACCTCAGATGACTTTGGATTCCTACCAGTGAGCGGCAGGCTGCACACAAGAAAGTTCCCAGACCTAAGGGAGGTCTAGTTTACTCAGCAGAGCAAAACTAGAACCAATCAAAAATTTCCTTTAAAGTTGATTTTTCATTTTGTAATAATGCACTGGGCATGGTCTCTAGGAAGCATTTGAGATGCAGCAAGTTAGAAAAGGCTTTCTGTCCCCTGGGAAATAACAACTCCAATAGAAAAAGTTATATCTTCCTTTAGCTGCTGGGATGAAGAGTGTTAGACAAACTTTGTTGTTCTCATTCTGTCTTTCAGCACAAGCTAGATTTCTGACAAGCTGTCAAGCTGCCCCAAGGTTTGCAAAGCCTTCTTTGTGGTAGGTGATGCCTTCCTCAGTGTGAACTGAAATGGAAGCTATATCTAAAACATGCCAGAGAGTCAGGGAATGAGATAATTAAGGATTTTCTGATCATCTAGTCCTTGCTGAAGAAGATCAGCTATTTAATAGAGCTTAGTTAAAATGCTTTGCCATGTGCTTCATAGCATATAAGGAAGGAGGTTATTTGGAACTGAGTTGAGCTATTTGTAAATTTGGTCTCTAAAATTTTGGAACAGACACATAACATGTGCTGGCTAAATGACTTACTGGAATGTCACCTTCAAGTTCTTTTGGAGTAGTATATTTCTGAATAAATAGTGTTGACCTGTTGAACATATTTCTGATATTTTACATTTGACTGCTTCTCTTTTGATCCTTTCTGTGAAAGCAGCCAACTCAGAAGACTCAATAAATTATTTTTCCCCTTCAAACTCCTCTTATTAAGTTAGTGTTTCTTTGAATTTCACTGCTTTTAAGATTCTTGTTATACCTTTGACTTGGCTCTAATTGGAAAATGAGTATGTGTATAAAAATGTAGATATTCCGTAGTGACTACCTCAAATGATGAATTTCTGAGCAGAGAGAAAATGGAATATGCTGCTTAGGAAGGGCATTTTGGTGTTTTCAGGGCTGATCTAGGTGAGGGTTTTCAAGCACCTGACTTAAGCCATATAGACTTTGGAAGCCGCCAAAATGAAAGGTGGGGGCAATGCTTTGTTGAGTTCTGAAAATGATCTCATCCAGTCTCACCTTTTTGTGAGTCCTCCAGTCTCCAATTAACCTGAAAAGTGTCTTCTTTCTTGTTAGTAAAGACTCAGATAATGGCTTCAGAATAAATATTTATTAAATTAAAGTTTTGCTTTAATTTGTGATAGTAAAAGGCCTAAGCATTGTCTTTTTTAAGTCTTACATTTGTAATCTTTATGTATCTCAATTGCTTTGTAGCGTGTAGCTACGTTAGCTCCTGTGTGAGGGCATTTAGACACCTGAAACCAGTCTCTCACCTTTGCTGCTTCAGTTCCTTTCTTCCTGATTTCCCCTTAGGAACTTTGAAATTGACTTTATCAGTTGACTGTTACTCATTACATTTGTATTTTGTGTAAGCACACACATATACACATGTGTGCCCATGCATCTATGTTGAAAATGCTGAAATTAAGCGTCCTTCTTTTAAAGACATGTCAAACAGACTGAAGTGAGAATGTAAGTTAATTGGTTCTACTAATACGTATGTATTTTGTGAAAGTGCTATCTTAGACATGGACTTTTTTGTTTTTAAAGTAAAGGTGTAGGTAGGCATAAAGGCAAGTGGTCAGGCCAAGAGAAGAAAGAGGAGAAGAAGCAGTTTTTAAATTTTTGTTTAGTTGGTCATCCTGGTTGTTCTTCCCGGTCCCAGGATGCGAATCTGGATCCTTGGGATATATGTGGACTGCCATCTTGACCAGTGGACCAAACCGCCACTCCACCAGGGTGTGCCAACATGTACTTTTATATACTTTAAGAAAAGAGCACTTTTGTTTAAGGTGGCAGCACTAGCAGACAGACTTAGAAGATAATCTTTCACATAGACATTATCATTCATTATCCTTACAAACAAACATCAGATGATAGCCAATTTCCTCATCCTAACCCCATATAGCTTTGGCAAACTTGTCTTAGGATTTCTAGTGTATCTAATGCATGATGAACCTCCCAGCACCTGAACAAATCAAGTAGTTCCTAGAAATGCTTAGGGAAACTTTTCACTTAAGGAGAGTCATGATTTAGGAATCAAGGTCAATAGAAATTCCATTTCTCACACTACTTTTCCCTGTGGTCTTCAAAAACATTATTTTCTAACAGTAGACTATGTGGTTACTTTCCCCATTTTCTGGATGAGAAAACTGATACTCAGAGGAGTAAAATGGCTGATATATGATTGAACCAAGACTGGGTCTCAGGTGTTCAGGCCAAAATTCAGTGCCTACATCCAAAGAGTTTCCTAGTTATTTTTGATCAAGTTATTAAATAGAAATGAACTACTCTTATTTTCCAAAAATGAAACAAACAAACAAAAAGAAGAAGAAGAACAACAAAAGAAACAAAAACCCAAGAACAAAGCAAACCTCTAAGAGGGACCTGAGGGAATCTGCCTAAGAATTAATTGTTAGGAATTAAGTTGAAGTTAATACAGAAATAAAAATACACACTACACTTTAATGTTTAACATCCCTGGTGTCTTTTTATGCCAGAAGTCCTTAACATTTTCAGTTCCTAATTGGATAAATATAATGAATATAAATGTTTGCATTTGTCCCTCCTTGGAAACTAAAAGTCCTCTCCAAATCCAAGTGGTTGATACGGTGAACAGATACATTCTCAAATCCTTCAGAAAGCTTAACTAAAATTGTAAAAGGCAGAGGAATTTTCCCCTCAGAATAAAGCCAGTAGTCCCATTAATAATTTATCAACTTCATTGTATTTCTATACATAAACAGCCTAAGAATTAATACAAATAAAAGTTGCCTTTAAGCTTTGCTGAATATTTAAACAGTTTGTGATGAAGCGTATTGGATACAAGTACAGTATAGAGTTTTTAACATAAAGTAAACTGTAAAAATGTCTTTAGGCTGTAAAGTAGGTAGAACTATATACATTTTAAGTTTAGTGACAAATCAGGATATGACAGCAGTAGCCTATATTTAAACATCTTTTTCTTGTAATAAAAATATCCAACAAATTATGTTTTAAATATTTAGAAAAGATCTGGCTCTTGGTTTACAAATTTATATTACTATAAATATTGTGCACATATTAAAAAATAACAACTAAAATTCTTTTAGGGAATGCTAAAGTTAATAGTGTCTTAAATGGTCAATGAATAAAAAATTCTGGAGTCTCTCTGTACGTTTAAGGAACTTTAGAATATTATAATTTATTAAATTGTTCTGTTAAGAATGACCTTTTTAGAATGTGAGCTGAATCTCATCATGTTAGGTTCCTTGTAAGAATTTCTAACAGTGACAGCCAATATTCTGCGATTCTTCTCTGATTCCACTATTTTAAAAGGATCAAGTTAAGCAAACAGTAAAATACTTAAATGTCTTTCCTTTTGGAAAAATTAAATTTTAATGTCCAGGAACCTTGACACATTGCTTTCCTCCCCTGGGTTCATAGATGAAAAGTAAAAATCATTGAGACGGACCTGACCATAGTCAAATTCTTAATTTTATTAATGAGTATACTGAATTTATCCATTAATAATTTAATATAAATATTTTAGCTTAATATTAAGATTTCAGTGGTTAGAAGAATGGGTTTGAATTAGTGGTAGAATTTCAATTTTTGCTTGACCTCTTATTTGAGAGACTAGAGTAAGCCTAGTAACTTCTCTCAATCTTCATTTACCTCATCTAGAAGGTAGGGATAAAATGGCACTGATTTTTATGTATTAAATATGCAAAGTGATCAATACATAATTTCACTGGTTCACTGATATCATGTATGTTATAATTCTTTCAACATTCTCTTATCTGTAGCATTTTGCTATATCTAAAATTACCATTTTATTCTTTAGTGCATATATCTTGATTTTATACACCAAAAGTCTTTCCCATGTGAGAGCGTACTTACAAAGCTCTCAGTTTTCATCCCCTCTTCTCTCTAGCATCTGTCTCAGTCACTGAAATCAAAGTGTCTCATAGATCCCCAACCTTGTAGGGTATCCTTGTTTCAATCTTCATGCCTCTTGACTTGTCTGCCTTGTGGATTATTTTGCTATCCATTACTTTTTGAAACATCTGCTGTGATTTCTGAGGCATCACACCCTCCTCAACCTTCTACTTTAAAAAATAACATAGCTCAGTGTTTTAAGAGCAGATTCTTGAATGAAATAGCCTTCAAATCCTAGCTCGAGTTCTTACTTGCTATGTAACCATAAGGAAGTTATTTAAAGACATTTTGCTCCTTATTCTTTGCAATGACGTTAATAAAAGTAGTAATATGTTAAGAGCATAAAAGAGAGTTAACCCATGTAAAATGTTCAGAACAGTGACTGTCGTGATTTTAATATTATCTTTCTTCTACTATACAATTTGTATTATTTATGAATACAAAAGAAAGCAATCTATAAAAAGTTGATCACTATTTTTGAAGTATTTATAATTATTTCTTTCTTTGCATTTTCCCACTTGTTCTTATTTTCTACAATAAGCACTGCATTTTAAACACATTGTTGAAATGATCAAATGTACACTTTAACTGGAACCTACTATTGTTTTAGCATTGTACTTCATTTCTTATAACTTTCTCATAAAGATGAATATATTAAAGTCCATAGTTAAAAAAACTGTCTTCTTCTAAAAGAACATATTTTGGAATATTGAAAACCTCTGTCTGTTAAAAGAAGAACTCTTGGTGTTCCATTGTCAAAACAATAGCACCTGATTAATCACAGGTCTTCTTCTTGTCTTAATGTTTAAGACTCTGGGTCTGGAGCCCAAATACCTGGAGTGTAAAGCTACTCTCCCACTGTTTAGCTTATGTTGCAGTGTCTCTCTCTGTAAAATGGGAATAATACTAGTGCTTACCTCATAAAGCTCTCTATTAGCAGACTATATATAAGTAGAGTCATATCGGTGACTGCGCATTTTAAGAACACAGTGAATATTCTCTTCCCACTTTTTTCCTCCTTTCTTTCCCCTAAAAATGTATTCATTTTTACATCACTTCAAGGATTTACAGTACTCTGGTGGTTTAAAGAGGAAGTATTTATCACTCTTCACATTATCTCTATTAAATCATGTAGGAACTTGATGGAATAATATGCTATCTGTTTTAATAGGTACTAAAATCAAAGGATTGAAGTTAAGCTTAGACATTTAATGTCTCATTTTAGGCTGGTCAGGAAATATGTACAGAGAATAAATACCTTTTAAAATATATCATCTTATACATGATGTTAAATCCTAATTTGTTTACTTTTACCACCATCACCATTATGTTTATATTTATACTACTATGAGGAAAATCCTATTATATATTTGTTACAGACGTAGGCTGAAAAGTGCCCCCTCTTCCAAGTGTCCTTGTTCTAACCCCTGAAATGTGTGACTATGTTACCTCATGTGGCAAAATATTTTCAGAATGATGAAGAGTTTGAAATGGGATATTATGCTTGATTATTGTTGGGGTCTAATGTAAGCACAAGAAGTCTTATAAGACAGTAAGCTGTATGACAGTGGAAAGAGGGGGATTTGAAGATTCTTCATTATAGGCTTCAAAGATGGAGGAAGATACCTGGAACCAATTATTGGAAGGCAGTTCGATCCCGAGGCTAGAAAAGTCAAGGAAAAGAATTTTCCTCTCAAAGTCATCAGAAGGCATCAGCTCTGCTGACTCCTTGACTTTAGCCCAAATAAATTGATTGTGAACTTCTGTCCTCTAGAATGTAAGAGAATATATTTGTCTTAAGACACTAACTTTGTGGCAATTTATTATAATAGCAATAGAAAAATAATAAAACCATTTCCTATCTGCCAAGCTTGGGCTATGATCTTGACTTGATAATGTCAAGACTCACCACAATCCTCTAAGGTTCTGATTAATAGGCGGGGTATCTAGTTTACACACAAATTGTGTCTCGCCCCTTTGGTAGATATGAAGTGTGCACGCTGCACAGCTGTACATAGAGGTGATCCTGGTCATTAGATTTAAGGTCTAGATTTTCAGAGACCATATTCTTCATATAAAAATAAAACATTTGTTTTCTAAGATTGACTTTATTTTGTGTAGGTAAACTATACTGTACAACACTTTGAAATCCCCTTTATTGCTTAATATTCAGTTTTGAGAGTTTGAATTTCTGAACAAAACATCTATTTCTATAGCATGAGTAAAGAAATAGAGACATCTTCTAAGGTAGCTTCTGGATATATCAGTATCATAGAAAATATCATAGATTTGACTTCCTTCCCCAAAACGAAAAGCTGAAAAGAAAACACAAAGCTTCAAACTTGCACATATGAATGATCCAGCTATTAGATTGGTCTGAGAAAAGAAATTAATCAAAAGGTTGCAGAATTCCATTATGAAATTTGTAGAATGTTATGTCATGAAATATATATCTTTTACATTTTCATTTTGACACATGCAGATGAAGAAGTTCCTGGTGTGATTGGATTTATGAAAAAGTTGATGGCTGGGTGTTAAAATGTGAAAAGTGACAGCGATTCTTCAAGTAGAAAAAAAAAAAAACCTTCAGAATACTAATGAGAGAAGACAATATGAATATAGACTTGATAGCATTGCTTTTATTTTTCTATTTTATCTTTGGCAAAAGCTTCACATACTGAAAATGGTACCTACAATTGGTAAGGAAAGGCCAAATTGTATGTTTGACAGAATATTACATACAAATAATGGTCTTTCCCCACCACCTCTCAGGATGCATTAGTTTTGAAAAAATACCATGCAGAACTCATGAATATTCTTATTTTTAGTACATACCAGTTTATAATTTTTGTAAACGGTCACAGGTGCAGATTTTCGCATGAGCAATCACACTTACTGCTGTGATTGGAAACTGTTCATGTGAGAGGGGAAGAGGTGATATGTTTTTTTAAGTGTGTAGAGAGTAATTTTTATATTTTATTCATAATTTAAATGTGAACTAAATGACACTGTAAATTTGGTGTCTGAAATAAAGAAGTGACACAGGCATTCTAAATTGTCAGTTGCTTTTATATAAACTTTAATGTTCACAAGCATGCTAGAGAATATATTTCAAAAGTTTTACTTTTGGCAAAGGAGGATCAATTTGTAATGAGTAAAGATCTTGGTAATTTGAATACTAGATTTACTCTGATAGAGCCCAAACATACTTGCCTCTGGGCAACACTTCTGGTCAAGGTAAAGGCAATGAGAAACCTATGAGACCGTGACTGAAGAACCCATCAGAAATGTACCTGGTAGGTAGGATGTGCCTAGCAGATAGAGGGGTGCGCTCTTAATATTTCATTATAGAATTTCTGGTTCAGTTTATTTCTAGATATAACTTTTCCTGAGCATGATTTTTAAAATTTAATTCTTATTTATTTTATCCAGGGAATTGGATTTTATGATTTTATTATACTTACAAGCAAACTTTTGTAGCTACAAATTCTATTGTACTTGAAATAATATTTTTATGCTAATAATACAAATAACTATATTAGATGCTATAAACACACAATAATTGTTAGATGCTTTATATTCATTACCTCTAATCCTAATAAAACTCTTTAATATAGATTTTAAGTGCCATCTCAGTACTATATTATCTATTTCCTATGTAATTTATTTGACTTAACATAAGTTGGCATATTCCTCTTTTAATCACTTCGTATTTTGAAAAAACTATGTTGAAGTTATCAACATAAACAACACAGGTGAACTCTGGCGGATTAGTGATTGGGTCAGCTATCTTTTCAGACAGTTGCAGTCAGCATACTTCTCAAGGACCCAGGCTCATGTCCCAGAGTGGGAGTGGGAGTGAATAGTTATAATGAATAAATGAATAAAATAAATAGAAATGTTTATCCTTTCACCTGATCACCTTCATTCCTGTTTGCACCATTTGTTTGAACATAAAAATTAAAAAAAATAATAAACATGTATCAAGCAGTAAGAATCTAAACTGAATAATTAATCTTAGAATTCTCATATAACTCAGACTATAAATTATAGCCTTTTGCACTTCAGCAAATACTACCTTCTACTCTGTTTGCAGGTCAGCCTGTCTGTCTTTGGGAAGGACTTGGTTCTGTGTTCCAAGTGCAACATTCATATATCTTATGAATTTCATGTACTCTTCCAACTCATGCTGTACCCATCATTAGAGAAAGGAGGATAATGCTTTTCAAGGTTTAAGTCCAGAAAAAAAATAATGCTAACTTTTTGAATATTAGGAATTTCTCTTCAGATTCATAATCTGAGTCAACAGTCATCTCTCCCATCTTCCATTGCTGCCACCCTTCCCCTCTTTCCATTAGCTCAACTCCTGTGTCCTTCATCCCTGCTTTCCTGGACACCATAGGCACACCTCTAATAGCTGCCCCTGTGACTTTCTGTATTCAGACACAAAACAATGAATACAGAATGGCAACAATAAATTCATTTCCTGAAAAGTTTTTCTTTATCTAGCAGTTGTTTCTTTCCCACATATTCAGATGAAATTGGTGTCTGCTTTGTCACTAGCAAATGTTGTTTTAAGCATCTTTCTTGTCACTTTTGTTCATTTATAAAAATCTAGTCTCAATTTCTCCTAGTATGTCTTTTTAGCAGTGGAGAGGAAATTTCTCTACTCTTCTAAGTTATTCTTGAGCTGGTTGAATAATCAAAATGACATCAGAAAAATTAGTAGGAAAATAATTGATTACAAGTATATGGAGACTCTGCATGAATATAAATTTTAAAGGAAACAGGACAAAATCAGAGTATTCAGCCTGATCTAAGGAATGAGGTGTGGACTAAGGTTTCAGGAGAAAGGAAGGAACTCAAATGATGAAAGGCCATATAATTATAATTTCATGTTTCATTGTTTTCTCCAATAGATTCTTTACAGAGATAATGTGAGATCTGAATAATACTCTGGATTTTCTTTCTGCTTAGTAGTCAAGGGAATGGTAGACGTTTATATTGAGTCTGCAATGCCTCCATTGACTCAAGATCAAAATAATCCACATCTCGTCACATCTTGGAAAGATCTGTTCTGGACATCGTAAGGAGGCCTAGCTTTCACAACAAGTATCATAGAGTCCCCTGACTAGTCAATATCTCTTACTTTCCATCCCAGTCTATCAGAAAATCAGATTAGTTAGGTCTTTAAAATATACCCATACCATACAGAACATCTCTGGTTAGCATTATCAGTAAAGCAAACATCTTAATTTTTTTAAATCGCTCTTTAGGGAATGTACAAATCTCTAAAAAGATAACCCAGGAAAACAAAAATACTACTTTTCAGGTTTTTCAGATGAATTTTATATAGGAAAATATATTCTCTAAACCCAATTCAATAAAACATTTAACATTTAAACAAAATATGTTAACAAATATTAACTTAACATTTTAAAGTAAGATTTTAACAAAATGATGTGTCAAAAGAATCTTGAATTCATTCCAAATGAAATTTATAAAATGTCAGAATCATATGGAGACATTTAAAAGAGAGTTTCAACAAGGAAATGATCCCTCAGATTTTTCTAGTGTTAACATGCAAAAGAAATCTTTGTCAACATCCATAATGTTTTGTGATCACAAAGCATTTTGTACCCTGACAGAGTATTTTGCCACATATATACAGTTTTTATAAAATTATATTTTAGTTACTGTATTTTGGTAATACATTGTGATTTTAATAACTTAAAATAAAAGAAAGAATATTTGGGGATAGGAAACCTGACTTTCAAAAGTGGATTGCTTATATTTAGAAGGCGTTGCTCATGTGTCCATAATCTGCCCACTTTTTAACACCTCCACTGCTCTGCCCTATTCTACATTGTCTTTCTTCCTCCTCTGAATTACTGCAGTTAGCTTACTAACATGTCTTGCTGATTCTATGGCCTCATTTCCTCATACCAGCATTTGTTCATAGTCCCTCCTCTACTCAAAATCTCCCTAGTGACTCAAATCTCTGCATTGTCTTTCAAGGGCCTATATATTTACTTCTAATCCACCCATGCTAGTTGGTCCTCTTCTGCTTTTTGCCCTCTCTGGATAACTGTTGTAACCATAGGGAACACCTTCTTTTCTAAACACACTTTTCTTGTAGTATTTACCATTCTATCATACTATAAAATTAACTTACATTTTGTGCCTAAGGTTTGCCTCTCATCATTTATAATAATAGTTACTTAAGGATAGGATTTTTTTTGCCTAATAAATGTAAAGTAGCTATAACAGTGCCTGACACATCAGTGTGATCAACAAATAACTGTTGAATGGTTGAATTACTCAATGAATTATCACACAATTTCTTAGTATTAGTGGAACTATGAACGAAGGCATTCTGCCGACCTATGAGCCTATACACTTAAAATCTCTCTCTCTCTCTTGCTCTCTCTCCTATGTGTGTACATTTATATATATGTATGTACACATATATATACACAAAATATATATATACCATATATGTAGTAAATATAAAAATATAGGCATATTCATATATATTTTTAACTAATTATTTAATCTTCAAAACAAATGTAATAGAAATCATCATTATAAACAGTAAAATATATAATAAGAGTAAAATATGTAATATGAAGATGTTTTAGGGTGGAATTAGGTAATATTACAAAGTTTTGGCACTTCTAATTGGATTATTAACTGAGATTCTGTATATCTTGTTGCAAAACTCAAGTTTCTTACCCCTAAGGTTTGAAAATTATGTCCAAATTTTTGATCATTGATTCACTCAATGCTGAGGAATTTTAAATATTACATTCACCTTTGAGTCATCATAGATATTCTATGAAATAAAAATGAAAATTCATATGCCTTATTAAGAAAAAATACTGCAAATTTCATACTCAGGAAAGCTATTTCAATTATGCTTCCAGTACACCCTGGGAATAGATTTCACCCTCTTCTTATTTTTGAAGTTATTCAGGGGCCAACTTTGTGAAGGTCTAATGATAAGAAACATATTATACAATATTTGACATGTAATAGGTGCTCTATAATTTCAGTTCTCAAGCCTCACTCAAGTAGCTTCACAAAATATAGAGATTGATCTCTCTTGACAATTCTTCCTTTTCTCTTTCCACCAAAAGTCCATTAGCAGCAGTTTTATTCCAAAAATGGTTAAGAGATACTGAACTATTCGGAATACAGAACTATTCCATTGTTTACTCTTTGTGGTGTTTTTCCTTTTTATTTGATGGGCTGATAGGCTGTTTGCTACTCACTCCCTATCTCTGGGATTTTCTGTTTGTTTTCTCTGCTTTGCTAATTCTTCTTTCTCTTTTCCTGCATACCTAGTTGGACCTTCTTATCCCCTTTGCCTTCATTTTTCTGGTATGACTATTCTGAATACATGAAGACGGCAGCTACTAAGATGGATGGAAATATTTATTTCTGGATAATACCTTTTACTGGTAAATGTATAGAGCTCAAATAAGGAAAAACTACAGGAAAAAAAGCAACAACAACAACAAGGACATTTTTCCCAAACCAAGCAAACCAAATCAAACAAAAATAAATTTTCAACCTGTAGATACAGATTAGTGATTAAGAGAAGGGAATGGGGAGTGGGATGGGCACATTAGAGAAGAGGGGTCAATTACATGGTGTAGAACTGGACTGTTGGTGGTAAAAATTTAATGTATTATATACAGATGTTGAATTACAATGACGCATATTATAAATCTATAAAAAGTTATGATGTGATTTGCCTTAATTTAAAAAAGTAAAAGAAAAATACATCTTAAGACAAATTTCAAGTGGAGAATCATTTCTCTCAGATACCTATTTCATAAATTCAGATGATGGTATACTTAATTTCCTAAAACAAAGCATACATGTTTATAATGTAAATCTACATGGAAGGAAAGTAATGTTTAGTTCTTCAAAAAATTTGGTTATGGAATGTGGGCACAGAAAAGGGGCATTTTTGAAAGAAATTATTTGAAAATATTGCTCTCAGTAGTGGCAATGATAGAAAGTTCTCTCAAGCAAAATCATCAAGTAGGAACTGAAAAGATCTGTTCTAGTAAAGTGGAGAATTTGGTCTTCTCCTTTAATAAACAATGGGGCCTTACATTCTAAAAGAAAGCAGAAAGGAAAAGAATTCTAACCTATGGATGATTAAATGGTATTGTTTTACTTGTTGGAGAGGGAAATTTTTCTTCCACTTTTCTAGGTCCATAAAGCTGGAAAACAATTAAAATGAAACAAGACACATTGTCAGGAGAAAAAGACCAATTTAACTTGGTGTACATGGAGTTTCAATTTGAATATGGGACCTGGGGAAAAATGATCAACACATGTGGTTTATATACTTCTTTTTTTTTAGACAAAGGAACAATAAATCTGTGAGGAATTGACAACACAAAGATATTTTTGGTTTAGACCCTAATTTAGAGAGTGAAAATACAGTGCATTTACACAGGAGAAACACTCTGAAAACCTTGGTGGTGGTGAGGTGACTCCTTCCCTCTTGATACAAGGAGACAACTCTTCACATGGGAGATGTGTTTACCATTATTAGGAAATAGGGAGGTTTTGAGCACCATTTGATCATCTGTTTTTCAAGCAACACTAATTCAAAATAATAGAGATGCCATATTGGCATTTTTTGAGGTGACCTTACCTGAGCCCTAAAGTATACAACATATAGCCAGGATGATCATTTTCATCAGTGCTGATCAAATTGCTTTAGGAAAACCCTTTGAATTAAATATGACTACAGATTCACTTTTCCCCCTTATACATTTAATTTTAGAGTATAATAGAATATTCAATTGAAAAAGAAATTAAATTACTTTGTGCTATATAAAACATTTTTAAAGGTTAAATGACTTTCGACATATTCATGTTCTCAATCAATATTTGTTGAATAAATCAATAAATAATGAAAGCGTCCTCATGAAGGAAGTCATTGCTCAGCAATATAAAATTTAAAAATGTGTTTATAATAATATCACAGCAAATATGCCCAAAATATACATATATCTGGAAATATTTCACTGTGGATAAATAATTCAAATTGGTTTCTTCAGAGTGTAATGATGCTAAGTGGAAGAACAAAAAGAAAGTTTTATAAGTCAAGTTTGATACTGTTATTGAGTCCTTAGAGAAAGTAATTTTCACTTATTCTACAAATATTTATAGAATATCTATTATGTGTCAGACACTATGGTAATGATGCGGATAGAAAGTTGGAAAGATAAGGACTGTTTGGAAAAACTCCCAGTAGAGAACAGACATGTATGTAAGCAGTTAGAATACACTGAGAAGTGGGAGGAGAGCAGTATGTACACGGTTATTTGTTTTCGAGGAGACATTTCATAGGAAATAAAATTAGGTTTAAGAGTTGAAAGATGAGAAATAGTTGCCAGGTGGAGAGGAAAGCTCACATTGAAAAGATATATAAAGGCAAGTCACTTGAAATTCCCATGCCTTAGAATGACAGAAGTTAAATTGTGCAGGGGGCAGGGGCGATGAATTTTTGAAATAGGTAAATATTATATCTGTGATTAAATAACTTTAAAACAGCATTTCTTACATAGATATCTAATCTAATAAAGGCAGTAATTACAAAATGACTGTATTCACATGGTACCTAATAACAGTTTATTAAACTACCTCTATAGAAAAATATGAATGTACTATCAAAATACAAGTACAATGAATAACAGTGTAAGTATAGGTACTCTAAACTTTAGTTGTATAAATGAAATATAGGTGACATAGATTATTTCAGAAATTACCCTTAAAAGCATTCGGTGGTGATGGATATTAAATTTTAAATATTGTGATGATCATTTAATAGTATACATTTGTGTATATATATATATGATCATTATGTTGTACACTTGAAACTAATATAATGTTATATCTAAATTATAGCTTTGTAAAACAATTTTTAAAAGAACAGGGAGAACAAAAAGAAAAGGAAGGAAGGAAGGGTAGGGAACAGGAGGGATTAGAGGGGAGGTGAGGAAAAGCATGTGTTTCTTATTTTTCCTACAATGGGTGTTATTTGCTTAATGAATATAAAGGAGAAGCCGTGTGGTTTTTTTTAAAAATTATTTTTTCCTAGAATGGGTTTTATTTGATTAATAAATATATCTATTGATTAATTCTACTAGCTCTTGTTTTTCCTTGTACATACTAAGCATTTTATCAGAAGATATGAGTTGGGTCTACAGTAATAAGATTAGTTTTAAATATTATACTCAAACTTTCATATCCAATGAAGGTTTATCTTTGGGAGTCTATTTATGTACTTACTTCTAAGATACTGCCATTCCCAAAATTATTTTGTAATTTGTTGGAAGAATTACCGTAATAGATTATAAACTATGCACCCAGATTACTTTACATTGCTTTTAGATTTATTTCTGACACAGACGCTAATGTTCAGCCTGATCATAAAATTTATTCCTAATGCTTGCTTCCAGATGATTTTGAGATGTTTTTGAATTTAAATTGGCTCCCAAAGGACAGATATTTTTCATGATTATGGATATTTAAATACATATGCTATAGGCATATAGAGCAATTCCAAGAAAAGTTACCTATATATTTTGACTTATATATCTCTATTGGAATAAGTATGTAACCTCCCTAACTGAATATTTCAAAAGGAAAAACACATTTATTGGCACAATTGTTCAAATGAATTTGGAGTCATATTCCATATGGCAACCAGCAAGTATTCAATTCAGTAATATTTCTCTCAAACATTTTGCCTGAATTGAAAATAAATATTTATTGTGTGGTTTCTTTACTATAAAAAGTTATCTTGATATGTGTTAAAGATAATACTTGATTTTAATATGTAATAATTATTAATAAAACATTAAATATAAAAGAGTATGGCATACCTGTTCAATCTAGATTTTTGAAGTTCTCTCATCTTATACTCATCGTATTAGTAAATGGTATTCAGCCAAACTATTTGGTCTCTCTGGGACTGTGACAGTAGATTCCTGATATTCATGAAAATTATGTTCATTAAATTAGACTTGGTAAGTCGGTTATTATTATGTCAAATTTTTCACATTTCTAGAATGATGGAATGAAGGTTCTGATGTAACATTAAAAATCAAATAGCTCTTACAATTTTACCACAGGTTAATTTGATTTTAAAGTAAAGATCACTTCTATTGATAAAAGCCAAAAAGCATAGTGTTCTTATGACAGGTTAACTTATGATAATTACAATTGCTTTTTTTGTTAAATAAATATTAAATTATATAATTCATTTCTTTTCTTATTCAAAAGAATATGTATTTTTGAAATTCTCCTCTCAAAGCGAAAGGATCTTGGAAAAGTCACAGATATGTCTAATCAAATGGAGAGTATGATAATAAAGAAGTCAACAGAAATTTTGTCACAAGAATTTTAAGAAAATCTCATGTGTCACTGATAACTGCTAAAGGATGACACATAATTGAAAGATACAATGAAAGAATCTATCCTATTAAAATATTTTAATAGAATAAAGGGTAGTAGTAATGCATGTCTGTAGAGTATACTTTTCTATAGAAAAGAACAAATTTGAAAGTGAAATATGCATTAAAATTAAAGAGGATATAAGCAAATCTACAAAAGAGACACAGGAAAATCAAGATATTAAATGATGACATGATAGAAAACTTCAATTATCCAGAAAAATAAGAAATCTCATCTTGGTTAAAACAGTATTGAAAACTTTACCATTTGCCCTACTGAAAAATTCAGTAATGGGGTGAACAATGCATTTAGGACAATTGCTATACTGAAGCTAATTTTCATTATCAAGAGAAATTTGGTTTGTGATAGATAAAATGTGATGCTAAGTGATATTATGGTTTCAGAGTGCAAAGTAACAAAGGAAAAGTATACTGGGCATATCAGTCATAAGTCTTAAATATTTGATACCTACACAGGGCCATCTTTCTAATCATTTTGAAGATATTGAAATATAGGTCCTCACGTCCCTCTTCAGATTGACTGAAATCAGAATGTCTGCGAAAATAGAAAAGGAATCTATATTTCCAAGTTTCATACAGATCATCCCTCTGGGAATCAGGTTCCCAAATAATTTTACTAGGAACTGGAAGGAGTTTGGTTTACCTTTAATCCCTGGTGCTCCGGCTGTGCTTAGCTGTCTGGGAATTGCTCTCTTTCTTTGGATGGAGAAAGGATTGCATGAAAATAAAATTAGGATAAGTCTTTTGAGTTTCTAAAATATGGCACTCATACCAAAAAGAGATGGCTTCCCAATATTCTACAGACCTTGATATTTATTTTGTTTTGGGGTTTTTTATTTGCTTTTAATGAGTGCGACAGACAGTGGAAAAGAAAATAAATCTCATCTTAAACCTGCTTTCAGGAAATCAGACAAGTGTAGCAGAGCACAGGAAGTCTATTTGCTATATTTCAATACAGTTCTGTCAGACTTTAACTTAGAGAAAATCCTCCCCATGTTGGGCAATTGACTGACTGTCAGTCATAGTTTTCTGCATTGGGAATTTTCAAAATTTTCCACCTTTTATGTGTATATTAGTGAAAGTTGGAAGAGGATGCATCAGGTACTACAAGCCTGATCCTAATTTAAACCTAACTTCTGCCTCATTGAGTCTATATGACAGATACAATTGTTTCATGTCCATTGTCTCTGTCTTGAAATGTTCTTACTCACCCATGAGCTGCTGAAAAACAAAGGCACAGAATTGTGAACATTGCATTTGAGTAGATTTCAGTCCTTCTAAGAAATGTAAACCAAGATCTTACTGCTCTTCAAAAACCTTAGCTAAATGAGGTCAACAGCTAAAATTGCCCTTGATAGTCACCATCTAATTAGTTTGTACTCTGAACTGGTAAAATTCACAGAATATCTCTACTTACATTATTGCATTTGAAGACATTGATTATTCATTTTTTCCCCCACTGTGGTAGATATGATGATACTTGGTTTTAGAGAAATTAAATAAGTTGCCCAAGACCACATTATGAACAATTCCATGTTTGTTTTTAACCTGCCCAGAATAACTGACTCAAATGCTCAATGCATGGACAAGATATATAGATATAAATAGAAACCTAATAGATTTAGATATATATATATTTAGATTAAGACATATTTATATAGTTATATCTATATGAAACTATATAAATGTGTATATATACTTTTTAACAAGAGTAAAAGATAGCTCATTTTTATGATAAAAATTTACAAATTAAATAGGTAGTAGTTTCTTGAAACTTGGGCAAGAAATTCTATCAAGAGTTTTTTGAGATCTTTGATTCTCACTATAAAAAGAATATATATACTCTCAGTCTGCTGCATCTGATGCATTTCTTTGCAGTGGGGTGGGAGAAACATATCTGAAATATTATATAGATTGCAAAATTAGTGTTAAGTCAGTTTAAATATAGAATTTCAGTGTGGAATATGAATTTTTACATTATTACTTTGTCAACTGTTATTTATATAGAGCTACATGTACAATTAGTCTTAACCTGCAATATGGTTACACGAACTCTTTTTCTATAAAAAATAATTATATACATTTTTTTTGTGCAGTTTCCCAAAATATATGCAAAATAATATGTAAAACCATGTTGATGAGTTTCATAGAAATAAAAATATATTTCTTCTTGTACATTCTAACCAGCAAATTAAAGAAAAATTGATTGGAGTTCAAAGATCTGCATTCTCTCTCCAACATTACCATTTAATTCATTGTTATCTTATTTGGGGCTTGTTTCCTATCTGTAAGGTGGGAATTGGAGGTGGAGAAATCAGAGGTGTTATTCATACTCTGATCCCTTAAAGAACTATTATTGGCTTAAGACAGAAACAATTTTTTCTGTTGCTCAAATCAAATTATTGTGTTTTTATTTTTTTCCATTTGTGTTGGGGATGGGGAAAAGTTAAAAAAAACAGGACTTTTTTCTTATTGTAAAGCTTTCTCACGTACAAATGGTCTTAATCTTTTAGCACTACATAACTTTTGGATACTAGTAAGTGATAAAATTAATGATCAAGTAGTAAATATATTGATAATAATTTGAATTGTAGACAGGGTAAATCCTAGAGAGCTCATCTTATGCATGGAATTATTTTTAGATTGTAGTAAATTCCATGAAGACATAATTATTTTCATCACAAAATCACTAACACCAATGTACTACTTCGGGATAGAGAACAGTAATATAAATTGACTTATTGAGTTAATAAAGTTTATATTGCATAAAAGTAATAGAGCTGATTCCCAGTTTCTGTTTCTACATGTAAAGAGTCAGAAATTACCACTAACATCAAGTAAAAAGCGGAAAAGATTTAAAAATTAATAACTTTTCTTGGCTCTATAAGAGAGAAGAGGGCCCAGGGCAAACTGCTATTCTGATACTGGAGAGACAGACCAGTGAATACAGGGAGACACATTATACTGGAGCAAAGATTTATGCGCAGAAATCTCCATGGGAGCTAATGCTTGGAGTGGAAAAATCTGTACCAAAATTGGCAAATTTTTAGAGACTCAGTGTGGACAATTCCAAGAGTAAAAATTCCAGGGGGACCAAGATCAAGTCCAGGGGACCCTCACAAAATTGGGCAATTTATCTTTAAGAGCTTCAGAAGATTCCATAGTAAATATCAGAGAAAAATTGTCTCTTTCTTCCCATAGGGCAAGGGGAAGATAAACCATTCTAGAAAATAAGTAAATTCTCTGTGCTACTTAACAATACCTGCTCTCAGGGAAAACTAGTTTAACCACAGTCTAACCTGCTGGATTACTATTGAGCCTAACTGACCTGAAGAACGAGAAATACCCGACTCCAATTGACTACAGTCTTTTAAGACGAGAAGGGAAATGCTGAACTCCAGTCTATCTATCTTGTCCCATCTAAGGGAGCAAAAATACCTGAGAAACACTTGTGAAGTTTGCAAGCCAAAGATACAGGCTTCCTAAAATCTGAGACCTAATCATAGGACTCTAAAATGCTTTTTCTCTCCCAACTCTCATTACCATATAACTAAGGCCTTTTTACAGTAGTTTCTTTTATCTGCTATATCATTTCCAAGTATCTCCAAAAATAATGAAAAACAAATCCATGAACCATATTTGGCAACAATTTTAGAATTATTAAACCAGAAATTTAAAACAACTACGATTAAAATACTAAAAGTTCATTTGTATAAAACATAGGCAACATTCCAGTGCAAAATAAGCAGAGAGGGAAATCACAAGAAACAAAAGGAAATGTTAGGAATCAAAGATAGGTCGCAGAAATGAAGAATGGCTGTGGTGGGCTTATTTGTAGACTCAGCATAGCTGAGGAAAGAATATTTGAGACAGACATAGAGATACAGCAAAAGAATCCTTATAACTCAAGAGCAAGGAAAACAAACCAACCAGACAAAAAACAAACAAAAAACTGAAAAACAAACAATCAGAAGAATATTCAAGGACTGTGGGTTAGCTACAAAAGACACAGTGTAAGTATAATAGGAGTACTAGAAGGAGAATGGAACAGAAAACACTAAATAGGAAAATGCCAAAGCATCCAAAGCAAGCCAATAAACACACACACACACACACACACACACAGTGATATTCAGATATTAAAGAAAATCAGAAGATAAAATTCAATCCAGAAATAAGCTGTGAGGTGGGTGGGTGGGATACCTTATCTACAGAGCAGTTAAATAAGAATCACCTCTGACTTCACAGAAACCCTGCAAACTAGAAGAGAGTAAAGTAAGATATTTGAAATGCTGAAATAAACATACAAACCAAAACCCTCCACCAATCCAGAATTCTACACTCTGAGGAATTATGTTTCAATAGTGAAGGAGAATAAACATTTTCAGGTACATAAAAATTGAAGGAATTAGTTGCTAGTTATGTTAAAAGTTCTTTGGAGAGAATATTAGGTCAGAAATTCAGATTTAAATTAAGAAAAAACATTGAAGAAGGAATAAATGATGGTTACATTAACAGTTTTTGTTTTATTCTTAATTTTTCTACCATGTAACAGTCTGCTCAAAATAATTTTAACAATGATTTTATTATGTGTACATATATAAGAAAAATTAATGACAGCAATGATACAAGGGACAGACAAGAGAAATTTAGATTATTTTATTTTTATAAAGTACTCATAGTATCCATAAAGAGTAATATGGTACAATTTTAAATTGTGCTTAAATTTTTGCAAACTTTAGGGCAACCACTAAAATAAGTTAAAAAATCATCACTGATATGCTAAGAATGAGGAAAAAATGGAATCATATAAAATCCTTAATTAAAACCACAAGTAAAAGATACTGGAAGACAAAAATAGGAATAAACAATAAGGACAGCAAACAGAAGCACTAAAAATATAGTTTATAGCAATAATCACTTTAAATGACAATATAAATATACTGATTAAAAGACAAAGTTCTCAAAGTGGATTATAATACAAGACCCAATTATATGTTGTTTATAAGAATCCCAATTTAAATATAAAGATGCATATATATTAAAAGTAAAGTGAAGGTGAAAATTACAATGCTAACACCAATCAAAAAAAAAAAAAAAAAAGGAGGGATACCCTTCTTAAAAATCAGAGGAAACTTCCATGCAAGGAAATTTATCAGGGTAGAGAAAGGCATTATATAATACCAGAGGTGTCCATTTTCCAATAAGACCTTATAATTCGTAACATATATACACCTAATGTAAAAGTATCAAACAATGTGACGCAAAAACCAATAGTATTACAAGGAGAAATATATGAATCAACTCTTGTCATTGGAGATATCAACATTCCTCTATCAGAAATAAACATATCCAGCAGGCAAAAAGTCAGCATGGAAATAGTTAAACTCAAGAATAACATCAATTAACTAGAAATGATTGGCATCTATAGACCACATTACACAGCAACAGCAGAATACACATTTTTTTCAAGCTAACAAGATAGAGCACCCTCTGGGCCATAAAACAAATCTTAACAATTTAAAAGAATACAAATCATATGATATCTGCTTTCAGATGACAATGGAGTTTGAATAGAAATCAACAATAGAAAGATAACTGGAAAAATCTCAAAGTAAGAGGATACTAAATTTATACTTTTTAAATATCAAGAGTCAAAGAAGATATTTCAAGAAAAATTCAGAAATATGAGCTAAGTGAAAATATAAATAAAACTTATTAAATTTGTGAAATGCAGTGAAAATGGTGCTTAGAAGTAAACAGGATAAGAATAATAAGAATTAGAAGAGAAATCAATGAAATGAAAGAGAAAATCAATAAAAAAAATCATTGACACTAAAAACTGGTTATTTGAAAGATCCATAAGATTGATGTCTTTAGCCAGGCTACTTAAGGAAAAAAAAAAGGAAAGACAAATTACTAATATAAAAAATCAAAGAGGGACATCACTCTAGATTTCACAGGACAGCAAATGGATAAAAAGGATTCATATTTAGAAGTCTATTCCCACAAATTCGATATCTAGATGAAATACACTAATACCTTGAAATCTGTAATTTGATTAAAATCATATAAGAACTGACAATCTGAATAGGGCCATATCTAATAAATAAATTGAATAAATATTTAATAACTTAATACAAAGGGCCAGATAAGCTCAGTGGTAAATTCTACCAAATATTTAAAGAAGAAATTATACCAATTTTCTAAAATCTCTTTCAGAGGATAGAAACACAGGGGATACTTCCTAACTTATTCTTTGAGGCTAGAATTACCTTAATTTCACTGTGTGTATTATATTCTTATATCCATTCTATTATTTTTCTCTACTTTGTAATGATGAGAAAACAATTTCAGAACCTACTTATTTATAACTCAGAGATTTAAAAATACTATAAAAGATAATCTGTTTTTCATGGACATTTGAAAACAGTTAGCAACAAAGATACTTATAGAAAAATGATGAGAATAAAAACAAGTTAATTGCATTAATGTAGGAATGAGCTATATAATTTAAAAATGTATACTTTATTGCATTTAAGTTTTACCTAAAATGATTTAAAGATGCAATAAAAATAGAATCAGCTATTGATAAATGGAATTTAATTGATAAAATCTATTTTTCAAACTTTTAAGTCAATGTATTTGAACATTTCAATAAATGAATGACTATTAGAAATAAGTTACGAGATAAAACTGGTAACATATAAAAAGAGTATTTAAATGAACATGTTTCTGAGATTTAAGTAAAATATTGATAATGCTAATGATAATGTTACATGTTTATTAATCTACAATATAGCTGCTATCAAGCAGTTCAGGAAATGAATATCATAATACAATTATAATAAATTTCTGATTATCAATGAACAAATTTGTAATCATATTATTTAAGTATACGTACACATATTTCATGCTCAGGTTATCTTTATCCCAGTGATGATGCAAAGTTCAACATAAATTATCAATGTTCTTCACCATATTAATGAACTAAAGAAGAAAATTAAACTATCATCTCAGTGTTTGCAGAAAAAGCATTTGATTAAGTTCAGTACTTATTTATTAAAGAATGAATTCCTTGACTGTGAGTTCATACACCAAATCAGGAAATAGCATTCTTAAAACATAATTATTAGGGAACTTCTAACAAAATGAACAATTTCTATTCTTATTGTTTCCAGCATAATCTTGGGAAGGCTACCCAAAATAGCAAGAGTTGAAAAATACAGGAGTTATCATTATTGGAAGGCAAAGGAAAAATAATGGCAACTTTTGTAGATAATATTTATCAACATATAGAAGCACCAAAATTAATTACTAAATTATTGGAAATAATTATATACTTCAGCAATGTCTTCAGATAAAGATAATAAAGAAATTAAAGTCATTTTTCAGTATCAGCAATTATAAGGAAAAATAAGTCACAATTCTTTTAATATCCAAGAAAGTGATTTTCTAATATCTAAAACAGAAAATATTCAAGAAAGTCTTGAACAAAATAACGGAAAACTATCTGTGGAGAATTGTTAAAATCTACCCCAAAATATAAAACTAAATACAATAAGAGAAGCTATGTTCATTCATTAGATCTTGAAAATTGTGAATGTCTATTTTCCAATATTGAATGTTTTTCTTCAGTACGATTCTTTTATGAAATATGGCAAATATTTTTTGACATTTGAATAACTATTTTCAGTATAAATGGAATAATGATGCCAATAAAAATTAGAAGAGATGAGAGATGAAGTTTATTCATATGAGATACATTAGAAACTGAAAATTAGATACAATAATTGACACGTTAACTAGTGGAATGAAATATAGAGTTCAAAACAAACCTATGCACAGGTGAGAATTTTTTTAATTTTATGGAAGGAACATTGCATCATAACATTACATAGGCTTAAGGTGTATGTCATTATAAATCAGCATCTATACATAATATAGCCTGTTTACCACCAAACAGTCCAGTTCTCCTTCATTTGCTATATAATTAATCTCTTTTGCTCAATTTACCTGTTCCTACTCTCCTCCTCTCTGTAACCACTAATTTGATTTTATAGACTAGAAGACTACTTTTGTTTGATTTATTTCATTTGCTTGGTGAGAATTTAATATAAGATATATAAACTTTTACAAATCAGTTGGAATGTGATAACTTAGTGATAGTTTTTAATAGAAGATAAATTAATTGAGGATTTAATTGACATAATATTTTAAAATTAATTGTAAATGAATAAAAGCCCTCAGTGAAGAACAGTAAGATAAATGGAAGGAAATACAGGATACCTCCTGTATATTTGTAATATCATTTTATGGATGTTAGAAATCTTTTTATATAATACTTCAAGACCATTTCCTGTTAATAAAAGTTTTGAATGAGTAACAAAAAGTAATCTAAGGGTTCCTAATTAGTAAGGAAAGCAACAGAAATGTTATTATATGGCATACATGGGTGAACAAATATTACTGATGGATAAACATCCAAATTTTTAAAGAAATGTCTAGAAGTCAATAAAATGAATAAATATTATTGATAGGCAAATTGATATGCAAATATAAACTATAAAAGAGGTGTTGAACTCTTATAATCAGTTATGTAAGAAAAGAAATAAAATAATTAAAAAATGAGAGCTTCTTTACACACATCAGACATGGAAAAAATAAAGTAGAAAATGACATCAAATGCTGGTATGATTATGGGTAAATAGGAAACACCATATCTTGCTCATGGGAGTGCAATGCAATAGCCGTTTTGAAAGCAATTTGGCAGAACCTAATACTAGTTAACAATACTTTGAGATCCAGGAAATCCACTCCTGGTTAACACCCAATAGTAATTTGGGCAGTTGCACTAGGAGGCATTTTTTTGAAAATTCATCATTTCAGTGATTATGAATTAGCAAGAGGTTCATGATAGCAGAATCTATTTACAGTTTTCCTTTCTTCCCCAACCTCAACATGGCCTTCCCATGGGCAGAGTATATTTCCGTGCACCATTGACTTTGGTTGAGCTCAGCAAAGACATAATTGCTGTGCATATCTATGAGCAAGAAATAAATGTGTTGTAAACCACTGAGAATACGGTTGTTTATTCCACAGCATTATTGCAGGACAACTTGACTAATGCAATGAATAAATTAATGATAGGGTAGACATAGATTTGAATAGAATATAACAAAAACAATAATTAAGACATTTAAAATATAAACAAGATAGTTCTTAATATGTACTTTTGCATTACAATTAGAAATTATGTTTATAGAAAAATATAAATCAGAGCTATGTTTTGGCATACTTATATAATTAAACATGTTATATTATGTCTATCAAGAGGAATGAGGATGAAAGTAGAAATGAGAAAGCACAGTAAACCTGAGAGAGGTTTTGCATAGAATGATGGAAATAGTGTGTAATGAATCATACCCAGGGTCCAAATTAAGTAAATATATAACAAATGTAGTAACATATTAACCATCATTAATGCTTGTTCTTAGGAATATTGATGCTTGTCATGTCATTTTTATATTTGATATATTTTTTTCAATCATAACAACATTTACCTTTAATTTCAGTCATTCCTAAATTGATTAGGCATTTGGACTTTCTTTTCTTTATCCCTTATCACAATACATTCCTCGCTTAGATTTTTAAACTCATAATATTATATTGTTCATTATATTATTTTCTTGCTCTTAATATTTTGTGATTCATCTCAGGATGCTTCGCAATACAGTACCTGGCAGTATTGTCACACAGGATCTCACCAAGCCAGTGATTTAACTCTCCTAACTTCCCTGATAAGCAATGCTCGGTGCCTGTAGGCTTTGTCAGTTACACTTGCAATGTGGACTAAAGCCAGCTGTCAATCACCACCAACCTAGAACCTGTTTAAACAGCTTCTCCCAAGATGGTAAATATAGAAAGTGATAGGTGCTATGTGCAAAGGTGCTATATGCAAAAAATACCTGTCTGAGTAGGCTCTCTGGAAAATCTCTTGTCTCCTCTTCCTTCTCTGTTAAAGACCTTGAGCACTCTTTTGAGAGAAGCTTGCTTTGGACATGAGTTCCCTGCTTCTCAGATGCTTTGAAAAGATATAAAGATCTTGCTGTTTGACAAAACCTGGTTTCTGTCCCATTGGCTTTCAGTCACCAGGCAATGGAAATGCACTGGTAGGGCTCAATGACAGTATCACTTTACAGAAAGTGTTCTTAAATTGGATTGAGTTGAATATATAGTTCTGATGTTTGTCTGATGTATATCGAATCACTAGCAATTTTAAACATTTAAATACAAGATAATTTTTTGTGAATAAAATTCTAATAGGCTATATTTAAAAATTTATAATCATTCTCTTTTGCCATTTTGCTGTCTGCTCGTGCTATATGGATACACTTAACTAGCTAGGTGACATCAGAGCTTTCTTACAACCCTCAATATAGTGTGAAATCTCCTGAGATGTCGTGTTCACTGCTGTACACTGAGAATCTAAAAGTCTGCTTGCCACATACAGAACACTGAGTACGTATTTGTTGAATAAGTAAGTGAATTCTAACAACACCTAATGATAAAAATAAACATGAGTAATAGAGTAGTTTACAGTGTAGAAAGTTGTCAGTCATGCTAAGCCTCACAATAAAGTTGTGAGGTAGCTTTTGTTAGTTACTCTTTTGTAGGAGAGAAAACCACATGCCAGGAAAACTGAGGAAACTGCTGGAGGTCACTAGACTAGTACTTTCAAAGATACAGTGTGATTTTATATCTGTTTATATCCAGGAGATCCATAGATCATCTGAATGTATTTTCAGTTTTAATGTGGGAACCCTCAAAGTAGTAAATAATGCAGTAATAGAGAAAATATCATAAGCCCTTTCTGATTTTATCCTTCAGCACTTTTGTTATCTCCAAAACTCTTATTCTGTTCTCCCTTAGAGGAGATGAGTAACAAAGGTTTGTAAATTGATTATTGCTATGATTTTGGAAACCTCTATGATCCTCTCTGACTTGTTAAACCCAAAGGGCTAATTTCAGCTTTGGAAAAAAATATATACTTAGAAATGTAATAAAACCTAAATTGGGTAGAGAGAAATTACATTCAAACAAGAGAGAGATTAGAAAAAATAATTGAACTTATTGAAAAGAAAATTGTTTTTTTAAGTCTTTAAATATAGTGCCAACTTAGTTTTCTTTGTTATGAATATTAAAATTATTCCATAAAAGTAAAGATTTTCCTGTCATGGAGGAGAAATATTAAGATCATAATGTGTACTTGTTAATTATTAATATTCTTAAATGCATTTGCTATTTAAGCAATTGGGAATACCTAAAATATTTAAATATAATATTTTTAAAGTTAGTCATAATAAATATTATAAATATAGACAATATAATAAATAAACTGATTAAGAATCAACATAAACCAAATTCTTCTTGAAGAAATAGAGGCCTTACTAAACAGATTTAATTCAGAGGGCTTTAACCTGAATGATGAACATTCTATTGTTCATGGGTAGAATTTAGGTGATCTAACAACTGTATAGAAAATAGTTACATCTTTATTTTTAATAACATCTATTCGATGTTGAGCAATTCTTCATGAAGTTAGATAAAACAGTAATGTTAGCAGTATCGTTAGATATATTCCTTCTCATTACAGTTGTTACAGATAATCTTGAATTAACACCACTTTAAAAATTATGGTAGCAGTAATCCTAAAATTCAGGAGTCCATTAAAAGGCAAAATATATTTATTTGTGATCAAAGAATCATGATTCAGTGTACACAAATTCATCTATCTGAATGTGCCCCAAGGAGGACAAGAGTTAGGGATTTTTTATAGAAAGAGAAGAGGAAGATGAGCTAAGTGGTTAAATGTTAAAAGTGCTCATAAACTTATTCTTAAATATATTAATAGCGAACTGATCCTATTTTCTGATAAAAAGTCCATAATCATGAATCCTAGTGATCCTGGAGATTTCTCAAAAAACGATTTGCTTGATGGTTTCTAAACAGTTACTTTTGGACCAGTCCAAAGGTCTTTGACCCAGTTTAAAAGAGACGGGCAATGCAGGTTCTCTGTAATGTCTGCCCAGCCACATTGTAAAATGATTCCACAGTGAGAACTTTTCACAGTAGGTATTAGACACACCACCAGATACTGATAGGCAATTCAAGTGAACATGATATTCTACTATATTAAAATTAAAATATTTAATAGATATTTTAAAAGCACTTTTATAATCATATACATTTTTTTAATACATTTAAAGAATGATTTTGATTTGAGGTATGTCCTTACACTTTACCAGACTTGGCAGAGCTGAAACACTTTTTTAAAAGAGAGTCTGTGTCTTTATTGGCCAAGCCAGTTACTGGTGGAAGACAAAGAGGGAGGAGCAGTGTCCCCACACCAGGCAAGCGATACTCCACTAGCTTAGAGGTCAAGGAAGACTCACCCAGGTATTTGTAGAGCATTTCATGCTTGATTAGCATCTGTGTGATGTCAGTTAAGCCATCAAAGCATGAAGTCCATCATGTGTCCAGGGTCTGATTCTTGTCCCACAGCTGCTGCTTTATCATTTACGGCTCCTACGTGGGCTGCGCCGTCTTCTCGGACTTGCGCAGGCGCATCAGCAGGGAGTGCTGCTTACCTGTCGGTTGGCGGCTGCTCAGCTGCCCTGTAAAATTGCTCCAGCTGCGCTTGTAGGACGTGTGTGGCAGTCGTCGAGGTTCACAAAGTGGTAGGTGAACTTGGAAAGCGGGGCTGCTTCTCCTCTTCTGCCATCTTGTCGATTCTCAGGAAAACTTAATTTTATTGTTTAAGTAGTTGGCTAATCAGTTTGGTGTAATATTGCAAACGCCTAATTGGTGATACCTGTGGATATAAACAGGCATGTTTCATGTGTAACCTAAGGGCGGTAGTTCTAGAGCTTTCCAACACTGATTGGGCAGGATTTAGAAGTGGTTATTTGGTGGAAGATGTCAGGATTCTTTA
The DNA here is from genome assembly GCA_004363575.1 of Solenodon paradoxus. Taxonomy (NCBI): domain Eukaryota; kingdom Metazoa; phylum Chordata; class Mammalia; order Eulipotyphla; family Solenodontidae; genus Solenodon; species Solenodon paradoxus. Next base: position 1,524,175 of record RJWH01000025.1, read on the forward strand.
ATATGTTGGGACCCAGGGATAGATCCCCATCATTAATTTCCAAGATCTCTATGACATGTGATTTATCTGACAGACAAGTATATAAATAGATTAAGGAGATCAGAAATTTTAGTGACATGAACAGTTCTAAGAACTGTTTTTCTGTCTTCCAAGATTTAGATATACCCTTTTCTTTTTATTTTAAGGAAAGGTGCAGGCAGGAGTGAAGACAAGTAGACAGGCAGACAGGAAGAGAGAGGAGAAAGAAGCACGTCATTTTATTTAAATTGTTCACACCGGTGGTTTCCCCTGAATTGGGCTTGTCCCCAGAAATATGTGGCCTGTGCTCCTTCGGAGGCGAATGGCCTTAACTGCTGCTCCATCAGGATGCACCAAGTTAGCTGTTTTCTTAAGTTCTCAATAATGTTCCCTTTCCTGCAGTCTTGGAGCATGAATGGGCCAACAGTACTGTGAACCCCTTTGGAGATTTCCCTAATGATAATTCAGTCTGAGAAAATGCTTCTCATTCTTATATGTTTTTCATGGCACAGCTTTGTACCTGCACTGTAGTGTAGCTCTGTCTTCAGATAACCAGTTAGAATCTAGTTCCTCTCCCTGGTCTGAATGCCTTAGTGTTTTAAATATATACAGGGATTATCTGGAGTAAAAATTAGCATTAATGATGAATGCTTATTTGTTCATTTGATTTCACTAACAGGAGTTTTCCTCTATGGATGAGTCTTATCTATAAGGATCTCTAGTCAGTTTTGGGTGCCATAGGTGATAATCTGCTTTAGCATCCTCAGATAATGCTGAGGGTCCTTTGCACATAGCTACAATTGGATTGAACAGAGCCTCTCCCAGTTCCAGCTGCTGTGAATTTACATTGGCTTTGTGTTCTCCTGCTTTCAGTTCTTTCAGAGGCTCTGTGCTTGCTCCATACAAGTCTTAGAGCTAATGATTGTTTGTTTCCACCTGCCTAATTCAGAGTTCTGGTTTTATCTTGCTACCTAGGTTTGTTATAAGTACTACCCATGAATGCTTGATTTTGTTCTTTGTCTTGCTATTCTGAGAATATGAAGATACTAAAACACTGCCCATCCACTAACACTGTCTCAGAACTGCCCCCACCCCCAAAAAATTTCTTGAGATATTCAGTAGCCCCTGTTAAGTTACTAAGTAATGCCTGCATTGTTACTTTAAGGTTGAGGTTTTTTTGGAGGAGATTCCTTCACCTTTTCATACTTAGCCTTTTAGGGTTTGTGCAGGCCTCTAATTACTAGAATTCAAACCTGCTGTTTAGTTGCGTGAACTCTGATATCATTTGAATCATTTTTTAAAAATAAAGATGATATTGTGGATTTGGAAAAAAAGGACATTAAGTAGATAGAAGAAAAATATTTTTGTGCTATAATTAGATATTTAACTGAAATTCTAGAAAACAATAAGGATTTTAATTGGAGACTTGTATAGAAGGAGTTGAATTCAGTACTGAAGTTCTTTATTTCTTTCTGTTGGGAAAAGGTAGTAATACCTACTACATTTAGAGATAATTATATTAACAATTGTATAAAAATAGTCTCAGTAACTATGAGAAATAATTTAGGTAGCAGGACTTAATCTGAAGATGAAATTCCCCTCATTTAGTGAGCAGTCTAAAAGAGATTTTGAACTATTCCAAGTCTGTGATGAGTTATTAAGAGAAGTTTTTGGTTCTCTATTTGATAATTGATAAATACAAATTAGTATGATACAATATTTCATAGGAATAAATATTTGTACATAAAAAAATCCACATTTATTTAAATGATAGAAATAAAAGCTTTTAAAAAGGGATTGACAGCTTGTTTATGTAAGAGTTTCCAATATTTTCTGAACTATGTTTTCAGCAAATAAAAACACCAGTTGGCCATTGGAGTTTGAAGTGGGACCAAAAATTGTTGACATTCTTTCTCTAACCCTTCTTAGTTCTGAATCACTTGAAAAATAAGATAAAGCAGACAGACAACTGGAGAGAAAATATCTCTTTTCTTACTGAGAGTGCTGATATTGGAGAACGTAGGCATGTGACAATAAAGAGATTCCGAATGCTCAATCCCAGATTTACACAGACGTTATGACTGCAGACTTTTCAATGATTTGGTCTCTGTCCCTGAAAAATTTATATTAAGGAGGAACAAAAAAGAGTATTTGTTTTCTTGAATTCATTGGGTTGCAAGGAAGAGTGCTGAGCCACTGCATGCCCAGGTTGTAATCTCAAATACATGGATTAGAAAACTTTTACCTTGAGAGGGATTTAATAGATGAAGGAGAAGCAGTGTTATGTTAATGTTTTCTAAAAGAAGGAAACATAAGGTAAAACACTTTCCCCTTGACCACATTATGATTTTGACTTTAAAACATCACAGTATCCATAAGGAACACTGGTAATTTAATGTTGAAATTGTATTTATTTTCAGTGAATTTAAGATTGGGAACTTAATTGGAAGCATGGTTTATTTTTGATTACTGAAATGATTCACATTTCCTCCAGAAAGGTATCAGAGGGAATTTGAATATCTATTCCCTCAATATTTTTTCTTTTGCCAGAAATAATTGTTCAGAACTCTTTTACTGACCCCAAATCACCTTGCAGCACTTGAAGAAAACTTAGTGAATATTTCTTCTACTGATGGTTTTGTTCTTTCTTCCACTGACGGTCATTTTTTAAATATAGGGTGATCTCCAAATTTTCATTTTCACCCTCTGCTAACCTTCAGGATGTGTTTTTGTTATTATCACAGTGAAATTAATTTATAACATTATAAAATATTTTGATGTGCAGGTTTAATTTTCAGCAAATATATAACACATAACACCAACCACCAAATTTCTTAATACTCCTTGACCACTGTCCATTGCAACCCCTGACCCTTTGTTCCTGTAATCTAACCCCTTCCCTTCTATAGCTTCATATCCCTTGTCAGATTTAAGAGTTAGTTTTTGTTTTGTCTATTCCTTTGCTTTGTTGCTTTATGTTTCACATATAAGTGAGATCATCCAGTATTCACCTTTCTCCTGCTGACATATTTCACTTAGAATTATCCCCTCATGTCATTCATATTATTGATTATGTCAGTATTTCATCTGGTTTGTAGCTGAGTAGTATTTCATTGTATATATACAATTTCTTCTTTACCCAGTCATCTATTGGTGAGCACCTGGCTAGTTTCTATTTCTTGCTATTATAAATAGTGCTGCAGTGAACAAGGAGGTGCATAGATTTAGAAAATTCTATCATAGCACCGCATCTCCTTCACCATTCACCTATTAATCCCCTCTCATTGAGCTTTTTGAAATATTATTTTTATATTCTTTGGATAGATAAATAGAAATAGAATTACTAGATCATAGAGTAGTTCTGTTTTTAACTTTTTGAGGAACCTCTGTGGTTTCCTTTCTTCCACACCCTTGCCAACATGTTTCTAGTCTTTTCATATTGGCCATTTTCACTATTGTGAGATAATATCCCAAATTGTGCTTTTGATTTGAATTTCCCTGATAATAGGTGACAATAGTCATTTTTTCATGTACTTGTTGGCCCTCCGTATGTCTTTTTTGGAGAAGTTCTGTTCATATCTTCTGTCTATTCTTTGATCGGGTTTTTGTTGTTATTGTTGAGTTGATGAGTTCTTTTATCTGTTTTGAATCTTAGCACCATGTTTGGATGTATGATATATAAATATCTTCTATTCAATTGCTGTGTTTTCACTCTGAAAATAGTTTCTTTTGCTGTGCAGAAGCTTTTTAATTTTATGGAGTCCCATTTGCTTAATTTTATATTTGTTTCCTATGTAGTTCTAACCTCCACAATTTCAAAACACTGCAATATATCAAATGTTGGTAGGCCACAAAGAATATGCGACAGATATCAGAGCTCCTTACACATAAATGAGAAATCACACACAATCACACACACACACAAAATCACATATTGTTATGGGTCTTTAAAAAAAGGCTTCATACATCCTTAGCTGAATTGCAAAGGTAGGATAATACAACATCCTTCCTGACTGTGCATTGCTACTGCCTACTTAAGTCAGATACTAAAGATCTGTGACACAGATACAAAGCTTGAAAAAGTACATTGTGGGATAGTTTTTATGCTATTGCTATTTGCACACAGGAAAATAAGTGTTCCAGTTACTTTCTTTGCATGTCGGTGGCATTAGTTAACTTTTGATTCAAAGATATTGTATTCTTATCTAAGCATAATCCCAGAAGAAGGAATAGCTATAGATTAAGTCCCATTTCCATAGGAACAAAAATGTTTAGCCACATACATATTTTGAACAAAATATTCAAGGATATTGCTTAGACAGAATGTGGAAGCTGTGGTTTATTGTTATTACCAAGAGCATCTGCCCCCTGTGACTCAGACTTAAGGAAACAAATACATATATGCATACATGTATATACACACATATATATGCTATATATAGCATAAATATACACAAATATAATAACTATAATATGTAATACATATATAGATACATGGAAAATGACATATAACAATATCATAGCATTAAACCAAACTCACCCTCATGGCTCCAATTTCCATTTTATGCTTTCTACCTTAATTTCCTTTAAGCAGCTCTTCTCTATCTTTAAACATTGTGTATTTCATTTTATCAAGAGATACTTCTCTTATTGTCATATTTAGAGTACTATACTCATGTTTTCATATAACTGGAATACTGATTTATATTAAATTTAGTCAAAACTACAATTACATGGAAATGCTTGTATCTGTCTATATACTTTTATTCAATGTTTTTGTGATTTAAGAGCAACATATGGATTTTTTTCTTGCAGGTTAATTATTTTGGCCAATACTTATTGAGAACATCCTGTGTGTCAGACATTATTTTGTCTCTAGGGATACATTAGAGAACAAAACTGTCAAAATCCCTGCCTTCCTGGACTTTCCAATTTGTGGGGTGAAACACATATATAGAAAATGAACAATAAAACTATGTGTTGTGTTAAAAGATAATGGACATTTTGGAGAAATTCTTATTAAGTGGATAGGAAAGGTTGGTAACTCTGAGCCTCACTAATGAAAGAATACCTTGGCAAATATTTAGCAAGGAAATTTGCAAACCCTTAAAATATATTAGAAAATTTTATTTGGGGCAGAAAAAGTGCAAAGTGCAAAGATGGTAACCTGACTAACATATTCAGAGAACAATGAAAAAATGACATGACTGTAGCAGATTGCATGAGGGTATGAGTATTTTGAAGTGAAGCTATAACTGATATATAAGTAAGTAAGAATCAGCAGATCTTAAATGGTCTGGTGGGCACACATAAACAAACACCTGTGTTTTTATTTGTGTGAGTCTGGAATGAGATGGTATGAACACCAGTCGCAAGTTTTGAGCAAAGAAGTGATGTTTTTACTTATGTTTTAAAATAATCATGCTCTTTTGTATTGATAAGAAATTATAAGAGGTCTATGGGAAGAAAATGAGAGTCTAGTTAAAGGCAATTTCAACAAAATATTTTCCTGAACTGAGCTGTATAGCGGCCCTCCAAAAGATACATCCACACCCTAATCCCTGAAACCTGTGATATTGCTTTATCTGGAAAAGCAGATTTAGTACATGTTAGTAAATTGAGGCTCTTGAGATGAGGAAATGATCTCAGATTACCATGTAGACTGGAAATACAATGTCAAGTATCATTATAAAAAGACACACAAGATGAGACAGAAACATAGGAGAAGACAATGGAGCCACAAGCCCAGAAATGCTGGCCATCACCAGAGCTGACAGAGCTGAGGAGCTGATTCTCCCCTAGAACTTGCCAGTTAATGAAAGAAACTAACACAAGCGAGAATAAATCAAAAGAATGTACTAATAGCCAAATTTTAGGATTGTAACTCAGGAAGACAGGCTCTTAGTTTCCTTTAAGTGAATAAGTGAGTAAGCCTTTGGGAGGGGATCACACAAGTTTTTGTAGGAAAAATGGTGGTTACAGAGGAAGGAAAGGCTTTTTTGTCAATATCATTGATTTACTGAAACAGCAAACTACATTACTGATTATATTATCCCTAATTGTGGGAGAATTCTTACAAGGATAACTAATAGGCACTGTTCCTTCAATAAAATAAATTAAAATATTAAGAAATAAAATGTGATCTAGATATAAAAAACATCATAAAAAATTAGACTATTTTATTGATTACATATTGAAATGATACCATTTTGGATATATTGGGTTGAATAGACTATATCAACAATATTCCATCAATATCTAAAACATTTACTGGTTTTACAATTTTTGTGGCAAAACTCAAGTCTATGGTATACAGCAAGACCCTTATGTTAGACAACTCTTTGTTCAGAAACCATTACCCTGTGTCTTAGGACTACACATACCATTTCCTCTCAGGCCTAATAATAATTTTGAATCATCTTCACCATCTGAGAGATATGTATCTGTTTTTTCCCAGAAGCCTTTAAAGGATGGTGGCCCTGCCAACACTTTGGTTTTAGATTTCTGGCCTTCAGGACTGTAAAGGAATAAATTTCTGTTGTTTCAAGCTATGCTGCTTGTGGTAGGTTATTACATAACTGCAAGAAAGTAATATATCATCTAAAATTAAGTCCTTAATCTCAAATTCTAATAAATTGCATATGTATGTATATGCATATATATGTGTGTATCTAACACATCATATCTTTAACATTCTCAATATCCCAAATTAGTAATGATTATTTATGCTGGATACATAGAAAGCTGCTAAATTCCTATGAAGTGTGCTTAGATTATGAAATGACTCAACATATCAAACCGTCTCAAACTTCAAAGGAGTTAAATTCTTAATGAGTTTTCAGATTCTCTAATACACATTTACATTTATCTTTTTAATCATGTAATGCTACAGTTCAGTGGCATTAAGTAAATTTACATTGTTATATAACAATTATCATCATCATACATCTTTCAAACTTTGTCATCTCAAACTGAAAGTCTGTCCATTAAACTAGACTTCTCTATTCTTATCTGATCCCAACCCTTGAAAATTCCTGTTTTAATTTCTGTCTTTATGATTTTAATTATTATAGGCACTTCACATAAATGGACTTACACAATATTTGCTTCTTTGTGTTTAAATTATTTCACATAGCATCACATTTTCAGATTTATCTGTATTGTAGCATGTATCAGAATCTCCTTTAACTATAGATAAATCTTGTAACAGGATGCTGGTGCATATTATTCCTGTTACCTGGACATTTGATTTAGTGCTCATAGCTTAACATAAATTTCATAAAGTATTCTACATACTGAAGAGAGTCCCAGTACCACAAAAGTTGATACATCTCTTCAGAGCTTCCGAAGGGTTTGCTTAATTGATCCTAATGTTATTAATCCATCATTACCATGATGATTTCCATTGTTGACCTATATATCCTTATTCAGAGTTCTGTGTGTTTACTAATGACAACAGTTAGAAATTACTGATTTAGAGAGGAATTTCTGTGGCTTTCCTGCGTGCTTGCACTTAGCCCTACTCCTGCTCTGTCAGGTAATTGGGGAATCAAGAAAATATCTTATGAAGGTCAATAATGGCAGTGAGATGGATAAAATAAAAGCATATTCTTGAGTTGGATTTTGGTAGCAAATTTATGATTTGCTCTCCACATACTTGAGTAGGAGAATAAGATTGAAGAAAGATAAGTTAAACAGAGGATAAAATACAGAGCAGTTAGCACTCTCACCACATGATTTGTCAAAGATAGATGAGGTGGGAGGAATGAAAATACCAAGACTTTGGTCATTTCACAGTACCTAACCCAAGTGAGAAGAATTTGAGATGAGGGAAACCCAGAATTGAAAGCTATGGGGCTATGCTCTGGTGGCTTAGCTGCTAAGTCTGCTGCCTCTGAAGAGCTTAGTCTACCTACATCCCAAGGACCTGGATTTGTGATGTGGGACCATGAGAAACAACCAAGATGAACAACTAAATAAAATATGTGAATGCCTCTTCCTCCTCTTTCTGCCTGCACTTTTCCTTTAAAAAAAAAAAAAAAAAGAAACGGCTGTGGGGCAGATTTCTGTTGAAGGTAGTTGAAGAGTTTTAGAAGTGTCAAACCATACCACTTCTCTTCCTGGGACAGTAAGCAGAAGGACGTCCTCTGTGACAAGTCTAATAGTTCATGTGCATGCCCCATGCAGCAGCTGACTCCCTTTTGCCCCCCAAAAGACATCAATAATCATCAAGTGTGAGCAAAATAAAAACCACAACACCTAGGAGGATTAAAAAAAGTCATCCTTTTCTTTATTCCTGCTGTAGTGGCTTCAAAAATTTAAGGGGTCACCTATATTGAATGGTATATATCTGTAAATCTGTATCTATATCTATATATGTTATGGTTACAAAAGAGAGATAGAATCAGCCGGAGATAATATTGAGACCTAATGGAAGAAAATGGCTTCTTTGATTGTGAGGTCTGGCTCAGATATTCTTAAATCTGGAGATCATGCTGTTGGGAGGAGTAGAACTGAGCTCTTGAGCACAAGCTGAAGCCATATCTACAAGTTAAATTTCCTAAGAGAAACCTCAGTTATTGTTAGGTCTTTCAGTTGGTTGAATCAAGCTCAGTCAGGTTATTTAGGATAATGTGCCTACTAAAATAAACTGATGATAGACGTTACTCACATCCCCAAAATACCATTCCATTAATACCTAGAATCATATTTGAGTGAGTAATTGGTACCCATTGACTAGTTAACTGACACATGAAACTGGCATCACAGGATTATAAGAATGTAACTACCATGCCTGCCTTGTATTCCTCAGGCCAAAATGTAGAAAATGTTGGACATTAAGGAGATTATAATATTGAAATTTAAAGCTATATTTAATTGTTTTGATCTTTTGTTTTACCTAGAAGTGACTTGAAAATTGTGGCATTTGCTAAAAATAGCCTTAGAGATCAACAGAAATCATTCATCTATTTATTCAACAAGATTTATTGACCACGCTGTATATGCCGAACTGTTCTGAGTACATTAAATGGATGACAGAACAAAGGTCCCTATGGTCATGGATGCAATATTTCAGTGGGAGAAGACAGATCATAAACAATGAATGTAAGAATAAGCACGTTGTTTTCTATGGCACAACGTGAGAAATGCTATGACCAAAAAAAAGTGCAAGGCAAGTGAAGTCATATTTTTATGGGGACAGTGATTTTACTTTTGAATAGAGCAGTCAGCATGCACTTCAATGAGAGGATAGGATTTAAATGAACATATAAAGGGAGTTATTAGAGAAGACTACTCTAGGAAGAAACAACTATGCAAAGTCCTCTGAAAGGAACAGGACTACCATGTTTAAGAAGAGTAAATTCAGTAGTAGGAGATGAGAGCACACAAGTAAACAGGGTGAAGAGTTGAGGGTTAAGATGATGTCACCATTTTAGGCCACAGTAGGAGCATTGGTATTTAATCTACTGCATAATTTTGAGCATGTCAATGATAGCAGCATAGTACAATTGAAGTATGTGATAGGGATACAAAATGTTATGTGTTTTCTCCTCCATACTTCCACTACCCGTAATTCAGGTTTTCTGTAATCTGATTATATACACATATTATAGTCAAACCAGCATTTATATGGGAAATTTAATCTATAGAAGCAAATTAGTTGTCAAAAGGGAAGGGGGAGAGGGATGGACAAATCAGATAAAAGGGGTCAATTTAAATTATGTGGTAAAGGATAGAATTGGATCATTGGTGGTGAATTTAATGTATTAAATACATATGTTGATTTTGATGATATGCACACCTGAAACTTTTGTAATGTTATAGAACAAATTTCCTTTAGTGAAATTTAAAGAATATTTAGCTTGTAAATATTTTCAACTTCAATTTCCTATTAGATGAAACAAAAAGTAAACATCAAAGAGACTTTTTTTAGTCTATGCTACACAACGATGTTGCTTATACTCACAAGTGTAAAGAAAACTTACTTGGTGAGTGTGATCAAGTTTACGTTATTGTAAAGTTATTTCGTTGTATATAGCAACTATAACTCTTATTGACTAGAATAAAATGTACTGCTGAATAAAAGGATACTAAAGTGGCAATTTTTGGGAATCTATAGTGGTGCAAAACCCCTTACTGTTTTGGTAGTAGGATTTATATTGCATTCTTGTGTCAGCATCGTAATGACAAGACCAGTTTGTCTTAAGATACTCAGCATAGTGTCAAGAAGTATCAAAAGATGGGAGCAGGGCTTAATGATTTCATCCTTTGACTGCTCTGACTCTCAAGTTCAACTGTGACTAAGATGTCAAGTTTTTATTTTCACTAAGCCATCTGTAATGCAGTGGACAGAACTTGGGAATATTTAATAGCTTTTTTTACAGAAACAAATTGTGAATATGTGTACATGTTTTACATGTTTTATACAGTTTGTAGCTAGGTAGATTTCAGAGAAATAAAAATAAACATTTTCTAAAACCATTTCTGTCAGTGCAGATAAAGATCTTCCCATTAAATTAGTTTGGGATTATGAACTATATTAGAATTTTATTGTGTCTTTAGGATTTAAGGATTGCAGTGCACATCTGCACAGGTGTTACTTTTCTGCTTCACAAAACTCCTTCTCCTGACAGATATAGAAGATGTTTTAGCCATTTAAAGCTTTTAAAGGAGGTCAACTTCTTCCAAAAATACTAACTGGGAAAGGACTTTATTGGATTTTGTAAGAAAAAGGGAAGAATCCAGCTAAAATAATAAGAAAAAACAAACCTTCACAACTTGAGCCCTTACCCCTGGTAGAACATTGTTAAAATTCAGCACATAATCTGTAATGTCTGTTATGTTTGTGTTCTGAAGATGCAAGATATTTTGCATGTGATTACTTATTAGACAATTAAATGTGAAACTCTTCATTTATATTATTTAGAAATGGATACAGTGAATTTATGTGAATTCACAGTGAGTTGCCCACTAAGATAACAACTTAAATTTTCAGAGAAATTCTCATCTAAGTGATATGTCAATTTGTTAAAAAATGATTTTTATTTTGGATTATAGAATACATGTCAATTTTGAAAAGATCATTTTTAAGTATTGATCTCTCTTTGCTCTGGTAAGGAATAGGAAAGAAAGAGAATCATGAACTAACCTAGTATGCTGCAGGACTGATATTGGAAATAGATTTGAAATAACTTCAGCATTTTTTCCCCCAGTGTAACTCAGATTACTGGGGGAGAGAGGGAATTGTTAATGCACTATTGCCTGAGTGATGACCCAAATACAGTGCCCTCTGCTCTGCCCTAGACAGGCATGATTAAATGATGTTTGTTCTTTTAGCTGAATGGTACTTGGAAATGTCATAAACATTACACAGACACTAAACCGTCCATCCCAGTTTGCTGTCTCCCCCCAAATAAATGCTAAATTCTGTCACCTGGGGGAAGTTATAATAATCACAGCTGCTGATATTGCCAAAGGCAGGAACAAAACTGGATCAAGGAAAATGTGACCCAAAGTACATGACTTTAGATGCTAGTGTGACAGCTAATGCAGTCACTGCCGGAGGAAAATGAGTCCCTTGACTAAACTCATCCTGATCTGTTATCTGATTAAAAAATGTATATTGGAGGGAAAAGGCAGCATTTGTGGGCATGCTTGCTTGTTGCACATAAATATGATGATTGAGAATTGATAATAACCCTAGAGATACTATAGACAGTGTGATCTCACATACACTTTAGAATACATTATATGTTGATGATGTGATTGTTAGAGCTTAGATTTTTATGGTAAAAATAAAGACCACAGATGTACACACACACACAAAAATCTCCCATGCTCTGCCATGATTACAAACTGCCTTTCATGAAAGTCAAATATGCAGTAATCAACACCACATTTTAGTTTGGTAAATCATCTGGATTACAGGCTTTAAAAAATGTTTACATTCTATATCATTTTGGGGCTTTCCCACGCATCACCTGTGATGAATAGACAAGGCTCTGTGATTCTCAAGAAGACAAGGAAATGACTGTGATACTTCTCAATGAAGGAGAAATTAACTTTGAATTAGTGAAGGTCAAAGAGAATATTAGAAACTTATTCTAATGACACATATTTGAATAAAGTTACATGGTTTAATCAAATGTGTAGGCTTAATCATTTTATTGGAACTTTTTCTATTAACAACATCCATGTATTATAGAGGAGCTAATTTCCTCATTACTGTATTGACAGTTGTTTCTAAAATATGAGATTTATAGCAAACGCATTTCCACTTAAGTTCAAACACTTCAACTATTGCTTTGTAATAGAAATTCTGCTAAAAGGGGTCAATTTTATGAAAGATAATTGGATTATTAGTGGCTAACTCAATGTAGTATGTATACCTTAAACCTATATGATTTTATAACACATTATTATGTCAATAAAATTACATATACATGCATATATGTATATATGTGTATATATGTGTCATATAGATGTGTATGTATATGTATATATATATATATATATATATATATATATATTTGCTTAGAATTTAGAGTTAAAAGTTGTGACTTGTCAATGAGTGACCAGGTAGATGTATTTATAAGTAAATTGGCCTGACTTTGTTGTGAAACATGTATTTCTTTTCACCAGGCAGTTAACTTTTTTCCCCAAAAAATGTTTTGAATGAGAATTGAATAATTGGAGAAAGCAAGTGGGCTATTGTCTCATTTAGTTGAATAAAGTCTGAGATATCTTAGTTCCATCTTTAAAACATAACTGTTAACCTATTAAAGACAGGATTACTAGTTTTTTAGTCAAGATTAATAAATAATAGTGTTCATTATATTACTTACTACTCTGTATTTTCACCTTAGGATTTATAATGTTGCAATCCTTTTCTTATAGAAGCTATGTGTGTATGTATATATATATGTATATATATATAATTTATTCAACAAATAAGTATTGAAAATAAATGTTCTGCAGGATAGTGTATAGTAGGTATCAGGTACCAAGATAAATAAAACATGGTCACTGACATGAGTTTTTTGATCCGAAGAGAAATATATTCCCTTTCCCTTAACTATGCTGTATGCTGTAAGTCATTGCAGAAATCAGATGATGACATAACATTTAAAATAGTTTTAACATTTATTAAAACCTGCGTGTTGAAAGGAAAGAGCACTTAAAGGAGTACACATACCCCTACCCCTGTCTCTTAATACATCTGTTATCAGTTATTTTTTATACAAAGATTCCACTCAGGACCTTCTTTGAAATGTCTTGTGATGCTTAGGGGTGTTGCTGGGGCTTCATTTAAATTCTGAAAAGAAGACATTCCAGACATTCATCATGAAGACAGAATAATAAATGTTTCTGGAGACAATCTTTGGGAGCTCTTTTTGATAGAGCTGGGCATGTACCCCTTGATATTGCAAAGAGAAAACTTCTTGTCTACAATATTGAAAAGTACCTGATATTTGTAAAGCATGTGTGTAGTTGAATTTGGAAACATTATTGAGACCCCCTTGGAAGAAAATTAATGGTGAAACATATACAAATGATTTTATACATAGATAAATTTTGCTTTCAAATGTCTAATGTGATAAACATTTTCAAACATTTAAAAAATTTTCTTACAAAATATAGTAGAGAAGAATATAGATTCCTTGGATACAGTGATAGATTTTTACTTTTGGTTTGATGTACCTTTAAATGTGTAACATTTAACAAGTAGTCAAATTAGACATGGATAATTAAAGTAGATCATTTCAGTTTTATGTTTTCTCTATTCAAAATTTAGGAATTAAGATGATCTCTATTTCCACCTTCATTTACTATCATCTTTATATATAATATTCCAAGCTTACACTTACATTTAAAAATGATAGTTCTTGGAGATTCTTCCGGGATGACAGATTATTAAGATCTTGAGCTTGTTTCCTCCACTCAGACACAAAAATTCTACACCCATTTAACAACTATTTCCTTTGAAGAAGAAAGGAGACCAGCATCTTCACAAAGAGAAGGGACGCTGCATAATAAACCGTAACAGAGGCCGATCAGTTCTGATGAGAATGCCATGCTGTACCAAGGGCCTGGGGTCCCTTGAAAGAGACCAGGGATGCAGCTTTTCTTCCCAGGGCTGATTCATATGTTAAACTCCAAAATGATGTGTTTAAACATAGGGAATTTGCAGGTAATTAGATTTAGACGAGGTTATGAGGGTCAGGTATGAATGTTTCTAATAAGAAGAGACCAGATCTGTTCTCTCTCTGCCATGAGAGACAATGGTGAGAAGGTGACCGTTTATAAGCCAGAAAGAAAATCCTTACCAGGAACTAATTGTTAACACTTTGTTCTTACACTTAAATCTCTAGAACTGTGAGATAATAAATTTCTTTTGTTTAAAAAACTGAGATATTTTTTCATTTGTTATCCTGTGCTGACTAAAACAACTTGAAACCAAAATTAACCTCCAATTGAATTCTCCATGACTTCCACTTCTGTTCTTGCATTTCCATGAGTACTGTCTCTTTATTATCTTGTTTAAATCTTTATAGTAACTCTTTTCCTTTATGTGTACTTTTGGGAATGACTCATAAACAAAACAAAATTCTGACTAAAATATATTAATTTCTAGTGAAAAAAAAAATAAAAAAACAACAAAACACCCTGTTACAATCTAAAGCCTGAATGATATGTTCAATATAATCTAGACACTGAATTTTTATAATGAGATTCCATATCCAAAACAAAACACAATATTTAAAACATTTTAAGTTTGACATTGTTTCCTTGTATCTAACTATGTAGGCTATTTTTTCAGATTCTCTAATACTTGATATCCAAGTAGAGGAAACTTTAGTTATGTTGAAATACTTTTACTAATTTATATATAATCAAAATTATATTTTGATTTAATTTGATTAAAACAGTCTAGGTGGCTAAAATTTTTTTTTTTTACCTTTATAATCATGTCAGAATTAAAATATGCACCTTAGTGAACTGCTCACAGGTGTTTGGCAGAAATGATAGTAGTTTACTTACTAGAATGAGGTACAGAGCACTAAACCAGAGACAGCACAACCTGGCATATTTCCTAGGATACCGAAACATGTCCAAACAATGAAAATGCCCAGATAGTTACAAAATCATGTTTTTCAGAAACTTTTAAGCATTTTCTTAGCAAGCAAACAGGATTTGAAAATCAAATGATAAACATACCAGAATATACCTGCAATAGCCATATGCAACCTGCTCTGTAACTGCATGTAAAACTATAAGCACATCCATGATTATACTTTTGTGAAGGAAATGGTAATGATTTCTTATTTTCTTCTTTGAAACTTTCAAATCCTTCCATGTGAGACAGCATTTGATAATTTATTCAAACTCTCTTTATCAGGTCTTGCCAGACTTATGGTGTCTCCTGTGTTCTCTAAACCAGCTCTCTCCAGCCCACTCTTGGATTTGACATGTAATACTTAGCGTTATGGATCTTCTCATCTCTC
Source organism: Solenodon paradoxus (assembly GCA_004363575.1). Classification (NCBI taxonomy): domain Eukaryota; kingdom Metazoa; phylum Chordata; class Mammalia; order Eulipotyphla; family Solenodontidae; genus Solenodon; species Solenodon paradoxus. The sequence continues at coordinate 1,539,699 of RJWH01000025.1, forward strand.
TATTACCACATCGTTCCCAAGCCAGCATCCACGTCGATTTGGACCTAGAGCTTCCATTGGCTCTTAATAGAGATAATAATTAATTAGCTCACAGCGGGCACTGTGTGTGGTAACACACAGTCTGAAGCATGTAATTTTCTGCTAGGTAACTTCATTCTGCACTCTGAATATAAGACTCTTCACTATATTAATCAAATGATTTACAGTCAGCTTAGAAAATCCATCTATAAATGGTTGTTTTATGCCTCTAGTTTTAAGGTAAATTGTTATATAACCTTAGCAATTGGAACAGAATATGTTGGGGGAGAGGTAAGGAAAGTAGTTAAATTCCCCATTAATGAAATGTTTCATTGAAATATTTAGTATTTGTGTATTTTAATGGGAAATTTGACTATGCCAGAGACAGATATTACTCTAAGTCTAATTTCCTTGAATATAAATGAAAACACTCGTTGGGAGTGATGTAGATTCTTTAACTAATTACATACTTATTCATATCGACAATAGTTGCAAGACCTCATGATGATTAGACTGTCAGTGGACTATTAGCTTCACTGTTGTGGAATTAATTAATATGAAGAAATAGGATTGGGGCTGGTCTATCAATTATTTAATGGTGTGCACATAGTCTATGAGATGGATGGATGGATACATACACATACACACATGTACCAGTTTACTTAATTGTGTATACTGTATATGATTCAAGTTAGTTGGCAAAATGTGACCTCATTACAATGAGGGATTTTAAGAAATCTGGAGAAAATCCAGGTCCCATAAAATGTAGTATGAAAACCTGTAAGCTTAACACTGATGTCATATGACATCAACATCTTAGAATTTATACATTTCACAAGAGTACCACTGTAGCATAATTCATCCTAACACGTCATGAACTGGTCAAATTAAATGTACCAAACAGAAACAGTTACAATATTGTGGTGGTCATTTGTCCCATAATTTAAAGTGGAGGTGTGAAGGCACGCTTTCTCCTAGATAAGGTTGTTTTATATCTGACTTCCATACTTTATTAAGTTGATTTCAATGTACTCATTCTTCTTGTATAAAAATTTACTAATTCATAATATAACCATGCAAAAAATGAATATCATTTATTTCCTATATTAATTTAATGCAAAATATGTTAAAATAAAACCTCTTCTGCCAGAATGCATAGCTGTTTATTTAGAAGTATTTATGAATAAAAATACCATATATTAAATCTCCATTAACTTATATTAAAGGTTGTTAAAATTATGTTGGAATAAAGCAGTAAGACTGGTGAAAATTATTATAAAATGATGGTCCCATTAAAATTAATACTTATTATTACTTTTTAAACTTTATATGTAGGGTAAATTTTTGTTTCTTTAAAAAGAAGGGTAAAATTCCTTTTGCTTTTAGCATTGCCAATTATTTCTTAAAACCAAAATGTCATCTTTGTAATATTTCACATACCACTGAGATATTTTTCTATTTATCTTTGAGAATATACTCTGGCAGGGTAAGTTACATATATATACACATATGATTAAACGGTTTTATATAAAGCAATATATATGTATATACACCATATATACACACATGCATGTACATATAAACATATATATATACATATATGTCCGTGTATTTCTTGCTATTAATTTAGTGGTAGTTGTAATTTCATTGACATACTTATTTTGTAAGTGAGTTAAAGTATCACACACAAAGGCACACATGGACAGACATTGTGTCATCCAAACCCAGTCTCTATTAATGACCTTCCCCAGGTTTTATTTAATTCCCAAAGGCTTATAATTTCCTGGCATCTTTGGTTTCCAGTGCTCATGAAGTTAGTTCCCTTGTGTCTCACCACCAAACATTATTCCTTTCTTTTTTCTCTGCCATAACTTGAAACTCAACTGTATTTCCCTTGTTTTCATAAAACCACATATAGCAAAAGCCTTAGAGATATTTATATTTTGTGATGATCTTAACCTAAGAATCTTAATGAACGAGCTCCAAAAATCAGAGCTGCTAACAACTTAATTAAAAACAGATCATCCATAAATAATGATTGGCTTATCTGTGAACAGGAATTATAAGACATAGGTTCCAGCCTTATGTCTGTTTGCCTGATGGCTCCCCTCATTAATCCTCCTACCTCCTTTTTATGCTGTGTTCTCCACTTACACTTCTAGGGATGGAGAGGAAATTTTCCCTGCTGTTCTAGGTCATCAAGTAAACATATTAACATCAGACTTATTATAGGGAGAAAAAATCAAATACATATGGAGAATTTCGTGGAGTCAAATTTATAAATAAAATTGAGGGATTTTCTTCTTGAATGAATGAATGAATGAATGGGATAGTGTTCTGGAGCTGTCAAGGAGGAAGGAAAGGAGCTCAAATGATGAGGATCATGTGAATCATAAAACCCAGATGTTTTCTGACATAAAGATGGATTTTCTGAAAGGTAGTAAAAGTAACAGTTTCTCTTGAAGCCTGTAGGGCCTTGATTCACTTTAGCTCACATAACACATAAGAAAAATATCTGTTCTTGACATCTTTGGGAGGCCTACCTGAATATTTGGTAAAGTCTGTCCTTCACCCCCAATCCTTAAATTACTGTTTTGGTTTTTTTAGTACATGTAAAAATATACCTTTCATGCAGAACAATTCATTCTTCTTTTAAACATAAACCTTAAATACAGAAGCCACCCATACATTCATTGGTAACCTAGTAGTTTCAGAAGAGCTTCCAAATTATTTCTTTTTAAGAGTAACTTAGAGGTTCAATTCATGTGAGTATGACATAGGCAACAGAAAGATTTACTTGCCTTTGCATAGATAACTCTAATATAGTTGGGGTTGGGGATAGTGTATATACTTCCATTTATACATTAATTCAACAAACAGTTAAAGAGTCGATTCTTGTTCAGTGACAAAGACAGGTGATAGGAATTCATAGTTGATTAAGTACAACTTATGTCTCCTAGGAAATCATAGACAAGAGAAAACAGTTGAAGGAAGTAGTTTTGATTAATATAGTAAATGAGATAGAATTAGAGAAATACACAACCAAAAGGATACAGAAGTTTGGATAGCAGTGTTGGGTAGAATATATTTAGGCTACAGTGAAATGTGAAGGTAGTGGGGCAGAGGTAGCTCTTGGAAGAATGGCCAGAAAAGGATACATCTAGATAATACCCGAAGAATAACTGGAATCAGTACGGTAATATAAAGATGTTTAGAAAATTCAGTAATAGGAAACTATATGAACACATTCGTTGAGGAACTGCTTGAGTATAAGATATAAGGGAAGGGGTGTCTAGAGAAAGGCTTAAGGAGGTAGGGAAGGAGTGATTATAAAAATTGTTTGTCATTGACTAGAGTTTTACAGTAAAGTTAAGAAAAATTATTGATAATTTTTATTAAAGGAAATTGTTCAGTAACTTTTCCCCTTCAATAAAATATTGACCTTCATTAGAACATAAAGAATTTTTAAAGGAAAATTATTAATGGAAATATACATTTTTTATTCAGTTATCCTTCAAAACATATTATAAGTATAATATAGAGATGATAAAGTATTCTATAAAATCTAGCTTTTATAGTCTAACATGATTGTCCCTTCTGTATGAGTCAGTTTGAAGTAACTTAGGTGTCTGAATATGCCAGGCGTCCTTTAAGAGCCTTTCTTTAGCTCTTTCTGTAGTGAGTTTTTGACCTCGAGTTATGAAAACTCAAAACTTCAAACAAATCTGCAAGGCCAACATTTGTTAAGAGGTGGTAGAAAAATCTATGCAAAAATTATTTTCTCCAACATGTTTGAGTGACTTCCAAAATTTTTCCTCATTTCACAAAAAAATTCCAAATTATTTTTGTCAACATTCTATTATAAATTTCTTTGAAACTACTTCATTTTGAACAAAAACCAAATAATGGTGTGTATGTTTAATTTTTAAAAAGCTTTCCATTAACTTCTGAATTAGCAGTGGTAGAATCAATGCTGTTATAGATAAATAACTTGAGTAGAGCCTTCATTCTCCATTCAAGTAATGGCATGTTTATATGGAAACCAAAGCCAGGCAATTTTTCAAAACCAACAATTTTAGCAACAAATGATCCAAGCATAGATTGATTAAACTATAGCTAAAAAGTCATCGGTGCCAAGAGGCAAGTATATTCCAGTGAAAGAAGTTAGTTTTATTTCAGAGATATTTCTCCAGCACCTGTAATGCCTCATAATACTTTGCCTCTCTTTATTACATAGCACCTGTTAAAAAGTTGTGCCAAAGTGTTAATACTAGAGCACATGAAAATGCCTTTTACAGCCAAAAACTCACTCTACTGCAACAGCTGGCTGTAGAATCAGTGATTTGAAAGTCATTTGGAGTCTTGAAATCTGCTTTTATGGGGAAAATGTGCAAAGTCAGAACAATGAACTGATGAAATACTATCTGAGAAATCCAGATTTCATGTTGGGATTGAATGGGATAGATTTATTGTCATTTTTACTGGAACTGAGCATGTGGGATTTGGGGATAATACTTTTCATTCTATCCTTATAGCTAGTGAGATTGTATTCATCCTTTTATCCAAACATGAAATGTACAACATCAAGAATGACACTAAGGTAAATATGGTGTTGGAGTGATTTTGGTGGTCAATGTAGGCTCATCAATAGTAACAAATATACCAATCTTGTGAGGATATTGATAATGCCAAAGGCTATGGATATGTTGGGGCCAGGGGTATGTGGGAAATCTTGATACCTTCCACTTAATTTTATCATGACCTAAGAGCAGCTCTTAAAATACAAAAAATTTTTTAAAATGTGGTCAATTAAAAAAAAAAAAGGGTTTATAGTCCAGGTACTTTAAAAATAATTTTAATCTAATTCATATAAATGGAAAAAAAATGTCATATGTTGAGCCTAAGGGACCCAGAATCTGCAAAGTTAAGGTCAACACTGGAGATCACAAAATAGGCACACAGTAAAATAGTTATGTCCTTTTAGAATTTCAAAATTAATTTTCTTTCTATTATAACACATTTAATAGAGGCATAATTGCTTCTCAAGAGGGAAGAATGGGATGGATCACTTAAGGTTAGAGAAAACTTTCTATGGAATTGAGAGTTAAACTAAGTCTTTAGGTAGTGACCAAGTTATCAACATGAGCAATATGTCTGAAGAAGAAAACGCTCCCGGCACAGGGAAGGACTTGAGAATAATCATGGAAACCTCTAATTTTAGTGGTGTCAAATAAAAATTTGCAGTGGGCAAAGTTAGTTAAGAAGAGGGACTTTATTTAGGCTATTGCAATAAGGGAGAGAGATTGAACTCAAAATCCACTGAAGCAAAAACCAAAAAATGTTACAGAGCACTGGAGGGAGCTAGTGGAAAAGTACTAGAAGACATTAAAGGTTTGGCATTAAGGGACATTAAGGGAGGACATTAATGAGATTGATTAATGAGATGTAGCTAACACATGGAATTATTCCTGACTTTATGCATATTTTCTTCTGATTAGGCCATATGTATTTGCTAAGAGACTTGGAGATAGTGATACAATCTCCTTTGATGTTTCATTTTAAGAGGTGGTTTCTGAGTCCTTGAGAAAGAGGTTTCTTGGATTGCAAATGTGTTGAAAGGCTGGATATTTACTTACTTACCAAAGTGGCAGAGAAAATTTGCAATTCAAAGTCTACTAAAGTAAATACTCTAAGAAAGAAAGAAAGAAACTGACAGTGAAGATATCAGTCCAAAGTTAGGCAAGCTGAGAGGAATACTAAGATGACCTTGGTACATCAATATCACTAAGCATATTAATAAATGCAGAGTTTGGGATCCCATACCATAGATTCTGATCCTTTGTTTACCTCTGTTTATACTTAATTATTTAATAAATGGTACTTTCTATAGTTCAGGAATACATTACACGGGGTGTAAGATGAAACTGGAAATGAGAAGGAACCTCTATTTGTATTTTATTCTTTAAGTCAGGTTCCACAAAGTATTAATTCTGCTTACATCTGCTTACATCAGAATCACTTGGCAAGCAGATATCTAGTCTTTCTATTAACCACAGTTCAGAACCTCTGTGCTATCACTGGTGACCCAGTATGGTCCTGTTAGCCTTTGGTATTTTTCATTCTCATTCATTTCAGTCTTTTTTTGTTTAATGCAGTTAATAACATATTGTTATGCATTAGCCTTGTAACTTGGAATTTTAGTTGAAAACCAGCTGCATGATAATCCATTGTAATGTAATGTCCTAAGTAACTCTATCTTTAAATATTATAGCAGTTTCTAAATTTCTCGTTTTAGAAATAATGCTTCAATAATATTTTGTATTTGGTATTTTTCTTTATCTTATACACTTTATTTTATAGACTAGTATATATTTTATATACTAGTATAGATTCCAAGAAGTAGGATTACTTAGTCAAAGACTATAAATATTTATAGAGCTTTTGATTTCTAATTATTACCAGGTAGTTATATAAATTTATACCTTCAGCAATATTTATGAAAGAATTTATTACACAAAATACTACAAAGTATTTCTCCCTTCCTCCCTTCTCTCCATCTTTCCCTTTATTTTATTCCTCCCTTCCTCTTTTCTTCTTTCTTTTAAATAGCTATATTTTTTTAGATGAAATGTGGTATATTTTTACTTAAAGATATTTAAATTAATTTGTTTAAACTGATAAAATTGCATTATGATTTTATTTTTGACTACATTCATTTCTAAGTGAAGTTTAGTCTTTTTTTTTTAACTTCTGGAGTGTTTGTCATTTTTTTGCTTTGTTTTGTTTTGTTTTGTTTTTTATTCCCTCTATAACGACTTTCTAGTCTATTAAAACATTTATATTTGCCTTCTGCTAGTATAAGATGGTTCCCCCCAGTTTGATGTTTATATTTTAACTGTCTTTAGAATTTTGATTTACAGGTATCTGTGTTTTACTTGTATTGAGTTAATTTTGTCAACATTTACTTCATATTTTATGATTTGGGTGATTACATCATATTTTTTTTTAGACCTCATATTCCTCCTCTTAGTTTTCATTTTAGTATCTTTTTCTGAAGTGGGAATGGAGGTGTTCTGACTTTTTGTGATGTAATAAAGGCATTTACCTGTTGAAATGACTCTACCAATGTTGGAATGTGATACCACCAATTCCACTTCCTTGCTGGTATGTTGTTTGTCATGAGTCCAAGAATAAAACATGGAATGGCCTCTATTTATAGATAGCTGTATATTTTTGCTGTTTGAAAAGAAATATATATATACAATAGGAGACAACTGTCTCAAACTGGACAGCTGTCATTTTTTTCTTTGGCACAGACCCTCGAACTCTGACCAGGGGCAGCATATTGAAAGTGCGGAAAACTATTAGGAGCTTTCAGTTTCTCTTTTATGTTACAAGGGATGTGACATGACTGATATTCTAGTTTTAGTTTAATGAATGTTGCAATTAATGTATTTGCAACTCCAAGGATTTGACAGTGTCTGGTTGTTTCTCAGCCTTATATTTGTTATGTTTTATGTTTTTTTCAAAATCTCCATCTGCATTTTACTGGACAATTAAAGAGACAGATTTAAAGATCATTTGGCAGACGTGATTTTAAATGTAAAGTTGTTTTGTTCATTCTTATTTACCAACAGATGGAATATCTAGAAATATTTACCTAGTTCCCGTTGTGGATGTAGAATCTTGCTCTCAATCTAAGACTGGAAATCAGATAACTGAGGAAAAATGTTTGTTTTCTTTCTCCACTAGGCCTTCAGCTAGTGTTGCTCAGAAGCAATGAAATGGATCTTCTCCTATGCTATACAATTTCTAATTACAAATGATCAGATAAAAATAAATCACTTCCAGTTACCATGACAATATTGGCTATTGACTCTCCTATACTTAAATGTTAAAGCAGTTTCTAAATTATACTTTCTAGAAATAATGACTCAATAAATAAATGTGTTTGTCTCTTTTTGATATAACTATGTATACATGATATTACTTTATATATTCATATATATCTGTCTACCAATAGATCTAGAGAGAAAAAGTAAATATTAAGGAGGTGACACATAATTCTGGCCAACACAGAGAACAGGAGCCTAGATGGGAGTCACTATTTTGTAGTTTCTTAAGTGACACAGATCACATGTCATCAAAATAAGGATGAATAATTGAATTGCGATACAGCATGTGTTTTTCTTCTTAGGACTTGCACTGATTCCCATTTTTGATCTTTATGCTTTATAAGAATATATATACAGATTTTCAGCTTAATAGTAGCAATTGTAATTTGAGCAGTTTTAGAGTAAAGATAATTGCTACAAACAAACACTCTTAAAGTAGTTAAAACATCTGCCTGATTTCCTCAGTCACTTTTTTTTTTGGCAGAAGAAATTATCTTGTATTGTTTCAAAGCCATTTGAGGATTGAGGTGTGTTCTGCTTAATTGAGTATGATGGTTAAAAAGAACATTTACAGCTGGATTGCCGATTTAAAAAAATGGGATACTGTATAATCCATACAGAATACATTAAACATAAACATAATGTTTGCTGAAGCCATTATGTTCATCATTATGATTTTCCCAAGTCCTTATAATGTAGTAATTTAAATGAGGAAGTCAGAAAGTAATTTCTGTTGCAAGGAAGCATGCTCATATGTGGCCATCAATATCCATGAACCTTTGCATCTAATGTGTTTCTCAAAATGTGAGCTGATACCACCTGCACTGGAGTTATAAAAGGTGACTCTGAAAATATAATTTCCAACATGTACTACTGATTGATTTTTTCACCAGCTGTCCAAGTGATTTTGCAGCCTTCAGTTGTCATTAAATTTGGGATGAGTGTATATCAATGATTCAAATAAGTCATAATTGTTTAAGTCTCTTTTTAATTCCTTATTTCAACTTCTGAATAATTTTGACATTTTTTCCAGTAGGTTCTATTTACATAGAATTATGTGAAACATGAGTCTAAATGATATTTTTAAGACATGTTATTTGATTTTCTTAGTTGTATGGCATTGTTATATTATAGTCTCCAAATTAAGGCATGGGAGGGGCCAGATCAATATTTAAGCATATATAAATAACTTTGGCAATGTTTGTGCTCATTTGGTTCCAGCTACTTATTGTAATTAGTGCTTAATAAATTAATTCTTTCTGAGAAAGTACAATGATTTCATTTATATATGAATAGTATAAATATTTGACAGTGTATTTCTTAAAGGCAGGTTTAATTACAAAAATACCTGGTAAAACTGATAAGATTCTAATTCTAATTTCCAAAAATATATAGCTTGTTTAGAATTATTTACAATATATCATTGTATATTTTTGTTGGGATAACTACCTTTTGTCTCTGTGAGACAGTAATCCATGTAGTTGAGATGAGCTTATTAGTGGGTAGTATAATTAATTCAAATATGATACTAATAAGACAAAGGTTTTAGGTTCACTTTGTATGCAAGTCAGAGAGACATTGAGCAAGGAAGAAAGAACTGTTTTACAGTCATATGGCTGCAACCTTAATACTTGATCATGAATAAATCTTTAATATATATGAATTGTTTAAATGTTATGAATATTCAGGTTGTTAGTAAAAAACGCTGTTTGTTTTCATCAAATTTGTAAATTTAAGATAGCTTTTATATAATTTATATAATTTTATATAATTACTAATAATTTTTACCAGAATTTGTAGAAATAAATAAGATAAGTATTAAATGAGAAAGGACAATCATCAGTCAAAATCACTAATAAAAGCGCATGTTTCCACATAAAATACCAACAAACTAAATCCACTAATGCATCAAAACACAAAACACACACAATCTGGGTGTTTTTTCTTTAAGGAAAAGTGTAAGTAGGAATGCAGGCAATTAGGTAGGCAGGCAAGCAGAAGGAGAGAGGAATAAGAGGCACTTTATTTTTATTCCGTTGTTCACATTGATTGTTCCCCACCCTGATCTTGAGTCTGGGGTCTTGCGATATATGTGGGACTGCTTCCAGGGTGTACTAGACCACTAGGCCACCAGGGTGCACCCACAATTGAGGTTTAATACTATGAATTCTTGGACAGTTAAACATGAAAACATCAGTCATTAAAATCCTTTAGAACACTTTGGAATAAATATAATAAGCAAGCCCATGAATTATATGAATACTGTAAAATCTTAAACAAAATTGTAAAGAATGAGCAAATTAAAATATATTTGATTTTTGGATGGGAAGATTGAAAGTCAAAAATTCATCCTAAAAATGATAACAATAGCAACAATAATAATATAAACTGAAGCAATCCTCAGTTGAATTTTCAACATTTTTTCTCTGTTTTCCTCCTTTTGAAATTAGGCAGAATAAATTCATATTCAAATGAAGAACTAATGCAGGAGAATATCTAGGAGACAATGAAAATGAGAACAGTATGCAGGGTTCTTGGCATACTATCAGACGAAATCTAAAATAAAGGTAATTCGGTCAATACATTTTTGGTCAAGGGATAAGAAAATGGATCAGTGTCACAAAATAGAAAATCCAGTTTTAGAAAAAAATGAGGCATTTGACATGACTACTGATTCAAATAGATGCTCCTTTATTCAGAATTGAGGAAAAGACTCACAAAACATATTTTTATGTTCCCAATTTACATTGCTGTATCAAGGACTCTGAAGGCAACTGAGCTTCCATATATCAAAAACTACATTAGGTTTTAGTTTGTCAGGGTCAGTTTACTGGCCATTCAACTATACGAGGCATGCTTTGTTCCAGGACATGTGTCGGAAGCTTCCAAGAACCAAATTATTTTAGATAAACTAACGACTCCATCCTTATCAAACTTTTCTTAATATTTGTTTTTATATTTTGTCTAGCAAAATTTATCAGCTAAATTCTTCCTAGTTTCACCTATATGTCCAAAATGAGACATTTTACTATTCACAATAATATTAACTAGGTACAATCTGAATATTTCCCATAAATCTTAATTTAGCATTTACATAGTAAATTCAGGATCATGCCTCTAGACATCCTTGAGTCTAAGACAGGGTTTCTAAATATTATTAGAATTACCTGTTAGGCTATGTAATTCTTTGTTGGAGAGGGTGGCAGGGATATCCTGTAACTTGTAGGATGCTTAACATCATTCTGGTTCTCTACCTTCCAGGTTGTAACAAACCTAAATGTCTCCAGAGGAAAAAAAAAAAATCATCCCTGTTTGGGAATCACTGATTCGATATGAGATATTTATTAACACTATTTTATAATACAAGTTAATATTTGACAAAAGTAATAATTTGGTAATAAAAAGATAAATTGCTCTACCAGTTATACTAATCAGGTAAAACAAAACATTTGAAAAATAAAAGTGGAAACATTCACCACATAAAATGATGAATATACATGGGCCACATGATTAAATATTAGACATAAAATAGTTAAATAATGCAAGAAATATAGGTAGTAATATGAAAAATAATTCAAGTAGGAAACAACTCTGATTAAGACTGGAAATTTCACTATTAAGAAAAAAATATATTGACCATATTAATTTTTTTAATTTAATATGCCAAAAAACATAGTAGACAAGGACTATATATAAGAGAAACTTTGGATAACATTTTAGCATTCTAGTGAACAGTCAAAGGGTTTATTCATATAATATTGCAAGGAGCTCTTATAACTTGATAAAAATGCAATGTATAGTAAAACGGCGAATATGAACATACTTCTTTGAACAAATCTAAAAGGTCAACAGTCTTACAAATATATTCCTAGTTTTAATAGTAGTTGAGTAAATACACATTAGAGAGACATAAATACTACATGTACTTTTCAGATTCTTAAAAAGGCAATTATTAAAACTTAGTGTTGCTGTAACTCTATAGGACTATATCTTTATGGCTTTGGAATAATGAAGGGTTTTTTTTTTAGCATGATATTAAAAAACAGATACCATAATGGTATCAATTACTTTTACTAGACTAAATTTGAAAGGTATATGAATGTATGTAAAACAAAGACAATAAGTGTGATGACAATGTTTGCTGCTTCGTGGTGCCTGCTCTTCGCTTGTACCGTCTTCTAATTATTAGTGAACTGTTGCATTAGCTATGATGATGAATTTGTGAGTTTGTTTTATACATTTAGTGCCTTGTGTTTCTGCAAGCAGCTTCCCAATATAACTCAGAAAGGGGAATAGGTCTGCAATTCAGTTCAGAAGCTTATATGGTGTCTTTGCTACTCAAGAGATTACAGTTACTTAAAAGTATCAACCCTAATAAGCTGGTTTATAGAGGTAAAAACCTATCAAAGAAAATGATTGCAATTAAAATGGTTCAAATTGTAAAGTTTATGCATACCACATACATGCAATATATTATATATACAATATAAGCATGCACATACTCACATGTTCCTCCAGCTTCTTGCTGCATGTGTGCATACTACATGACTGCTGGTGGTAGTAAGATTAGGCTTTCTGGTAGACATTCTCCTATTAATGATCTAGAAGCTAAAATAGCAAGAATCTTAATCTGTTTGCCCTGCACTGAAAGTGAGCTCATACTTCCCTATTATTTGTCTGAACTGGTACAGAATGTCTATCAAATCTCTCACATGAAATAAGAAAAAACAATAGCTGTATTGGCATATTGAAAAATATATTGCAGAGTTTGTCTCTTGCTTATGAAAGAACTTTAGAAATAATGAAGAGTCATATACCTTCCAGGCAGCTAATCTATTATTCCCTCTGTTCTGCAAATTAAAAAATTTAAAAGTACTGATTCAGCTACAGATCTCTGAGCTGAATCCAGATCAGTTGCCAGGACAATGTTTTGTAACTATAGAGTGAGGAACTGTTCCTTGGACATAGTGTGTACAGATGTAGAGAACAAGTCTTATTTTTCTTTCACTGAGGTGGGAATGATAGTAAAGCTTTAGATGGATAATTTGAGTAGGAGTGATAGTGAAGTGTGAAAATAAGAACATTAGAATTCTGTGATGAAAATAAAGGAGAGAACAGGACTAGACAACTGAACACAAGGTTTGAATTAAGAGCTTAATTAATGAACTAAACCAAATAAGTAGTATACATATGGGATCTATGTAACTATAAGGAATTTAATTTCCATAGAGTTTGTAATCATAGTCCATATAAGAAAGTGTTGATAGTACACAGCATACGACAAAATCAAATACAAAACAGAGGTCTAACTAGTTAAGTAATATGCAGAACATATTTTCAGCTTACATTTAGGTCACTTTTCCATTGTAAATGGAAAGGAAGAACTTGATCATATGCTTTTGAAATCAAGGTATTTCTATTATTAAATACTTGGTGTAAGATAACAAGTTTCTATAGTTTCCATGGAGCTTCAAAGTAACATGGTAAAAAAAAAGTTTATCTTTTCAGTAGCTGGAAATACTATGTATTTTTGCTTCTCTCCATTATCACAATCACTTTTAGACCATGATAATTAGGTTCAGAAATCTTTGTATTATGATATATACATTAATTTCAGTATACTTTTTCCCGTGACTTGAAATATGTACCTATATTACCTGTCTTTGAATGGTTAAACCTCTAGTAAAGGTTGTGGTCTGGGTGTAGTGTAGGCTTCTCTTAACACGTGACTGTACTTCTATATTGTTTTCTATTGCTGTATTGTCGAACACTGTTGTAACACTGAGGTTATTTAAATCTGTGCTCTGTAGTAACAATTGTTTCTGTGAACACATTCCAAAAGATATCATCTCCTAAGAGGAATATTGCAAAGCCAAAAATATCAGGGGTTATAAAGCTAAAAGATTAGTATGTAATTCAGTTACAAAGTCAATCAACCGTAAGTCATAAATCCCTAAGAAAACAGGCTTAATTAGTTTGGGTGCCATGCCTCCTGAAACAACTTGTCAGAGAACTTAATTAATTTTATTAAAATACCCACAAAACTAAAGCTAAGATTAGAGGTAATAAAAAACATCCCTGTGGCATTTGGGTCATTAATAGTCATTTTGTTGACATGTGTGACCCAGAATATTTTATTTTAGGATTCCATATTGCTAACCCATAGTTAATACTGCTAATCTCTTTGTCCTTCTTGTTGCAGAAATCTTCATACTATGCAATTTTAATTCAGCAAGAGTGAATTTATCTTTTGGAAATTATTCTTTCAAGTACAGTTGAAAATTTAAGTACATAAACTACCCTTTAACCAAGCTCTCTTGAGAGAACATATAATTTTAGAGGACATTTCTCTCACTAAGTTGAAGCTAGGCTACAATTCTCTTCTATAATTTTGTCCATAGTACTTATTTTGTTGTAATGTGTCACTGTTCTTCATAATTTATTCCACAATAGATTTTAATCATGGTAAAATAAAATTTGCTTGAAGAAAAGAACATATAAATACAACTTAGAATGAAAAATAGCCTCACATAACGTTTTCTTCAGAAAGGATCCATTTGCATGATTATATTTTTGATATCTTCTAAGTCATTTTAGTAATTTTTATCCAATAACCAAAATGTATTTTAATCATTGTTCAAATTTCTAAATGGCCATTGAAGCATGAGAGGAAGATGTATTTTTCACATTTTACATGTTAAGAGGTCAGATATGCAAAAGGTTAGGATAAACTAAAGCAGCTTCTTGAAGTTGAGGATTTTGTAAAATACATTTTATTCATTTTTACTTTATTTACGGAAATAATTTTATTTTTGTGTAAAGTTTTACCCAGTTGTAAATTGCATTCCACAGTAATAGTCTTACATTTGTCAATTTAGAAAATTAAGCATAATAGTTCCCCAAAGTAACAAATGGGAACAATCTCTTAATTTCAGAAAATTTATTGACAGAGTCATCATTGTAATATGGACAAGATACATATGTTTGGAGATTAACCGTAATGAAGAAGAATAATAGCAGGACATTTGTAAAGAAAAATTTTAAATCAGCAAACTATTCATGCATAAAATAATTTTTAAAACTTCAGTGACTTCTAGGTTAAACCCAACAAATTGATTTTTGAAAATAAAAAATTCTTGATATTGCTAATTTCAAAAGTTTCCATTTAAGAATTTTGTGCTATATTTTGTCAAAAAATCTGCCCTTGAGTAGTTGAATATTTATTTACATGAAGCTATTTTTAGGCTGAATAATTAGAAACCTTTTCATCTTTGTAATTTTCCTTAATGTGACAATCAGGATAACTCATTTGAAATGTGCCAGAGCATATTACTTCTCTTTTCAATTTTTCCCTTAGCTGGTCATTTTACTCAGATCTGTTTTTCTTTCTTTTTTTTCAATGTCTCATTGGTTTATAATACCATATAAGTTTCAGGAGAATAGATTTGATCAGTGTGTATATCACACTGTACTCATCACCAGTTTCTAGTGTCATTCACTCTCACTTGAACCCCTTCTACCTGTTATTGCCAACCCCTCCTGCCTCCCTCCTCTGGTAACCACCAGTTTTATGTTAGAATCTAAGAGTAGATTTGTGGCGTTTGATTAGTTCATTTTGCTTAGTTTATATTCCACGTATGAGTGAAAGCACCAGCGCTTTTCTTTCTCTTTCTGACATTTCACTTAGCATAATAATGCACAGTTCCATTCATGTTGCTGCAGAAGGCAAGATTTCATCTTTTTTATAGTTGCCTTATTCTAAGATTTTAAGTTCTTTACCTTGTCTATAAGGTTATTTATGACCTACTCTTGCCAAATGCTTTGCCACATGATCTTACTGTTTATTGAGCATGCCAGTCACTCACTAGGGTTACCATATGTCCCAGTTGACCAGGTTTGTCTTGATTTAGCAACATTGTTCTGACAGCCTACCCAGTTTGATATTATGTTCCTGTTTACAAAGTATTAATTTGGGCAAATGCACAGCCAAGAAACTAACTCTAAATTACTTGACTAGGGTGCTGGTTTTTCATATATACCTGGTAATATTTCAATTGGTCCTTATTTCGACATAAAAATTTAAGGAAAGTTGACCTCTCACTTCAGTCAAGGATTTTTCACTGTCTATTTTCTCTGCCCAGAATGTTCTTTCTTTACATATAAGAATATATCACAACCTTAGTTCCTCCAAACTTTGTCCACCATCAGGATGAGTATTTCTGTGAATATCTGAAATTAACTGACAACCTCCAATTTTTGAATTTATTATTTTCCTTATCTCATAGATTTTTTCCCCTTTCTCCTATTTATTTATCTTATCTGTTTTATTGAACATACTACTTGCTTATTCAGTAACTAGCTGTCTTCATCTGCTAGAATATAAAATCTGTGAGGACAGGAACTTTATTTTATTCATTTCTCTGTCCTAAGATCCTAGAATGGGACCTCACATGCAGTCGACATCAAAAAATAACAAATTGGCTAGAAATAATGATGGAAAATCTCCAGGTAGGTCTTGGAAATCAAAGTCTTAAGCTTTGTGGCACATATATAATAATCTAGATTCAAAAGTCTTTCATTAAAATGTTTAAAATTTTGAGTTTGTTATCTACTTATGGAGTCAAGGCACACAGTAACAAAAGAAAAAAAAATTGAAGAAATTGATATTATGAATTCGTGTCTTTAATTTCTGAACTCACAGTATTTTTTCTAACTGATAGGAACTGGGTTTGGTAAATAAACGGTGATAGTATTTTATAGTAACTTTAAATACAAAACTAAGATTCTTTTGTTCAGAGAGAATGGCTAGCTCCAATGTTATGCAAGATGATCTAAAGACAACACACAGGAGTAATTAAGCCAAAGGGGAAAGTTTGCTACCTTCTCTTCGAAATGTTTATTCATTCGATTAATATTTAAAGCTTGCTACATGTCAGGCACAACTGTTATTAGGAAGTTTTGAATAAATCAAAATTATTGCTCTAAGTATTAGCTGAATCAATGAAATCAACTAGAAAATATTGGAGAAAATCATTTTAAAAGGTGATACCAAGAAAATAAAAAGAGATATAAACTATATTTTGATGGGTAGATTGAGTGATTCCTAACCAGATTGGAGGAAGTAAACAACCATGAGATGATCTAGGGAATGATTTTTAGGCAGAGGAAACAAGACCTGTAAGACCAGAAAACCCTGGTATGCTCAAGGACGTAGTAGAGACTGTCAGGGTTGGGACACAGAGTGGTGGAGAATTAGAGGGGAGAAGAGAAAAACGAAGATGAGATTGGATGGGTATGTAAGATCTGGCCTTCATAAAACCTTACTGGACATGGGAAGCTGGTTTGTTTATGTCAAGTGCTATTGAAAGATTTTTAAGTGATTGGCATGATTTGGTTTGTCTTTTGTTTTAAAGAAAAGATGCAGGCAGGAATGAGGAGGGAAGAAGCAGCGTTTTATTTTTATTTTATATATTGTTCACATTGGTTGTTCCCCTACCCCCACTCATGTGGGGCTGGGACTTGAACCCAGGGATATATGGCCTGTAGTCTTTCAAGGTGACTGATTTGTTTTTAAAATAGTTTCTCAAGCTGTTATTTGAAGAAGATAATATTTGACCAGATTTACTTAAGTAATTTTGAGTAATAAAATATTTCATTTTACTTATGCTTTTATTTTTAATTTTATTGTATAGGTTAAAAGTATGCATCATTGAAAATCAATATCTGTGTAGAGCACACTTAGTTCACCATCAACCATTCAATTCTATTCTTCACCATATAATGGACCTCTTATACCCAACACTTTTTGATGATGGCTTTAGAATGGAAATGTGTTCCTAAATCTGAATGTAACTTTCGATTACCAGTTCATAATTCACTCTGGATGGTTTTGCTTTTCAGGTATAATTTGAAATACCTCAAAACTCTCAACCTTATTCTGTCTGTCCTTTATTTTCTCTGACTTGAATATTCTCAATTTTTCCATGTTGGTTAAAGTGGAAAATGAAGTAATCATAATTGGAAAGCTTTAGTTGTGTTTAGCCTAGATAGTTATGAAACCAATACTTGCTCTAGCATAACTACCAATTTCATGCATCTACTTCAAAACATATAAAGGTATTTTTCTCCTGATTTATCTAATTTATTTATTTCATCATTCATGTGTATTCATTTCCTGTAGCTTCTGTAACAAAAGATTAGAGATTTAATGCCTTAAAACGGCAGAAATTAATGCACTCATAATTCTGAAGGTCGGACATCTGAAATCACTGAACTGGAACTGAGGTGTCCGTAGGGATACATTCTTTTCATCTAGGGAAGAATCCAACTTATTGTCTTTCACATTTTGGTGGCTTTGTTCCTAAACACATCACTCTAATCATTGAGAATAGGGTACTTTGAAATAAAAGCCTATTTAAATTTCTTGCTACTTTGTCTTCATATCACCTTTTCTGTGTGCTTTAAATATCCCTCTGCATTTCATAAGGATATTTATCTAGGGCTAAAACAAAAAATCCAGGCTAATCTATCCATCTCTAAATTTTTAATTATATCTGAAAAATCTATTTTTGTCATATGAAGAAACATCGACGATTTCCAGGCATTAAGACTTGGATAGGAGGTCATTTTTTTTTTTTTAAGCCCGTCAGATTGTGTTTAGTATGTCAATATATTCCTCTCTAGCTTCTTTTTACCCATATGCATATTTTTTATTTAATTTTTTCTATAATGTCAATATCTCAAATGGAAGAAAACACTTAAAAGATGAGTAAATTTCAAGAGTGTTTGATTTTATTTGCATGAAAAAAATCTGGGACTGTGTATGACAATTCAAATTGAAAAGTTTCACATACTCAAGAAGTTAATTATTTTTGTTGTAATTTGATAAAGCATTTTTCCCTTTGACATTTGTGCTCCTTGATGATCACGGATGTCACCCATTCCTAGTATATCCCAACTTCGCTCTCTGGCCTGAAAGCTGATTTTACTATCAATTCTGACTGGCCCTGGGTTATGGGGTTAAATCACATGAACTGCTGCAGAGTTTACTTACTGTCCCCAACCTCTCCCCATTCCATTCTGCAGTGTTCCCCGATATGAATGACTACTAGTGCTGGTCTCCGACCCCCTCACCATCTGTAGTTGTAATCTTCTTTGCAAATCCTGGACTGAAATTTCAGTTTATTCTTTAAAGTAGATATCAACTTACTTTTTTTTTCTTCATTCAGCAAGTCCAAAGTTAACATTTTCATGGTTAAGATTACATTTTTTGTAACATGTAATTTTTTCTGATTTGCTATAGGAAAAGTAATATTTCCAGCCCAACATCCTTCTCAAAAATGTAACATAATCTTACCAGGTGCCAAACACACTGTCACATTAAAGAATTTTCATCTAACATGATTATACCACTTATAACTTTATAAGGTCATTAACAAGATAGGGAAAAATAAAATATTTGCTGTTATCATTGAAAAGTTCACATTGGAAAAATAATATGAGATAGATTTTGAAAAATAAGAGAGAATATGATACAAGATCTTATAGGAATAACTACATCAAGACAGATTTCATGAAATGGCTGTGACTCTGTAAAAGGTGAGACATTTACTGTTATTGAAGTACAGAATACGGTTAAGTGACAGAAATGGAAACTGTCAATAAAATGAAAATAATTTTTGAAAGAACTATTTCAATAATTTAGTGAACTATTATTCACCAAATGCATGCTATATGCAATTTTATTTCATACTACCTGCTACCCTCAAGGAGTTTTAAATTTATTACAATGAAAGAAACTAAAGTATATTTTTAATTATGGAGATAAAAATTATTTGATTGGTTTTGAGCATGCCAGATTTAATAGCAGACTGTTTAAAATAAGGAGAGGCTGGTATAGTTTGACCAGAGTTGCTAACCTGTGAAGTAAAACTCTTGTCAGTTGGGGAAAAAAAAGATTATTCTGTAGAGATGCTTGTGAGAAAGAATTTTATTCCAGTTAGTGTCTAAAACTTGCAGGTATGTAGTGATACGTATGGGTTAAGGACAGACAAATCTAAATTATCCACCTTGGTAATATGAATGAATTGGAATTCCATTTATCTGGAGTATAACATCAAAATATATTTGTTTCTGAAGGAATTTTGGGTGTTATGAATAGAATTCTATGATGGCCCCTAAGATTCCCACCCCTGATGTGCATGTCCTGCAAAATGGAGAGCTGAGTGAGTTTGATGAGTTTTGTTCCTGTAATTGTTATGCTATTTGGCACAGTTGATCTCAGCATAAGATTATTCAGGTGAATTTGTCCTAATCGCATGAGATCTTTAAAACTAGGAGTTTTTTTTCTTTCTTTTTTTTTTTTTTTCCTGACTGGTTATAGAACATGAGCCAGAAATTCACAGCATGAAAAGGATTCATTATGCCAATGTGAGTTTGAAGAAGGCGGGCCATGTGACAAGGTTCTGGGCTGCGTTTGGGGATTGAGAATAGCTCAGTTCCTGGTGGCAAACAGCAAAGGAAAGAACAATTCAGTCACACAACTGCAAGAAACTGCAATTTTCCAAAAACATAAATGAGCTTAAAGTGAATTTTTCCTCAGTGTTAAGAGAACTCAGTTCACCCAACATTTTGATAACTTAGCAGAGAAATTTAGAAGTAAATTATGCCATGCTAGATTTCTGATGTACAGAAATTGATTTAATGTATGTGTATGTCTTTATGAGCCTCTTTGTGCCATTTTAATGTACAGCAATAGAACACTAATATAGTATATATGTGATATATGTACATATATGTACACATACACACACATATGTATTAGTCCAAAATAAAATGGAGGTCAAAGCAATGGAGCTATTAAAGATTTTTTTTTTCATTGCAAGCAAGGAAAGTAACAAAATTTGACTAAGACATCTGTCAGAATGAAGAAACGGCTGATTTGGATTGAAGCCCAGCTATAGAAGAGTAGGCCTCAGCACCATTACAAACATGACCAAAAATTTTTCCCACTATCTACACAGAAAAGGCTAGATCTGACAAAAATTTAAATTTCCTGCTAACCCTGGGTGGTTTAAATGACTCAAGATTTGTTATTGATTATATAATGGGAATGTGAGTGGGGAATCTGTGTTGATGTAAAGACAGCTGGAAAGTTTTTGGAAACCCTAGGTAAGCTGATTGCAAAGGAAAATTACTTGCCAGAGAAAACCTTTGCTATGAATGAATTCTCCCTGTTCTGGAAACAGATGCCCCAAAAGACTTTCATCCATAAGGATATCAAGTCATTGTCAGATTTTAAGGATTTGAAGAACGGTATGAACCATCTTGCTTCAAGGACAATGTTGCCAATGGGAAGAAGTTAAAGACTTATGACCTCTAAATGCAATATGAAATCCTGGATTGGATTCTGGAACAGAAGAAAAAGTTGATAGAAAAACTGGGAAAACCTGAAGAAAGTCAATATTTAGTTTAGGTTTATGCCGTTTATGGCCCATGGGTCTGAGCAGTCCAGCTGCTTATTTTTAGAATTTTTATTGGAGTACAGCTGTGACCATATAATATGTATTGTTTATGTTAAGGCTGCTTTCAGGCTGTAAGGACAGAGTTGATTCCTGGGGGTAAAAGTAATATGACCTGCAAATTTGAAATAATAAGTAAATGATCATTTACAGAAAAAAAAAAAAAATGTGTGTACCACGGTTTAGCTAATAGTATTCTACCAATACTACTTTTTAGCTCTGGTAATTATATCATGGTTATGTAAGATGACAACAGCAGCAGAAGAACCTGGATGAAGGATACACACACACACACGAGCATTTAGCATTATTTGCAGTTCTTTTGTGATCTAGAACTACTGTAAAGTAATAATTAAAAAAAAGATATAATGGCTTAGAATTCTGGCTTTGGAGTCAGATTAGATATAATTCCAGCTTTGTAACCTCTACCAGCTATGTAATTTTCATTCCTAAAATTTGGATAATGATAGTACCTACTCCTATAGGGTACTTGCAAATATTAAATGTAATGATGTACTTATGACCAATGTACAATAATAAGCTCAATTCGTGATAATTTATGTGTAATGATAGTTTTTTGTCACAATATTATAAAGTACAAGAATGGAATAGCAAAATATTTTTTTTGCTCTAAAAATCAATCCTTACAGGTCACTTATTCCCATTTTTGGTTTACAAATGGGATGTTTCAAACCTACTGGGATTGGTCGATATTTATGGAGGAAGAGTTGTATTTTCTTGGGGAATTGAGAGGGCATTCATTTTCATTTTCATGGTAGTTTCTGAATAACTGTGCTGCCTGTAATTAATAGATTATTCAATAAAGTTTAGATTAATTTCAGAAGAAAAAAATAACTAAAGACCAGATATTCAGAAAATATACATTGATCAGTTATTAGAAAAGAATGATTTATTTGAATTCAAAATCATACTCTTTAAATCTCATTTAAAACAAAATTACTACTTAAAAATAATACAGTTTTAGAAGTCAGGGATGTTGCAAATCAATTAATTTAACCCAAAGAATGCTCTCATTTTTTAGATAGAGGACTTATACTAAGTATCACGCAAATAGTGTCAGTATGAGACTAGAATTTGTCTCACTTCACTAGAGCATGTAAAGTATGAATATAGTTGTAAATTGCATATCAATTATATGACAGCATTATTAATACAAATAACTGAAAAACATGGAGTGAAATAGTGTCATTATATTATGTTAATATATCCTCATTTTAGTTGGAAGGAAAGTTTAGAAGAAAAACTTGTGCATATATTTGACAACAAATGACTATACCTTAGAGGCATTGTCATAATTTCTCTGCCAAACATATTGAATGATGGAAATATAAGCTTATAGACATCATGGAGATCTCTTATTAATTTTTGTCACAATGGGTTGAATTAGTTATGTGTCTTTAAAATTTGTTATTGTCTACAGCCTTTACACTTACTACCTGAATGCCACAGTTACCTTTGATATCAGTCTGGCTAAATCATACCTCTTTGCATATGAAAATAATTTGATATGAAATGTTGCTCCTACACATATCACATATTAGATATTAATAGTTGTGCAATTACTTCTATATAATTTTTCCACTGGATTTTAATCCCCTTTGTGAATTCATCTGTTCTCTATAGCTTTATTTGTCATTCTATATGGCTATAGCTATGCCATAACCCAGCGTAAGCATTCATGTAAGCATGGAAGAAAAGACAGCCTCACATGCACTGCCAGTGCTAGTAAACTTAGCTCTTGACCATCTGAGGGTTCTGCTGGGGCAGTACCACAGCCACCACTTAGGAAGAAATAAAAGACAAGAAAGCCATAGTGCCAAATATAAGGCAGAGAAGAAAATCATGCCAAAATCTGAATCATCCAAAGGTAAAATACAGGTGACCCAAAGAGAGGAATACACCAGTAACTTACCAGAGAAGGAATCCATTGACACTGATTAGGACAATCTAACAGACAAAGAATTAAAAGTAATAGTGTATAAAAGATAAACAAGGTGCAGGAGTCACAATCAACTACTTAAAGGCAAATGGAAGACTGCAGAAAGGAAGTGATAGATTAAAAGGACTACTTCATCAAGGAGACTGAGGCTCTAAAACTCTAATAGAAATGCTACGTATAGAGAACACAGTCAATGAATTGAAGAGGAACATGGAAAACTCCTTAAATAGACTCAGTATCACAGAGGAACAAATCTCAGAATTTAAAGACATGCTCATAATCTTCCTGATGGAAATGGAGAAGCAAGATAGAGGAAAAATAATGCAATCCTGCAAGAAATAACAGATTCTATGAGAAAAACAAGCATAAGGATAATAAGTATCTTGGGAAAAGGGATGAGAGAGAAAAGAACAGAAAAGTTATTTAAGTAATAGAATTTAAGTAACAGTAGAACGTTCAAAGGCTGCCTGTGAATTTTCTCCCTGGTAGGTAGAGCTGTCTGTCAGTGACCCTCAGAAAAGGAGCCACCCCTGCCACTGAAGCCTGTGGGCACTACCTGAAAGAGAATCAGTAGCCAATAAGATAACATTCTGGTGAGCAGAACAAGCCCTGCCCCCACTAAAGTCAAATGTCTGGCACCAGCCACAGCAGGACCCAACATAATCATACAGGAAGAAATCAAAATTAAATGGAAAAACCTCCACAGTGCTACGTTTCAGAAAGAGAAGAAAGCCATGTCAAAATCTAACACACTACAAAAAATACAAATGACCCAAAGTGAGGAAGATGCCTCTGATTCCCCAGAGAAGAATTCCATTGAAACTGATTGGGAACAAATAAAGAACACATCATAATATTTATGAAAGAGCTGATCAAGATGCAGGGGGCACACACAACTACACAAAGGCATTTGGAAGACCTCTAAAAAGAATCGACAAGCCAAAGGACATTCTTCACCAAGGAGCCTGGTACTATCAAGAATGCCCTAACAGAAATATTAGAAATAAAAATATATGCAATGAATAGAAGATAAATATGGAAAACTCCATAAACAAACTCAATCTCACTGAAGAATAAGTCTCAGAAATTGGAGACAAGATCACAGAGATGACACTTAGATAAGAACAGAGAAAAACATCACTGAGAAAAAATGAAGAATAATTCTGTAAGAAGTATCAGACATCATGAGAAGAAAAAGCATAAAGGTAATGGGTATCCCAGAAGGAGAGGAAAGGGAGAAAGGAACAGAAAACATTTAAAAAATAGCAGAGAACTTTGTAATCTGTCATAAAGAGTAACATTGGAGGTTCAAGAAGCAGAACACTGAAATTTATAAATGTAAAAAGACCTACCCCAGACATATCATAGTAAAACATAGCAAATACCAACAAAAGGAAAAATTACTCAAGGCTGCTGAGTAATAGAAATATAACCTGCAAAGGTATGCCTATCAGACTATCATCAGACTTCTCAGCAGAAACACTACAGGCCATGAGGGAGTACAATGACATATTCAAAATGCTGAAAGACAAAAACCAGTAAAGAATATTCTACCCTGCAAAAATTTCATTCAAATATAATATAGAAATAAAATCTTCAAAGATAAAATAAATGAATGTGCTCATTATCAAGCCTGCCTTTCAAAATATATTGAAAAAAATTCTGCAGTAGGAAAATGAAAACAAAACATCACCAAGCCCAAGAATGGTGATGAGCAGTTAAGCAAACATAGAGACAAAGGTGAGATCAACAAGAGGGAACAAACATTCAAGTGGGAAAGAAATACATGGAATTGTACAAGCATATAAAAATGATATAGTGCCAACTCATAAACAACTGTCGTAGACCAGTAAAATTAAAAACAATTTATATGGCAATAACAAAACCCAATTCTAAAAAGATACATAACTGGGAAGGAGACAAAGATTCAACACTCAAAAACAGAGGAAAAAGCAAACAAAAGCAAAAGTGAAATGAATCAACAGAGACAGAAAACAAAGGTTCAAATTCCAGCAAAAAAATTCTACCTATCAGTTATCAAACTAAATGTGAATGGAATGAATTTAGCAGTTAAAAGACACAGAATGACTGGAAAGATCAGAAAACAAGGCCCATCAATATTAGGCCTATAAGAAACTTAAATCCAAAGACAAACATAGGTTTAACGTCAAGGGCTATGGAAAAAAATATATTAAAGCAGCAGTGATGAAAGGAAATCAGGAACTGCAATACTAATATTGGACAAGATAAATTTCTACCTATAAAGGATATCATGAGACTAGTATGAACACTACATTATGGTCAAGAGAGTAATCCATTGTGAAGAAGTAGCTGTTATTAGCATATATGTACTCAATGCTGATCACCTAAATGTACATAAAAAATACTGGCAGACTTACAGGCAGACATTGACAGTGATATAATAGTAGCAGCAGACTTTAGTACCCCCACTTACATCTGTCAATAGACCATTCTAGCAGAAAGTCAACAAAGAAATAAAGATACTAAGAGAAATGAGATCATATGAATCTAACATTCATATGCAGTGTTCTGCATCGCCAATGAAAAAAGTATATGTGTTCTTCTCAATTGTATATGGAACATTCTCAAGGATAGACATATCCTGGGACACAAAACAAGTGTCAGTAAATTTAGCAAGATTGAAATTATAGAGAGCATCTATCTGACTACAAGGGGGTGAAACTAGAAATAAACCAGAAGAACAGCACTAGAACAACAACGAAGATGTAGAAATTGATGTTTAACATCATTCATCATCAGAGAAATGCAATAAAAACTGAAGTGAGGTACTCCCTAACACCAGTAAGAAAGTCCTGTATCAAAAAAAATAGAAACAAATATTGGAGTAGGAATGGAGAAAAAGGAATTTTTCTGCACTGTTGGTGAGTGTGAATTAGAGTAACCTCTTTGGGAAGCAGTATGGAGAGTCTCAAAAAAATAAAGTCTAGCAGTCCCACTTATAGGCATATTCCCTGAGAATACAAAAACTCTAATTATAATATATATGTATATATATACACATTATATATATATTTATATTTTATATATATATTTCTGTGCCCCTATGTTAATAAGCAACACAATTCACAATAGCCAAGACATGGAAGCAACCTAAACTAACAGATGACTGGATAAAGAAACTGTGATATACATACTTAATGGAATTCTATGCAGCTGGGGAAAAATAGAAGAAATTGTGCCCTTTGCAACAATTTGGATGGAACTAGGGGGATCATGTTAAGTAAATAAGCCAGAAAGAAAGAGAGAAGTATAGGTTGGTTTCACTCATATGTGGAATATAAAGAAGTAAAACAAACAAAAAAACAGATAAACCCCAACAAAATCCACAGGCTACAACACTGTGACTCTCATAGGTGTGGGATGGGGCACAGAAGGAAGGAGAGAAATAGGTGGTGGTAAAGAGAGGGGGAACTCTGTTGGTGGGTGTGATGTGAAATAATACAGACTGGGGTGTGTTTTCCATATCCTAAAATGCAAATAGCAATGTAATCAAAAGAAATAACCAAATTATTATTAAAAATTTATGTTATGAAAACTCTAGATTAAGATGATAGTCTACTGTTCTCCTGGAAGATAGCAGTTCTTTCACAAAGAAGTCAGAAATGGCCTCAGTGTCTTCCTAACACAAGGACCTAGACAAACATTATTATTAGAATAGTTAGAACTATTAGCCATCATTTTGCTGTTCTTGCATTTGAACTTTTAAAATAATATTTTGCAGCAAATTCTGCTTCTTTGCAGGTGAGCCTGAAAATACTGATATATTACACATGGTTCTGCAATTATAGACCTTAATGCAGTTCAAAATATTTAAAGCATTTTTGTTGAGTTTTGTATTCTAGTAGACACTAGGACTACAAAGATGAGCAGATTGTACCACTTTTTTTTTTTTTCATAATATGGTATATGAGTTTGGTATGTCTTATTTTATACTTGGAAATGTCCTTTCAATCATAAACCATAATGCCCAATTTAAAGATGAGAAATAATTTAGACATTTCTTCAAGATCACTGTGTTAGGTTAAAAAATGTATTTGCAAAGTAGGAATGGTTACAAAACCCACAGTTAGAATTCACGAAATATTTCTACTCAAATGATAAATATCTCCTCAGCCATGCAGTTCCCTATGAATATACCATTTTGTCACTCTGCAGTCACTACATTGTGTAGTAATGTAGATATTTTGTTGTAATATGTAAGAAATGAGATTCACAAGGAAAACGTTTTAATTTTAAAGAATGAGTAGAATTCTAAATCCTGATAGAGTAGCAAATAAATACATTCACAAATTTAATTATATAGTCATCTGTCAAACAATTATTTATTGTCTGTAATATTGTAGGGACTACTCTACATTCTGAGGATTCAAATACAGTATACAATTAATCACCTATGAAGTCACTTTATTAAAAAAATAAGAGAGAAATAGCTGAGATCAAGGACCAGAGAATCTAGCATTGGAATGAAAGCTTTAATTAATGGTCAGATCTTCTGCAGGGTTTTATATGTACTATGCTAAAGATATTTGCCTTGATTTTATAGGACAAAAAGTATCAGTCGAATATTTTAAGTAAGACAGTGGGCTATTTGTATAATGTTGCAGGTCTAGAATCATTGCTAGAAAATTGAGAAGTTAGAAAAATGGTTAAAAATGCAATTCCATATTTTTTTTTCACTTTAGAGTATAATTGTTATACCCCTTATTATGACACATTTTTTTGCTTTGCTGTTGGGATGTTATAACTGTTTCTCCTCTCTAGTGAATGTTTCTTTCTTTTCTTTACTGGTTTCTCCTTATCTTCATGACACATGGAAAGTGAAGTGACTCATTGCTTAGCCTCTGTACATCTCCTTTCTCAAGCACTCTCCTTTCCATTATTTATTTTTATATAATCTTTTCCTTTCATTATTTTGACAATTGTACTTTGAGCAAATATTCTATGCCCAAAATTGCTACAAATCAACAAAATACAACACTCCTTGGGTTTATGTGTGTGGAGGAGAGATATTTAATAGGTTAATAAATAACCAAAACATATAGAATGTCATATGAAGATAATTACTATGAAAATTAAAGTTGAGGGAAGTATAGACAATGCTGTGAAATACTTTCATTTTATTTATGATGGTAAGGGAAGACCTATGAGGATATTACATGTCAGTAAAGATATGAAAGAAGAAAGTGAGGAATACATGAGGATCCCTTTGGGAAGAAACAGTAGCAAGTTTGAAGAATTTTTGCTAGATAAAGAGAGGATAGGTATGTAAGAGTGGTGTGGTACAATGAAAAAGTAATAGGACAAATTGTATTTTAAATCCTGATTAGATTACAAAGTTGTCATGGTTGGGGTACTAGAATGTCTCTCTCTCTCTCTCTCTCTCTCTCTCTCTCTCTCTCTCTGTATATATATATATATATATATATATATATATATATATATATGAGAATGTAGATAAAGAGTAATGTTTGAAATCAAGATTATGGACAGACTCCAGTGATAAAAAAATGAGACAGATTAGAGTATAAGATAAAGGTATCACCCAAGAATATGACAATAGACATCAACTGAGGTAACCATGAAAAAGACTGATAGGGTAGAAAAGATCAAGGCATTCCTACAACTATTGAATAAATACTTTGAGGATAAAGAATCTCTGTGAATTGTTACAGGATTTAATATGCAATAACATCTCAGGAGGGACAACAGCTTAGGGCTAAATTCTTCAAGAAATGAGGAAGACTGAAGAGAGGTGTGCAAAATAGCACAAAGAGAGAAAGAATGACTAGCACCTGGATAAAACTGATGATACAGTGTCAGGCATAAAACTTTAAAGGGGTATAAAGTCAAGGCATGCTCTGGTGGAGCAGGGGTTGTATCGATCACCTCCAAAGGATGCAGACCACATATCCCTAGGTCTGAGTCCTGGATTAACCACCAGTGTGAACAACTAAAATAGAAGTAAAGTGAAAATGCCTCTTCCTCCTCTTCCTACTTGTCTACCAGGTTGCCTTCATTCCTGTCTGTACCTTTTCTTTAAAAACAAAAATAGAAAGCAAAACCCTCTGTCAACAAGATGAGTAATAATTAAAAAATATAAATCATTGCAAAAATCAAGATATGAAAAAATCAAAATTTTAAATTAGGTAGGATGTTCTCATGATTTGCTGAGTATGCCTTTAAATAAAATCTGAAATTTCTTCCTTGAGTTACTTACACAAGTACTCATCTCTCCAATTTTATGTCTGCCAGACATCTTCAACCTAAAATTGATAAAACTTAACTGCTGATTACCACTTCACCTCTTCCTGTTCCTTTTCCAATTTCACTACCTCAGGTATTAGTAATTTTGTTCTTCATGTTACTCTGAGTCACAAAACTTTGGATTCATCGTTAAATTTCTTTTTCCTCAGAACCTCTTGCCCATTAGCAAGTTCTATAATGTATTCCTAAAAAATCCAGATTTTTGATACTTCTCAAATGCATACTCTTATCAAACTATCATACTTGATTATGTAAACATTTCTTACCTAGTTTGCTACAATCACTTCTTCACCCTTGCTCCATCCCTACTCCCCATGGAATATTTTCTACCCAGTAATTGAAACTATCATTTCATTATGGGAATCATGTCAGTCACATGTCTGCCTACACCTTTGAAAACATTATCCTAGCTCTCTGATTAAAAGTCAAAACTCTTCAGAGTCCTATGTATATGTTCTTAAGATATCTTTGCAACATTTTCTGCAATTAGAGTCTCCCTCATTAGAGTGCTTCAGTGGAAAAGGATGCTTTAGTAGTCTTAAAAAACAAAACAAACAAAAAGCAACAACACAACAAAAAGAAATCCACATGTACAGGACCTTTGCACTTGCTGTTCCTTCTGCCTAGAATGCTCTACCCCAAATATCCATCCATGAGGCTCACAACCTTGCATGCACTATGTTTCTCCTCCAGTATCACCTTACTAGACCATAATCAACACTTAACCAGATCATCCAGATGAAGATAAATTAGCATCACTCTCTCATCTCGATTCCCTGTATCTCTCACCATTTATTTTTATTTTCTTGATCATAAACTAAAAAATTATCTATTTATTATAATTCCCTGGAAACATGTGTTATACCTATTTTATTTACTGATACACTCCTATGCTGAGACAGTGTCTGTGACATAGTATTTGCATAGTCACTATTTGTGAATAATTAGTTTGTTAAATAAGTTAGTTTTTTAATATTTACCCAAAATAATTTTATAAAATATTAAACAGATTTGAAATTTAAATTTTAGTTGCATCATCATATTTTCCAATTTAAATTAGATGACTTAAATATTTTATTCTAAAAAACTGTTTGGAGAATATATCACTATTTAAAATATAAAGCAAAAGTTTGAATTGTCTGAAAATAGGATAAAAAACTTTTAAATGTAAACTTCCTTTCAAACAAACTTTAAACCTGTCAAGCAAGTTAGCATGAACTGCTATTCAGAATAGCCCAAGTGTTTTATACCAAACTCTAAGTTATTTTTTCAAGGAAATGAAATTAATGTTTTCTCTTAAAATGTATCAGCTAAAATTACACACATAGCTGATCAGATATTGTTTCCCTGTTTATAGTAAGAATAATTAATTTTCTTACTTATGTAACCTACATTGCTTTGTTTCACTTTCCCTGTAATGGAAAAAAACAACTCTCGAAGAGAAATGTCAAAATGTAGTAATCAGAAAAAATAGTGGTGTAATATAGGCCTCTTCACTTTATATATTGTCGTAAAGGGTTCTTAATGAATATTTCATCTAGCATTTTAAAAACTGAATGACTAATTTATTTTTTCTTTGACCTTTGTATTGCAATCTATTCATAGTATGGGATTTCTATTCAATTTTAACATGGTGAGATTTTATTGTTAAAGTCTTGCTAAACTGATAGAAGAAAAGCACAAGTGAACAAAAATATAACCACTTGTGGAGATATTCTAACACATCTTTTGTCAAATAACAAAGTGTAAAACTACCAAATTCCTTATGTAACATTTCAGACTAGAGTCAACTGGTTTCTCTCTATAGAAGAAACTAAGCTGACAGAATAAATGGTGCATAATACAATGAAATGTCATATTTATACAGGATTGTACCTAAAAGTTGATCTGTCTGAGGAAAGAAAGGAAGCTGAATTATGAAAATTGTGTAGCATGAATTTCTTCTTCCTCTTCTCCCTCTTCCTCTTCTTCTACATTTTTTACTCCTTTTCCTCCTCCTCCTTTTTTTTTTTAAACTTAGACTCATCCTTACCAATTATTCCATGACAATCAAACTGAATGTACAAAGCTTTCTAGAGAAAATCATCCAGAAGGGGATTGCATTTGCCAAATCACTTCATTTAATTATAGATAAATTTGTCTTACTTCTGAGATTCTGCTTTAATTTAAACTCAAATAAATGAAGTAACAAGTTATCTGAAGTATTGAGCCTGTTCCTATTCAGTGAAGTTGTATTATTGCTTATTATCACACATTGGGATTTTTATCCCTTCATTTTATGTATTTTAATAACAAGGGGTTTTATGGCCTGTAGTTAGGAGTCAACATCACAAGCTCTCAATTTTTGAGTGCCCTAAAGGAGCCCTAACATTTTGAAGGGTAGTGAATCCTTATTTACCCTGGGATAAATCCTTTTTGCCTCAAAATAGAGATTATTGTTTGGGATATTTCTCTGGAGTTCTGAGCACTGTTCCAGAATTTGACTGGTACTGAAACTAGGTATAGTATTCTGCTCCGCACCCAGAGAATCTTTTCGGAAAATACATTGACTGCTCTGCTTTTATGTGCTTCTCTTGCACCTACATAAGAAAAATATTACCAAGTATTTATATGTTAGTATAACTCATAAAGAATAAATAGGTACTTTCTTGAGACCTATGTTCAGAGAGAAATAGCATAAAACAGATCTGCATTCGGATAAATAACTCTTCTAGGTATTTTACATAAATGATAGCATTGGATCAGTAAGAGTTTTTTATAATTCAGCAAATTTTTTTTCTGTTATCTCTGTAGTTTCTGATAGTTACTATTCTAATTGTTTTATTCATGTAATAACATTGGATAAAGAAGACATCTTTGTCATCAAAAATTATTTTTGCTATCTTCATTGTTTTAATTGGGGAAATAGAGGCCCAATATTAAAAGAGTTGAACCAGACTCTTGGTACTAACCTGGCTAATCTTGGCATCAAGTTTGTTTCCTTGATAATCCCTGTATCATTGCAATAATTTGACTTTATACTTACCTGACTTTACAATACTTTACACCTTCAATTTCCTAAGTATTGGGGGGCTACATATTGAATGTAATTGTGACAAGTATATAAAAATATATCTTAAAGCAAAATAAGGTATTGAGTATTATAAACGAAGTAGAAAAAATGCAATTAAAATAAATGTACTTCTCACCAAGAGGTCTTTTCCTGGACAAATTCATACTGAATTTGACTCCCAGATTCTTTTTCTGTCTTGTCATGTTCCTGTTCCAAAAAGATTTTAGCTATTTAATATTACAATAATATTACAATCCCCACTTTTTTCTACTTCTTTCTTTAACACCCTTTAAATAAATATTTTTAAGAATAGTCTATTAAATGGTTTTAGTCTTAGAAAAAAATCCTCATTTTTCCTTACACACACACACACACACACACACACACACACACACTTTAGTTGAAGTTAATATGAAGCATATTTCAAATAGAGATTATTTGGAATATTTTTACTGTACTTTTTGACTTCATGGAACAGAATGTTTTAGAATTCTTTTATTTCACTTTCAAGTTTTCAAACTTTCAACACACTGACTCTATATTTAGGCAAAATAATGCAGCAGAAGAATAACTTTATATTCTGAAATTTAGCTCCACATGATTAATGAATTCTTTTAAATGGATAAAATAAGTTTTCTGGGTTTCTTTTTTCTTTTTAGGGTTGTAAGCTTATAGAAGAATTAGAAGAAAATGAAGAGATAAAAAAAAAGTGTAAAAAGCTTTCTCTACATTTCTTTTAAAAAAAGTGACAAAATAAAAAATATTAAAATAGAAGGTAAAGAAATAGACGAAACAGAGTGGTAGTGAAATTCAAGAGATAAGATAAAAAGAAAAAGTAAATGCTATTATGATGATGATTTTTAAAGAAAAGGTATAGTCAGTTATGAAGTTGCATAGAGAGGCAGGAAGATAGAGGAGGAAGAATTATTTTTAGTTGTACATCTTGGTTGTTTTGCCAGCCAGGGTCTTGACCCAGGTACCTTAGGATGTGTGTGGAACTATGCACAGGGTACCAACTTGTTACACCAACAGAGCATGCCACACCAACCCCCGCCCCACAAAAACCAAAAAACAAACAAAAAAAAGAAAGTCAATATTATTATATCGAATTTTTTTTCTTGGAAGTCATCTATGTCCATCCAGAAATCATGTTAGCATTTTTAAGGTTTTTTAAGCCTTAGATGTCTCTCCATCTTATGGCTGAGGAAACTAAAAATAAACTGGATGATTTGGATGATTTTGTCATCCAAGGTCAGATTTCCGGAGTCAAGTAAAGAAACCTAAGTCTAAATCTCCTTGGGGCCTGTCGCACGTCCTTCCCAGTGCACCATACTGCCTTGTGTGGAAAGCTCTGAAAAACTGAATATCAGAAAATAATACAAAGTGAAGAGTGAATAAAAGTCAAACCAAACATAAAATGTAAAAAGAAGACAAATGGAAATAATATAAATCAATGGTTCTCAATCGATTTTGGTTCCCAGGATATTTGATGACTTCTAGGTAAGTTTTGATTGTCATCATTTGGGGTAAAGGAAATTGGAATCCAGTGAGTAGAGGTCAAGGAAGCTGCTAAATTCCCTAAAATGCATAAAACAACCCTCACAACGATGATCTGACCCTTTGTACTGCAACTCTCAGGAACTCTGAAATCACTGTAAAAAACCCTAATTATATAGAGAAGAGAGAAAACATGAGCGAGATGAGAAAGAAAGAGGAAGAGAGAGTGAGAGCAAGAGAGTAAAAGCTAAAGAAAGTAGAGTAAAATCAACATGAAGTTGGAAAAATAAATATCAGAAAGTAGAAAATACATAACAAACAAGACACAACCCAGTATTATATATGAGTCTGAATGATTCCCCGAGGAAAACAAATGTCTTCACCTATTTCCACATGTGCTCATTTTTCTGATGGGGAAGCATATTTTATGTGGATAAACAATGCTTTCTTCACTGGCTAGCTAGGAGCAAAACTGTTATTAAATGATTTTACTGGAAGAAAATGTAACTTTAAACTGATACCTTTCATGTCAAATTTTGCCTCACAGAGAGGACCTGCACAACAGTAATGGTGTGTTCTGAGCTCTAATTATATAGGAAATGTCATGCTTTAACCATCAGGGTTCTTTGCTATTCAGAGATAAGAATGTCCTATTTTTCGTTTTTCTGTGGTGTTCGTATCTAGGTTGCGAATAATTTATTTTATTTCTTTGAGGAGAAGTAAACATGTTTTCAAGTTCAGCTTCATATTAGCTATGGTTTTATGAATTTCAAAAGAGCACTTATATTTCCCCCTAGACCTTAAGGAATCAAAAGCAAAGAGATGCATTTAAATAATTTTTATCTGGCTCTTATGAAGTGATTGTGAGTTTCACAAACCATTCTGAGTGCTTTACATGGTTTATGTAATAACCTTCATATGTTAGGTAAATTCACTTTAGTTTTATATTTGTTTGATACATGAAGAAACTGAAGCACAATGAGGTTAAATACCACTGAACCGTGGTACACACTAGAACTTGAATTGAAATTCAGGTACCTTTGACCAAAACTCTCATTCCTAATCATTATGATATATTTTTTTTGCTAAATTGTGTCTGATTCTAGGCAATTATAATTTTTATGTAAAACTTCAAGTGATCTCAGTAGGTAACTGCTTTTTTTTTTTTTCTTCCTTTTGGGGGTGATAGCAATTAAATAATACAATTTAATTTTGGTGACTCTGAAAGGCAGTCAACTAGTATAGGCCTCATAGTACCTGAGCATTTGCTCTGTCTTCTTCCTGGAAGATAGGTTTTATGTCTGGAGTCATAACATCTATCTTGGACAAGGTGATCATTATAATGAAAATCAATGCAGAAAAGGAGCCTGAACTCTGATGATCATGGGCTAGCTATCCAGCCTTGGTTTCAATCCCTTAGGCTTTGTCTGTGTGAGAGAAAAATAAACCACCTTCTTATTTAAGCTACGGCTATTGCCAGACTCTGTTACTGGCATAAGAATTCAAGGACCGAAATAGATACTAAAGACATTGACATTACATTTTGTTTTCAACACTGAATTTTGTTCTTTTTTAATAAAAGAAATAGGAAACAGGATTTACTGAATGCATGTATCTGTCTCCTCTCCCCTTTTTTCTTAACAAAATCACAGAAAATTCAGTTTAAAAAAAAGGAAAATAAAAATTTATGCTAAAAAAGAGAATTATGTGTAAAACAAGACATGTATAAGGAATTTCAAGAAGAAATAAAGTGGAATAAATTTGATTGAGAAACTGGACAAGTGAACTCAAAATATTCATGAGAACATTGTTTCAAAGGCATTAGCGGCTCATTTCAGTGAGGCCCTAAAGGAACTCTGAAGTGGGCTCATCAAGTGCCATTGTGTAAACCTCAGGACTACTAGTACATTAATTGCCCAGAGTTGTCATTTACTATAACTGATGTATGCAAACTGACAGCGCTAGCTGTTAGACATGTCCAGGTTCTAACCAATTGTCACCCCCACCCACTGCCGCTGCCATCTCATCTGAATTATTGTATGTTGTGTTTTTGTTCTGCTTAGAATCCTCTGATGTATTTGCATCAATTCAGAGGGAAAGCCACCATCCTCCCAGTAACCTATAAGCTCTAATGATCTTAATTCCACTAGCTCTTTAACTTCCTTGAGTCACTCTGCTAGAGCACTACAAACCTTTTTCTGAGCCTGCCAGGACAATTCCACATCTGCGGGTGTAGGACTGCTGTTTCCCTGCCTGACAACTTCTCCCCACCAGAAACCCTTAATTTCCTTCTCTCACTTTACCTATTTCCTTAAAAGTCTCTTTTGTGTGGCATTTCTTAAATAATTTATCAATGACTTCATCACTCTCCCCCAACTCTTCCTTGACTTAATTTTTCCCTTTAATATGTGTTATTAGTTAACACACTAGATACTGGTCTCATTTCTCTTTAGTGTCTGTGTCTCTTCACTAGAATATAAAATAGAACTTGACC
The DNA here is from genome assembly GCA_004363575.1 of Solenodon paradoxus. Taxonomy (NCBI): domain Eukaryota; kingdom Metazoa; phylum Chordata; class Mammalia; order Eulipotyphla; family Solenodontidae; genus Solenodon; species Solenodon paradoxus. The sequence continues at coordinate 1,576,441 of RJWH01000025.1, forward strand.
AGTCAGCCAAGCAATGGAGTTTTTGTTTGTGAGTGTGAAATGAATAGGTATTTTTAGGTCAGTTGACACCTCCTATTTTTCTGCTTTGTTTCCAAAGTGAAGTCCTTATAACTCCTTTTTTTAAAAAAAATGAAGTTTTATTAGAAAATGTTCTGGATAAACATTGGGACTCATACAAAACCAAAAAGGATCACAGTTTCATCCACATCTCCATAAGAGATAGTCAGAAAAGTAGAAGACACACAGCTTTTCTATAAAGTGAAATAATGGAAATTTTCTTTTACTTTACACTTATAGAAAGTCATTTTAAAAATAATGAAATAAGACTTCCAGCTTGATGATTATTAATAATCCAGAGGGAAAGGAGAAACAGAAATCCAGTACCCTTTTCAGTGAAACGAGACAAGAACTTCTTCGTCATAATCCTTCCCCATCCAAAATGAATGTGAGACTACACATGAGCAGTGGAGACTGAAGCATGTGCACAAGGAAGTGAGAAGATGTCATGGCTACAGAGAGAAGAGAGATGGAAAAGCATATTTCAAATGAATAAGAAGCTCATTCTGAGGTATAAAATCTTAATCCCTTGTTTGTTAAAACTGAAATTAATGCCTGCTTTGGAACCAGTTTCCTTAAAGGTGAGTGGTATGTTATGAAAAACAGCGGATAGAACTTACTGAGGAATTACACAGATGTACTGTATATGCAGTAATGAATAATTTCCTAAACATTCTATCAATAGTCTTAGAATTAGGCATGTTAACTTGAAGAATCGCTGAAGTTCAGCCATCTTACGTTTCTTCCATCCCTAATGATTTTTCTAAATTCAGAAAATATCTTGAATATCATAAAATAGTTAGGCGTTGGTTTTTATTTACCTATATGTTGGAGTTTGAAGTGTCTAAATTTAACCGGTGGTTTATAAAATCCCAATAACCAACGAATATCTCAGTAAAACAAATGTTAAGTGAAAGAGATGATTTTTGAACCATAGATGTAGAAGTGGAGAGACTATCAGAGCCATCCAAGTATGAAGACAAAGGAACTTAGAGCTAAAGATATAGATTTCAGACAGATCTAGTACTATGGTGTGTATGAGAATCAACAGCCACAGGTTGATTTGACCATTCTTACCCCTTAAGCTTATATTCTGTAGACTGTAAGACTTGCATAACATCGGGCTTTCCTTATCACTCTCCCCCAAAGAGGAGTCACTGAATCTTATGTTGAAATGGTAACATAATGAGAAAGTCTCACCTCCTGAAATTCATCTTTAAAGATACACTTATATAATTCCATGCCTTTATTTCTATCAGTGAGCTGCACTTCAACTTTTTTTTTTTTTAAGTTACCTGTAGATATATTTCTTTTGGAACACATGACTAGGTACCAGTTTCTGTTCTCCACTCATTTTCTAGAACCTGTTTATGATTCAGAGGGATGATTCAAATGTGCTCCCACCCCTGAAATAAGCCATAACTACTGTTTTCTTGAAAAACGCATCTTGACTACATTCCCTACTTCCCCTTCAATCCTGGTCTAAATGGGACAAGAACACATTTCAAATTTTGTTCTGTCTCTCTAAATTTTATATAATGTATACTTTCTTGCATTAATATAGAAATAAAACTAGAAAAACAAGCAAAAAATTTACTCCTGAATGCAAATTGTTTTCTTAACAATTTTAAAAAATTTTGATCAAAGGGTGCAAAGGTATAGTTTATGTAGGATGAGTAAGTTCAGAGATCTAATGTAGAGTATGATGACTAAGTTTCATAGTACTGTATTAAATATTGGAAAGTTACTAAGATTTCAGGTATTCTCATCATAAGAAAGAATAATTATGTGAGGTATGCTAATTAGATTGACCATAATAAGTTTACTATGTGTATCAAATAATCAAGTTATACCCCTTAAATATGTATAATCTTTTATTTAAAGTTTAGAAGTTCTAAGTAAATCGAGTTATGAACTCTTTAGACAGAAATTACTTGGTAAATACATTCAAGTAGAGATTAATTTTAAGGTTGTAATATGCAATGAAAAATTAGTGAACTTTTCATGGCAAAGGGGGAAGTGACCACTAGTATCATAGAGAACTCTTGTCTAGTGTGATAATAAATAACTATAAAACAAGAATTTCCCTCCTGCCTTTTCAAAACGGAAGCTTTACATTAATATTTATAGTTTCAAAATGTATCTAATCACATAAGCATTATTGTGGGACATTATTTATTTATACATAGTTATATACCTATGAGAATCTCCAAACAGAAAGGACTCTGGGAATGTGGAGAATCACTTATTTTACCCTATTCTGACTCCTTTTATCAATAAACATTATATCATTATTTATGGACATATATACATAAATGTATCTATATGGATGAAAATGTATTTCTCACTTTGATATTTTACATTGAAGTTACAAACTTCTAAAAATAGACTTGCTTCAAGCTTCTGGCAGAAGTGACCTTTTTCAATCTTTTTTCCTAAGGAGATCCACTTTCAACTTGGCTGGTATATTTTCACTCCTCTTGCTAGTTTTTGAAATTTAATTTTTATCTTTCCTTTCAGAAAAGTTGTTTACTTCTAGAAGAACTGCTCAGTGTCTCCCTCAGATTTTTCTTTTACCCCAAGATTGCTCATTCACAGCTGTCTTCCCCATGGCTGATATCTAAGCCTTGTTTCAAGTCAATAACACCCATCCGAAGAAGTAAGGTCAGAGCCAGAAGTCTAGATAAATCAATGATTTTTTAAAGGATATTATAGTAGATGCCTTGCTATTCTGAATATATCCTGAGGAACAAGGTAGAAAATGTAGCAGGGCTAGCACCATGAAATATAGAAATTAGTGGCCATTTAAATATTTAAATATTAACTGCAGAAATGAAAGCTTCCTTCCTTTTTTCAAAAATGACTTACGTGGGGATTTTTTTTTTCAATGACAACAGTAATTTAGAAAGGAACCTTACTAGTAGGCTGTCAAAGTGTGATGATAGGGACAGAATGACAAAGGAGTCAATATACTAGTAAACACATTCTACATAGAGGGAGACAATGTGTAAATACAGATAGTTATAATCCATAACATCAAGTATTTAGCGCTGCTTGATTTGTCACGATACCCTCTATTATCCTCGGATCTTCAGTAAAGATCTTTAACATGAAATTCCCTTGTGTAGTGTCATTCAGAAAATAAATGAAATTGAGCTGTTTCCTTACATGGGTAATAAGAGGGAAAAAAATAAGAGGAGCAAAAGAGAGGAAGGGAAATTTAAGTGAGACTGAGAATTGTTAGAAGTAGAATGTTAGATGAACAATTAAATTGAGAGAATACCAATAGATTGGAAATGGAATATTGTATTTCCAACTCTGTGCAGTGTGGGAATGAGCCACTGTGATAGGTTATTAAAGAGTGAACCAGGGAAGTTTTGAGTATTTTGTTACAAAGTTTTTTATTTAATTTTTCTTGCAAAGAAAAGTTTGTGTATCTGGAGTGTAGTCACAGAAAAGTTGATGTTTTAGTTTTTAATAGCAAAATAAATTTGGAAAAGCTGAATCAAATTGGTAAACTGAGCCCATGAGCTAAATGCTCCTTATTTCCTAAGTAACCTGAAATGGTAACAGAAATAATACAAATGAAGAAAGAGAAGGAACAAAAGGAGAAAAGGCTCATACATTGAAACATTACAAAAAAAAAAAGTGACTGGAAGAAAAAGATCGAGGAAAACTTTCAAGACATAAAAGGGGTTAATTTTAAAAAGAGTATAGATGAATTATTACCAAAGATTGGAGTGATTTTATGTTGACCCATATCAGAGGAATGGAAACTAAGCGGTAGGAGCCACGCATGTGTGTGATTGAGAATTTGCATTGAGGGTGGTTAGGCTTATTGAGTCCTATCCTACAGTCATGCCCATTCTTGTATGACAGAATAATTCATTTGTGCAAAGAAGATAACACTGAGGATAATGTGAAATGTATCTTGAGAGTGATGCTAATACACACAAACACACACAAAAAAAAAACACGTATTTTCTGTGGAGAGGCAAAACACCACATAGCCAACAGAATGTTGAAGAAAAAAATTGGAAAAAAAATAGTACTTAACAGTGTGGTATTAGTTCTGTAATAGACAAATGGATGAAGCTGAATAGAAAGATCCCAAGATGTTGTCAAATAATCTGTGGCAAATGAGCAAAGATAGTCTTTAGCAAATAGTACTGGAACAATCGGACATTCACATGCAAAAAAAAAATCTAATACTGACTTTACGCTATTCACAAAAATTAATTTTAAATGAGTCATGGACTTATATGTAAAATGCAATACTATGAAACTCCTAGAAGATATAATAGGAAAAATCCTTGAAGTCCTTGGATGTATTAATGACCATTAAGATACAATGCCAAAGACATGATCCATGAATGAAATAATTGATAAACTGGACTTGATTAAAATTGAAAACATTTCTCTGTAAAAATCAATGTGAAGAGAATAATAAAATACACCATAAACCAGGGGGAAATATTTGCAGAAGACACATCTGACTATTATCCAAAATACACAGTGAACTCCTAAAACTCAGCAATAAGAACACAAAAACCTGATTAAAAATGGACCAAAACCTTAACACCTTACCAAAAATGATGTATACAGGGAAAATAGGTATATGAAAAGATGCTCATATTTTTGTCATCATGGATAAGTAAATTAAAACAATGTGATATTACTGCACAACTATTAGAATGGTCAAAATCAGAATATTGACACCACCAAATGCTAGAGAGGATATGGAATTATGGGAACTCTCATTCATTGTTGGTGAGAATGCACAATGGCAGAGCCACTGTAGAAGACAGTTTGATGTTTTCTTACTACATACATTATAATTCCAACACTATAACATTCTGGAAAAGGCAAAACTGTAGAGATAGTAGAAAGATCAGTGATTGTAAGACTGAAGGGACGGTGGGATGAATGGGTGGAAGACTCAGAATTTTTAGGGCAATAAAAATCCTCAGTAGGATAATTTTGTGATGAATATATATCTTTCTATTCAGGTTGGAATCCAGAGAATGTACAAATCATAGTCTGTGGATTTTGGATGATTATATTGTCTTAATCTATGTCATCAATTATAACCGATGTACCACTGCAGTGGACAGTGTTGACAGTGGGGTCGAGATTATGCATGTTTAGGAGCAGAGGATATGTGGAAAATCTCTGTAATATTACCTCAGTTTTGCTGTGGACCTAAAAATGCTCTATAAATTAAAGTTTTAATTAAAGAAAAATAGAAAAAATGTTGATCCTCATTTAGATGACCATGTAAACAGATGAGGTGAAAATAGACATCAAATCCCTGGCCCGTATTTCTGGGCAAATTACCATATGAAATAGAGGGAAAAGAAAAGTCAGAAAAAAAAAAAGTAGTGGGTTTGGTTTACATTTAATAAGTTCACGAATCTAAGTGCCATCAGGTGCAATTTCTAAGACAAAGAAAAGTGATATTTGAACAAGTCTCAGTTTAAGATTATTTCAAATAAACAGATTTTGATTTTAGAGTCTTGGGTATTTTAATATGTAAAAATATTTTGATTTTTGAAGTTTTGGGTATTTTAATAGAGCAGAACTGACCTTAGGAAGAGGACAAAGTGATTAGAAGATAGGGAATTCTTATATGAGTGCTTTGGTTTAGATGGTTTTACTGCTTAACTGTAAAACTGATACATAATTAGAACTAGATATGTTTATATTTTGCTACTTTAAAAATGTTAATTTTGCTTTTAAAATTATACTGAGAATTTTTTTGAATAGTTAAAATAATTACTTAATTTTGGTGAATAGCAATTTTTCTAACAGGAAAATTTCCCTGCTTATTCTATGAGGTTTAATTATTTTGCTTTATCATCTTTCATTCTGAGAACTAAAAGTGTACAGGTAAAGATCTAGAAAACATAATTCTAGTCTATTCCTTGGAGTTTCTCTAAGCACCAGGCTGATTGAATAGAGCTCTGAGTTTGTGTTTGAGATGTGGATTACCCTTCACTAGAGGTTAGTGCTTAAAATGTGGACTTGAAAAGGTCAGAACTTTTATCCATTAAGCCATCAAGCTTTTTTCTATAAAAAGAGTAGATGAAAGGTTTTAACTTGAATCACAAATGTAAAGTTCAGCAGAATGATCATATCTCGAATTGAAAGAACAAGGCAAAATAGCTTTGTTATTCCATGTATTGGAATCCAATGGTCTAAATGTCACTACAGAAGATAGAGTATCAAATTTTGGATCATATCACCAAAAGCCAGAAGATAGGACAATTTTCAGCTTTCTAAATTCAAATTATGTTTATACATAGGTTGTATAGTTTGAACCCTTATCTACTACTAGCATGAACTTAGATTTTATAGAAGCAGACCTAGCTCTAAGTATATGCTAATTAATTTGATTCTCCATTTAAAACTCATCTACTGCTATTGCTGTGGTATAGTATGCCACATACTGAAGAAACAAAGCAGATGTTGTGACTACTACGTATGCAGAATTTAATTATGAATTTGGTATGATAAAAATGAATATACATTTGATTTCCTTTGTGAAATATTATTGTGTGGGATTCTTGCAGCTTATACTGGCATATTTATAGCTCTTTTTATTAAATTCTAACATCTAAATATTTTCTCAGACTTTACCAAGCTATTGAGTTCATAATTTTTTTCCTGAATGAAAACACTGGAGTCTTTTTATTATATTTTTATACTGTTTTTATTAGGTTTAATATATTTTTATAAGTAGAAGAAAAAGGAAACTAGGTTTTTCTGAAACACTATCTTCTATATTTTGAGAGATGATCCATATTTTATTATAAAACAATGCCTAATATTTTATTATAAAAGCAATTTTCATAGTGTTCTGAGTTGAAGAAACAAATTTCTCACAAACAGTGAAATAAACAATGAAATTGAACAAAAAATATCTTACTACTTACTATTACTACCAATTAAATGATCTGAGAAACAAAGCAGATACATTCTCTGCCATTACATTCTGCATTCTTGAAGGCATAACCCACATTCTATGCATGGCTCACCTTGGGCATTGGTTTTTAAAAATGTATCTGTGGTTTGATACTGGTTATATATGGAATTGTGTTTACCACAAAGATATATTGAAGCCCTAAGCTCCAAACCTGCAGGTGTAACTTTATTTGGAAATAGGCTCTTTGTAGATGCAATCAAGTTAAAATAAATAGGATGGACCCCTAATTCAGGATGGAAATTTGGACAGAGACACTCAGGGGAGAAGTCCATTTGAAGAGAAGCAGAGATTTGAATTGTGCTTTTGCAAGTGAAAGAGCCCCAGGACTTCCAGAAGTTTGAAGAAGGAAGGATCCTCCCCTAGAGGGAAGGAAAGTAAGGAGGAGAGCCCTACCAACATCTTGATTTTGTTTTCTAGACTCCAGAACTGTGGGAAAGTAACTTTGTTTTAAGTGGCAACATTTGTGGTATTTTGTTATGATGGTCTGATTAAATGAATACAGGATTCGTTAGATCTCTTCAAAAAATAAAATGAAAATAAAGGAGCCCAAAATTAGAATAGCTTTTCAGAAGCAAGTTATTATACCATATCACCATCACCTTTCTTCATTACATTTCTCTTTCTAATTTTCTTGTTCTCCTCATTTATGAATCTTTTAATATTTGGATCAAGCTGTCTGTTTCCAACATTATTTGTGCTCCTTGCCCTTTTAAAAAGATTATGGCATATGTGAAGGAGCCTCGTCTCTTAGTTTCTCAGTATCCTCATTATCATAATCATTTCCTTGACACCATCTTAGCTATCCCACCAATGTTATGTCCTGGACTTTATTGCTGCCATTAGCTGTATCACCTCCAAAACCTTAATTTCAAGTTAGTCAAATCCCTAATCATTACATCATTTCCTGTCTTTTCCTCTCGTTTTTAGTATGGCCCTCATTTCTTAATATTGTCTCTAAACTTTCCACTGATCTTTATTCTCTTTTAGTTTCATTTCTAACTATAAGCAGATTAACATTAGTGAAACTTCTTTTGCTAAAATTAATTCTTTTTCAGTTTTAGATCAACTAGTAGCCTATGACCAAAGGGCAATTTTAGTTTTCTTTGTTCTATACTCTTAAGATACTTCTTTCATCTTGGAGGCAAATATGAGCTGGTGAGTTCAGTTTTAGTAACTAGAATGTCAAAACAAAACTATGGTTGTTTAGGAAACAATATTGTTTGAATCAGGAAGCACAATAGACCATCTTCATAATAATAAAATTTCAAAACTCAATCTACCAATACACCTCCTCAACATTATTAATAGGTCAACTCAGAGAGGAGGATATTGTACTGGTCTTTTTATTATCTTTGTTCTTTCCTTAACAAACTGACTAATTCGCCTTTTTCCCCTCTCACTGGTTAGAACTTGAGGGAATAAGAGCAAGAGAAATAATTTTTCTCAATTGAGTGAGGCAATTTCATAAATTATCCTCAATTTCTCTGAGTCTGGCAGTCATTTTAAATTTGATACTAATTTTTAGGCACACTATTACTGTGTCCTCATAGACTCTTAATATTGTCAATCGGTTTCATTTCCTTCTGGAAGATCTACCAGAACGGAAGTAATCCTCCAGATTCCTTTCTATTTTTGTACTAGGTTGGTCTGATTAAGCATGATTGGGATGATTATTTAGCCATCTATTTCTGTCTTATATTATTTCAGTCTTAGTCATCTTGTGCTGCCAAACATGGTAGCTGTTAACTACACATAGCCATTGGGAAATAGTTGTTCCTAAATGGGAGTGTTCTACATCAAAATGTGTTCCAAGAATGTATATCTTTATCACAGATCTATATCTACATATTTCTTAGGCCTCCTTATATCTTTATATACACATTTATTATTTTAATGATAGTGTGAAAAGTAAAATGCATCATAAATATTCTTAAGGGGTAAAGTAATATTTGCTATCTTAGATAAAATAATTTGTTATTTCATCTATTTCTCTTACTTTTCTGATGTGACTGCTAGAAAATTTTCAGTAAAATATGGACCCAGTATATATTTCTATTGCTCAGTGATATTACACTAATGATTAGTTTTTTATTAATTTGATATTTAAGAGTGTTCACAATATTTTTGTATCATTTCAAAGAGTTTTTGTGACCCTGATAATGCTTAGATCTTTAGACAACCTTAAAATTTTAAATCATGAGTATCTCCAATTATTTTCACTGTATATCTGCTTTAATCATTACTCTTTGAATATCTATAGGATGCCAACCTCTAAAGAACAAATTTACTGTCACACCTAAGATTTTAGCATTATCTTTCTCATTCCAAATCTAATTTGTTCGTATATTTTCATAAATGATTTTTCTTAGATGGGAAAAATATTTTATATAAACAGTAGTATCCTAAAGCACTAAGGTGACACAGAAGAGTAAACATAATATTGAAGAAGGGAAAAGGAAATATCTTGTAACATATATTTGAGTTGTATAAAGACCTATGGGTCGGTCTTCAACATAATAAGCAAAGTAGAACCATACATATATCAAAGCTAGCCCACAGATATGGAAAAAGAACAAAATTAAAATAATATGACCTGCCATCAGCTACACTAGATGTATTATGACAGTAATTTTAACTAAATAATATGAAAAGGGAAACATAAAATTAATAATTTTATAATATACATACTCCAACTATATATTCTATTTTCCTTGAAAATACTTGACATACATTACTGTGCAAGTTTAAGGCATACAGCATAGTGATCTATTTACATATATTAAAATTATTATCACAGTAGTTTCACCTAAAATGTGTCTTCTCATATGGCTATAATAACAGAAAAGAAAGAAGAAAGTTAAAAATATTTTTTGATAAGAACTCTTGAGATTTACTTTTAATGAATTTCCTATGTATCATATGGAAATGATAGTTATAGCTGCTCTTTAACTATTAAAAAAAAAAGACTTTGTGAAGAAAAATAGAAAATTATTCTTCTTGTACCCTTTGAAAATTTATGTCTTTTATATACCAGTAATTTTCTCTTCACTTTTGTTATTTGTTGCATTGTCTCATACAGTTCAGAAATTCTCTTCTTTAAATGTGTGCAAATTACTCTGTTTCATTTTCTTAAATAATTCACAATGTGATTTCACTTGAATACATAAAATGAGCCATTATGCAATTATCTAATACTGAATTCTCATTTAGAGAATAAAGTGAATCAGAGAATAACTGATGATTAAAATATCTGCATTGAGTGTCCATTTGTAACCTAAATAAAACTCTTATCCTCTTCCATTATAATGAAATAAAGAATAAATGGAAATATCACAGATATGCTCAAATATTCACAGATAAAATCATGCAACCTTGGTTTGTCCTTTGTTTTTTCTGGGTCTTAGTATAATGACTAGACATTAAAGTGTACTAATAAATAATAGCTGTATTGATATAATATAATTATGTATTTTTAAATGAACTGATCATTACTCCGTCATGCAGCTAGTTTAAGTTAACTGTTGAAGTGCATATCTGATAAAAGGTCAGAGGAACTCATGATCTTACAATCATCTATCGTCCGCCTCCCCGACTAGAACAGCTCCTGTCCAGTGTATACTGCAATCTCAATAAAATGTTAAATAAGTGAATAAATGAAAAACAGTATATAGATAATTGAATATATTTGATGGCTTGTAGATATTTATGTTTTTTGAGTTAAAGAAGAGGGTGGTTTGGGTGACTTCTTATATGAGTATTTGTTTTCTTCTCAAGTACTTCAAGTAATTCAACTTCCAAATGATTTTGACTTATGTGGACATCTGTTGTTTTGGCCGGCTTAGCACCCATTTTCTTTTCTTCTTTTTTAAAGGAAAGATACTGTCAGGAATGAAATAGGCAGATAGGCATGAAGTCATAGGAGGAAGAAGCATTTAATTATTTTATTTAGTTGTTCATCTTGGTTGTTCTCCCAGGCCTTAGATCAGGAAGCTGGGTCCTTAGGATGTATGTGGACTACATTGGTGGCCTTATCTGCTGGGCTACCACCTCACTTTCTTCTTCCTTTTAGAGACACTTTCTTTCCTATGAGAAACCTATTCCATACATTTTAAATAAGGTTTAATCTAATCTAATCTCAGCTCTTCAGAAGTTTTTTCCAGAGCTTTAAAAATAAACTTTTTTTCATCCATTTGCTGTGCTTCAAGTTAATTTACCCTTGAATATCTCATTCCTATGAACCGATATTTATTCTGAGGCTAACTTGAGAGAGGAATTTGTCTCTTTAAGTTAGTATGACTCTTTTTTGTTCTTTGACCCACATACTGTGTGGGTTTCATTCATTTATTTTTTAAACATTTTTGAGTTCCTGCTGGGAATTAAATGCCTAGTTCTCTATGAGGTGCTAAATATACTGAGATAACTTATATTGAATGTCTTTCCTTGAAGAATGGAGGCTGGAGACCTGCAGGGATAAGATTGGGCTATAATGAAGGGAATATATGCAAAATGGCATGGGAGCACAGAAATAAAATAAAGAATAACTTAGATCTCCAAGAGAAAGGGACATTTGAACTGTGGTTTGGTTTTGTATTTTAAATAGTGGCATTCAGGAGAAGGTAAAGCAGTTCTTTCCTCCTTTATTTTTATGTTTGAAGCTGTATGTATTTAATAAGTTTATCAATGCTAGCTCATGTTAACTTTACTGACTAATTAGTCATTTTATTTTCTGATTACAGGGTAATTAATTTATAATTAAAATATTTCCCAAATGTTGCATTATAGCCAACATAATATATATGTACATATAATTATATGCATATATATAATTAAATATCTACATACACTAAAACTCAAACACAAGTAATTTTAGTACACAAATGGTTGGTTTTATAAATATTCAACACTTTGCATTGTTGGGAGGGTATGGCCCTTATATATCCAATCATGAAATTTTGGGTAGTCAGATTCAAAATTTCTTTCCATGGTGCATACTGGAAAAATCTCTGAAACTTAGTGAATTGAAGCACCATTTTTACAAGGTGTACTGCCCCCAGGTGATGTAAGCAGGATTCACATTCAGATTTGTCTGATGATAAAGTCAACTCTATGATGCTGTGTAAGAGGTGAGATAGAGCAATCTAATCCAAAGTACTAATTTTAATGTAAGAATGAAAATAATTTATAACTATTGAAATAATTAGTTGTAGTTACTGAATGGTAGCTATCACAGATATACTCATTATTTTCCTAAGTATTGTATTTTATACCTGGCAAATCATAGTATAGCCGTTATCACACTTTATTTCAAATAAAGTTTTTCAAAGTAGTTCTGTTTAAACTCATTCTTTGATGAATTTTGTAATTCTGAATTTCATAACATTTTAACTTTATAGCTAAAAAGAATAGACATTGTTTGTGATAGTCAAGGAGGTCATAGTTTTCTAGGTAATGTGCAATCTCTGAGTAGTCATTAAAAAAACCAAAATTCTTGCCAAACAAGGAATTTTATATTGTCAGAATATCATGAAATCTTTATTTCCTGAAAACTTTATTTTAAAAAATTTCTCTTCATTCTATTTTACCTTTATTTAACTTAAGCAGAAAAAGTTTGATGTAAAATTGATATATCAATATATTCATCATTAGAAACAACCAGATCTTTTTCTTGTGCAGTTAAAAGGTAGTTGTTGATTTAAGAATACAAAGAATTTATTGACTTCTAGGTAGTTAAAAATACAGAGTTCCTAGAGTGTGACACTTGATGAAAATTAGTTTTGACTAATATCTTGAATGAATGTGTCTCCAGAAAATTCTTAGTTTAAATGCATGGTATATTCTGCCTTACAATACCATACTAAGATTTTGTATAGTCTAATAAATACACATCAGATTTAATTATTAAAGTCTTTAATAGGAATTCAGGAATGTCTTTTCATTGGATTCCATGCATTGCTTTGCATAGACCTCAAATTCTTTATAGTTTGATACTGTATTTGATGTTAATTTCAATATATTTACTTGATTTTTCAATAAATAGATGTTTAATAATTCTTCCACCTGCATGTATAGAGACAACTGACTCAGGCAAAGGTCTGAGGAGATGGTGCCTTTAAAAAGGTAAGTAAGACATAATCCAAGAAGAGGAGACATCTTTTCAACAAAATAATTAAAATATGGCAGGATAAATATATGTTAGACACTGAAAATGGCAGATTGTTAAGGTAAGGTCAGACAAGTATCACAGAGGAAATTAGATTTAAACTAAGAATTTTATATGATAAGTGAATTCTTTGGGTAAAAAAAGTAAGACAGATAAGCCAGTTAAAAGGGATTGAGTGTGAAAAGATACATTTCCTACATCGTGAAGCTTTATATATATATATGTATATATATATGTGTGTGTGTGTGTGTGTGTGTGTGTGTGTGTATACATAAAATTCTATACATAAAATATATATAATATATCATGTGAGGGATTAGCACTTGGATTTAAATATGTTTGATAAGGAGGGGACATAAAAGTATTAACCAGAGAAATAAGATAATCATATTTTATCTTAGTAAATAACTGAAAGCAATATTATGAATGGATTACAAGAATGGATTATAATTTCCTCATGGGAAAGGGAAGGACAGAAATATAATCTAAGGAAGAAGGAAACTTAAAGTTATAACAAATTTTCAGACGTAAGTATTCAGTTTATTTAAACTTATAAACTATTTTAATCTATGCAATGTCTCACTTTATCCCTTTGAACTCTATAATTTTTTCTTGGGAGGCTATTTTTATTGCTTAGATTTTGTGTTTCTTCTTGGAACTCTGACTACACCACCTCTCCAGAGATGTCTTCACAGAGCAGAGCATGATTTATTCTATTAAATTACTAGGGCCACTGAAACAAATCACCACCAGTTTGGCTTAAAACAACAGAAAATTATTCTCTCACAGTTTTTCAGTGTAGAAGTCTGAAATCAATGCATGTCAGGGAAGTTCTTTTTGGAAGCTTACCAAGATGGCCTCTTCCTAACTCTAAGGGCAAGAAAATCCCCGTTAGAGTATTTGCTTTTGAAAACATAATTTTTCTCTTTCTCTTTGAACTGCCCATTTTATTTGGGGTATAATTGACATAGAGCAATTTATTAGTTTCAGGTGTACAATATGATTAGTATTTGTATGGATTGCAAAATAATCACTATTAAGTCTAGTAAAGCATTAGACAAATTTTTTTTCTTGTGAATTTTTTGCTTGAACTTTTAAGATATACTTTCTTAGGCAACTTTCAAATATGCAATACAGTATTAATAACTGTAATTACCATTCTACATGTTATATCCCATTACTTAAATACTTTATAGTTGAACTTTTGACCACTTTAACACATTTTGCCTACTCCTTCAGTCCCCAACTATGGCAGCCACCAGATTATTCTCTACTTCCATGAGATTTTTTTTTTCTTTAATTCCACATATAAGTGAGATAATAATCTGTCTTTCCCTTTGTTTATTGATTTATTTTTCTTAGCACAGTGCCTTCAAGATCCATCCATTTTGTTTCAAATGACAAGATTTAATTCCTTTTTTATGTCTGAATAATATTAGTATAAATTCATCAATGGATGCTTAAGTTGTTTTCATATTTTATTTATTGTAAATAATGTTGCAATAAACATTGGATGCATGTTTCTTTTCAAGTTAGTGCTTTTAATTTCTTTTAATAAATACCAAGAATTGAACTTGCTAGATAATTGAATATTATTATAAGATGCTCAATATCTCTACTTTCATTCAATATAATATTAGAAGTCTCAGACAGAACAATTAATCAAGAAAAGGAAGTGAAAGCTACTCAAGTTTTAAAGGAAGTAAAACTATCATTATTTTCAGATGGCATGATAATATTTATACAGACAACCCTAAAGTTCCATCAAAAACCTATTAGAACTAGTAAAGTAATTCAGTAAGATTCAAGGGTGAAAATCAATAAAAACAAAAAAAAAATGTCGCATTTCCATACTGTAATAATGAACTGTAAGAGATTTAAGAAGACTGTCTCATTTGTAACTGATTCCAAAAGAATATATGTAGGAATAAATTTAACTGAGTTAATGAAAGACCTGTATATTGAAAACTTAATACATTCATGAAGAAAACTTCAAAAGAGAGAAATAAATGGAAAGATATTCTTTGCTCATGAATTAGAAGAATAATATTGTTAAAATGTTCATACTACCCAAAACAAGTTATAAATTCAGTAAAATCTCTATTAAAATTTCATGTTTTATTTTGCAAGACAATTTGAAAATTTGTGGTGAACCATAAAAGACACTTAATAGCCAAAGTAATCTGAGAAAGAAGAACCAAAACTGTATAGTATTGACATAATAAGAGATACATAGGCCAAAAAATGGAATTAAGTGTCTGGAAATAAGTGTCTAGAAATAAGCCATATATAGATAATTTATAATGACTCAAAAAATATGGAGTGAATTTTGTCTTCAGTAAATGGTGCTGGGAAAGCTAGACAGCCACATAAAAAAGAATGAAATGAGAACACTGCACATTAAGGTCTTGAACATAATACCTGATATGGTGGAAGAGAACATAAACAGGTCTTTAACATCAGTCTTGGAAACGATTTTTTTTTTGGTTCTGACTCAAAAAGCAAAAATAAACAAATGATTCTAGATCAAACTAAAACTTTTGCATAGCAAAGAAAATCATCAACAAAATGAGATGTACCCTAGCAAGTAGGAGAAAATATCTGAAAATCATGTATCTGATTAGATGATTATAACCAAATTATACAAAGAGCTCAAGCTTTTCTTTCCCAAAGATAACATAAAGGTAGTAAACAGGTACAGGAGAAGGTAGTCAACATCAATAATCATCAAGGAACTTAACTCCTAAAAGAACTCTGATAGTTATAAGGAATGAATCTCTAAACTTACCTCATCTTAACTTAAGTAATTCTGCAAAGGCCCTATTTTCAGCTGAGGTTCCATTCACAGGTACTGGGGGTTAAGATTTCGACATACCATTTTGGTACACACAATTCAACCCATAATATTTATAAAGAGTTTGAATGTGTTTATAGAAAATGAGTCAAATTGAAATTCAGGACCAGATTTAATAGAGTTATAAATACATCCTTAAAACCTTGGCAAGAGGTTATTGTAGCATCGCATGTCTAAAACTATTTATTTGCAAATACAGCAACTAATCTTTTATCCCAGGTTTTTTTAGGGTCAGCTTTTTCCTGTGACCCAGCAGAGGCACTCTAAATTATTCTTCTATCTCCTCCCTTTTCTGATTCCTTCACAGGAAAGGTTCTGATAAACTTTGGATGATGAAGTTGTGATTTTTTTTTTTTTCTGTTCCCAGGAATTTCTCAAGGTTCTCACATTGGTGCATCTTGTAATATATTCAGAAAGGGGCAGCAAACAGCAGATCTGGTTTGCAAAGACTTTTAGCATGGCACTGAATTTGCCCACTTTAGAAAATTAGACTTCAATTTCTGTTAAACTGATTCCAAAATGCTTCTACTTCCTTAAATTATCTCCCCTACTGTTGATGCATTTGGGGTAGCCCCTTTGTTGGTATGACTATTGAGCTATTGGTAATTAGATTGACATGATTTCTACATTTCTGTTTTTCTCATGCCTTATGCAAAGGAGAAGAGATTTTTATGTTCTCATTTATCCAAATTTGCTGTAGTTAACTGCCAACATTTTTTTTCTGAGAATGACTATAGGATCACTCCTTTCATATCAAGTTCCATAATTTATCTCCTATTCATTCTCTTTCCATTTCACAGCATGGATGGTCACTGAACACGTGAAATAGGGTAGGACAATCATTCTTCCATTTCTCTAGTTTTCCTTGGGCAAACTTCCTGAGACAGCACCTTCTGTATTACAGTGCTTTTATATTGTGTACACAAAATTCTCAGACTACACGAGCAGTCTGTATGGTTCTTGATAATTTGGTATATCAAATATTTTTTCTGAGTGTAGTGATGCTTCTATGATGAAGTATAGAAAAATAAGATTGTTCTGACCTGTCTTGTTTAATGAAATGTGATGCTATTTGACTGATACAGGAAATATGGGAGAAGGTTTGGAGATACATTATTTGACGTAGATTGCAAACATCTGAATAGAGAGGAGTCTTCATAGTGACCATCAATTCACCCACAGTCCCATCAAAATGAAACTGTCATTCAAAGTGAGTGTAAAGGGAAGCACCTTATTACTTGAACTCTGTCACTTAGCTCTTCTTCTTGTCTCTGTGTTCTAGAAGCAGTGGCAGTAATTTTATGTTTTTTGCACCAAATCTAGGCCATTATCTGTTACTGTAAAGGGGGTGTTTTTGGAAAACAGCTGCAGCCATTTCTTTATGTATTGCTCATTGCTGTTTTATTTAACATTGGCAGAATTGAGAAGCTGCAACAAAGATCATTTGACTCACAAAGTCTAAAATACTTTTTGCTTCTTTACTTAAAAAGAAATGCTAATGCCTGTTCTAGATAAAAGTCAGATTATGTATTTCTACTTTCCTTTATTCACAATGAACTATTAAAATTATTTCTTGCTCTTCTTTTTCTAACCACCAAGTTTAGCTGGCAAAATTCTACTTACTCTTTAAGAAGCAGGGAAGGAAAATATAGACACCTAGTTTCAATTTTTAGCTTTAGAAATTCCCTAAGTTTCCTTATAAATTATATGTAAACATATAAATTTATGTAGTTTATAGGTAAACTTATGTATGTATACATAAGCTTAAATAGTTGAATGGATTTATTTGGTCAGCAGTGTATTTTAAATATTACAAGGGCAAAGTTTATTGCAAAAGTTGAGGGAGTAAACACAAAATATTTTCATATTTCTCTCAATGCTTTCTACCATGCTTTATCAGATTTTTTACTTTCATTCCTTTAGCCTTCTATATTGGGAAATACTGTGCTTTGTGGTAATTTTCAAGTACAAAAAAAACCTTTCATTTATAGATATTAAAACCTTCAATATCGTATAAGTAAAAATATCAATATTCCAATTCAAGCCTTCTGTTCCTTTTTACTAAAATCAGTTAGAACTAGAAAGGCTATTGTGCTTTCTTTTTCTTTGTGAATAGCAATATTTATTATTTCTTTAGTTCACAATGCTATATTTATTTTAGGGTATTGAATTATATTGCCAGGCTGGCAAGGCTACAGGAAGACAGAGTAAGGACACCATAGGCTTGTTCTTATTCTTTTTTCCATTTTCTTCTGCTTCACTTTTTAGATTTTAACTGTGATGACAGGAAGAATGACAAATTAGGTATTTCTATATGTTAATGCTGTTTTTGACTGTGTTTGCTGACTCTTGTTGACCATTTGCCCTCACTAGGGTAGACATCTACATTATGTCATAGGGACATATTTGTGAACTTTTCAGAGACACCCTCCCATGTTAATCTCTGTAAGATAAGACTAGTCTATCTTTATGGTTGTTCCCCATCTTCTAGATCCTGCTGTCAATAGTTGAACCTGTTATTTCTTCTGGTGCCACTTTTTCATGAAAGCAGCACTCCCAAATGTACTCTTATTATCTGCTTTATTTTCTTTGTTTAGGGAACTCACACATGACTTCAGATTGTCAAACGGTGTAAGTGCAGCTTGATTAACTATTCTCATCCTCACTTCTTACCATGTAATTGAGTATTATAGGCAACTTTCTGTATTCACATTTTTTTTCAGTAAAGACAAATACATCAGAAATTTAATAAATATTCCCAAAATCTGAGTCCTGCTTCAAGTTCTACTTAAAATTATCTCAACTTCTGCTTTACAGAGATAAAGAAGCCAAAATCTGCAAGGAAAAACACTAACCTTACCAATTTGCTCTACTTTCTATGACATGTCCTTTCCTCTTTTTCTCCCTTTTCTTTTCTAAAGCCCATCTCTCTACCAGTACTTTTCTGCATTTGCAAGGACTATGGACTATGCATTATCTCTCTTTCTTTTATCATTAGTATTTTCCTTTTTATTTATTCCTTAGTAAAGTCATTTAACATGCTTGAATTACTCAGATTTTTAAGATTAAAAAAAATCTATCTGCATGGAATAACTCTACCACACCTCTAGACATTGTTCCTTCATTCCCTTCAAGAAAATGTCAGAACTCTTGACAGATGTTCCTTTTATTCTCTCCATTTTTCACCTCACATTTATCGAAATCTGTCATTTAACTGAAAGTGCTATAATGGCTTCAGGTAATTGCAAATGGATGTTAAAGTTTCTTGAAATACCAAGATAGAATGCATATAACATGAAGTGAGGTACTAAACCAGTATTGACATTTGAAAATTAAGTGTTAGGGAATGGCTTGATGACTCTTAAAAGCCCTCACACACACAGCTATTATGAAAGGTTCTGGAGCTGAAGATTTGAGAGCATTTGAAGAGGAAGATTTATTTGAAGAGGCTTATCACACTGATGTGATTATCACTGACTGTGGCCACCCTGCCCCCACCCAAGAGAGAAGTAAGTTTCTTACATATTTATCTCAAAACTAGTCATAAGAACTTGAACAAGGCTGTTAGAGAATTTAATGGTGTCTACAGTGGGCAGTATAATTTCTACACTCTCTGGAATTGTTAGGAAAATGTCACTGGTTTTCATTTATCAGTGTTGGAATATACATGGGAGAGAAGAGAACAGATAAGAGAGAAAGACTTTTAATCTATCCAATAAGACCTCCAGAGAAGGAAACAGATATCAGTAAAGATAAATTATCACCAAATTCTAGGTATATCAGAACTTAAGACCAGATAAGTAAAAATTTAGTTTTTGTACTTTTTTGGGATATGGGCTTTAACATCTGGCATATATGTGGATACAGAAAATTGATGGTTAGGTTAGTTCTTAAAAAAATTAAGAAAGTAGAAGCTAATGCTGATGAAAGGTAAGATGACTGAGTTACAATGTCTGATGATACAGGAAGGATAATATGGTCTAAGAATAAAGTAAGTTGAAATAATTATATTAATTCAGCCTCCTAAATCCTCATATGTTACACACACACACACACACACACACAAAGACTCACAGGGCAAAACTCTCACCAAGGCTACAAAAAATGTGCTGTTGATTGGGTTACTGTATCTCTAAGTTCAGTTAGGAAATCCAAGACAGAACCTGATTTAAGTGACACAATGGGAATGATGAAGACTACAAGGAATCGATGTCCAGTAGTAGTGCTCAATCACCAGAAGTCAGGCATCCATATTTTTCACAGTGGCTTACGTAATCAAGACATCATCAACACATAATGACCCATAGGTGGTTATGGGGAAGGTCAATTTAAAATTATATTTTTAGGGAAAAATTAAAGCACAATCGCCTAGTATTTTGTTTAGCATCTACAATAAGGAAAAAAGTCAAGAATGTAAGAGTAGTATATGAGGACAGTTGCCCAATGTAAAGTAATAATTCCCTCATTGGTTTTCATCCTGGACTGAACATTAAGATCTGTGTACCAGTGAAAAAAGCTATGCCAAAGTTTTCAAGGACTCTGTAGCACCACAGCAAGGAATTATTACAAGAACCTATGGTGACTTACTTAGCTGATTGAAGAAACATAAATATCCTAACATTTAGAGAATACTTACATCCAAGGTTTTGGATGACATTGATACATGAAGATTAAAAACATCATTGCAGCCTTCTATAATAGGAACATAGGGTAGGTAAAAAGTGAATTTCTAGATAGAATTCAGCTTAGATTGGGTCCACAGAGTTAACAGATTCACCAATCGATCATTATACCAGTACCTGAGTATATAATTGGATTGACATTGTTGATTATTGAACGAGACCACTCCCTCCTCCATATTGGATGCTTTATATATGTGGTAGGAATCATCCAATTGCACTCTGAAAGTTGAAGTGCAAATATCAGATTCCTGAAAAGAGAGAAGCTACCTTGAGGAGTGGCATTGTCTTAAAGCATTCATCTGAAGTCTTTGCATCAGGGTTCTCCCCAGGAAAACTCCCTCCCCAAGTTATTATTGGCCAGATCATTCTTACCCAGTGCAGGTCTGATCAAAAGGATAATCATTGTTCTGGGTCTCCTTCAGTAAGTTGTATTCAATCTTTAACTCTTTTTTACATCATCCTTCTTTTTCCCAAGTGCCAATCTTGTATCATGCTATGAAGATTCTTCCTGACTATTGTAAAGTTTTATAGGCTTTTTCTCCAATAAATGTCTTGCATTTATAATTCTGACTTGACATCTGCTTACTAATAGACTTGAACTGAAACAAAATCTGTAGTTTGACCTATAAAACACTTAATGGTTTAGAATTTTCCTTCATTGCACTTATCTTGCCTAGTATATTTTTTCTTTTGATTTCTAGGAATGTAGTTATTTTTACTTTTTATGAAGTCATGTGACATAACACTTCATGATCTTTTGCATCCACGATTTTTTTTATTTTCTGACTGTAATTCCTTTTCTCTTTACCTCCTGAACTTTTACTGACTCTCAGAATGTGCTAGATAATTATCAGGGTTGAGTGCAAAATAAAATATAGAACTTCTTGTGCAAAAAAATATGAAGAATTTCAGGAGAGCTGCAACAGAGCTTTAAGCTAATTATGAACCCTGCAGGGTATTTTGTAACTGCATAAGTTACACAACTGTGAAGCTAGTCCTGCCTACTTAGCTTTTGTGATTGTGCTATATTATTTTATTGAAGAAGTCTTGGCTGATCCTCTGTATATGGGAGTCTGTAGGCTTAGCAACCTTTTCTTGTTTATAGATAATCAAGATTTATGTGTTTCTCAGTGAACTCTTTTAGCTACATAACAGTAATCAAATAAAAAAACAAGTCATACGGTTTTTAAGGCTTTTATCCAGTTTTTATAGTTTGCTCATATTCTAAGGACTACATTTAAAAAATTCATGCAAACTAATTTTTAAATAAGTAAATGTAATACTTTTTTATACTTATTCTTTCTCCTCATCAAGAGTTGCCTATTAGCTCATTATCCATTTGCCATTCATTCCTTCGACTTATACTATACTTGCTTTAAGAATACATTCAAATAGGTGTCACCCTTGTGTTCTCAATATGTTCTTTTATACCAAGAAGATAAACTGTACTGTGTTAAATGGTAATCTTAATTGCTCTAAAATGTATTCTTGATAAATGTCTACTAAGATTGATTGTGCCCTTCACCTTTGCAATCCTATCATTCTCAAAATCTCTCATTGTTAATAAAATGCAAAGTAATTAGCGAAGTTGTTTGGATGGTGCTAATTTTCTTTATGTCTCCTGATGAGTTAGAAAATAAAAATGCCCTCAGGTTTTTATGTTGTGTTCATACAGTTTTTAATACTATAGAATCGCCAACTTTATTCTCCAAAATGCTAATGATAGATAATTCAGTTTTTTCCCCATTTGGAGCATATTTCTATATGGAGGCATATTTTTAAAGCATTTCAAATTATAAAAATGACATGGTTTTTGTTGTGATAAGTATAGACTATAGAGAAGTACAAATCACAGTAAAATCAATCATAATCATATCCTATGGATCTAATTAGAAAAAATTACACTTATTTTCTATATAACCAATGTCAAGAAATGGATTTCCCTAACTCCAAGATAGCAGAAAATATTTCATAATATTAGTTTATGACTCTTTCCTTTACCCTCTGAAAATGAAAACTCCTCCTTATGATTTCTGAAATTCCCAGTCACCTGTTTCTAGCTACTTTTTCCATTTCATTGGTTCTGCATGATGAAGTTCTAGATAATCTAACCATGTTACTCCACATAATAATATAACATCTAATGATGCTTATAAATGATGTTGAGTGTCTTTTTGAATGCTCATTTGCTTTTCATATGTATTCTTCGGAAAATGTTTGATCAAATAATTTACTCATTGTTTAGTTTTTGTCTTTTTTATTTTTAAGAGTTTTTTATATGCATATATGTGTTTTGTCATATACATTTTACAAATATTTTAAACTGTATTTGTGTCTAGTCTATTTTTAAGTGTCTTTTGAAAAGCAGACATTTTAAATTTTGATGTATGTCAATTTTTTCTTTACTGGTATCTAAGAAATCTTTGTCATATTTAAGATTACAAAGATTTTCACTTATGTTTTCTTCTGGCAGTTTTAAAGTTTTAGTTTTTACAGTTAGGTATAAGTTCCATTTCAGATAAGACTTTCTGAAATTTGAATCTTTATTTTGAAAATAGATATCCAATGATTCCTTATCACTTCTTCAGAAAAACTATAATTTTCCGCTGAGTTGTTCCAACACTTTCATCAAAAACACTTGCCCATATATTAGTGGGTATAGGTTTGGATCCTCTATTTTGCTCTGTTTTTCTATTTCTTTATGTCTCTATCAATAGTATTCCGTCTTACTAACTGTAGATTTATAGTAAATGGAAATCAAGTCAACATTCATTTTTTGAAAAGCTGTCTCATCTATTTTACGTACATTCCATTTGCTGTAAATTTTAAAATCTATTTATTAATTTCTGCTACAATCCAGCTGAGATTTTTTTATTAAGAATATGTCGAATCTCATATCTATTTGGAAAGAATTGACATCATAATGATAATGAGTCTTTCAAAATACGGCATCAATCATATATTAATTCATATACTTAATTTCTGTTATTTTAATTTGCACATATAGATGTTTTATATATTTTGATAGATATATCCTTAAGTATTTTAACTTTATTGATGATGTTATTTAATATTTAACAAATTTTCATTGCTGTCGGCTTATAAATTGAGTGACTATCTAATTGAATATTTAATTTGTATTCCATTACCTTACTCAGTTACTGATTCTGATAGCTTTCTTATAGATTCCCCATCTTGCTGCACAGATGACCTGTTAACCTGCAAAACAAAACAAAACAAAACAAAATATAAACAGGCAGAAAATATAACAGAAACAGAAACAGAAAATATAAACAGATGTATAGTTCTTTTGCAACTATACATCTCAAATTTCTTTTTCTTGCTTATTTAACTAGGTAGAACTGCCCATACATTGTTAAGCAGAAGTGGTAAAGGCAGGCATTCTGAACTCTGTACTTCCTAGACTTCTAAGGAAACCAATGAGATTTAAAACATTAATTGTAATGATAATAGATTTATGTTACCTTTAATGAAATTGAATTCTTCAATTTTATTCTTTTAAAAATGCTTTATTGAAGTAATTTTGCACTTCAACATCACAGACATTTTAGGTATACATCTTTACAAATCGACATCTGTATATAATAGAATATTTTCACCACTAAAAGTTAAATTCCATCCTTCAATATAAATCATATGGTATTTGTTTTTCATGATCTATAAGCATAATACCCTCTAGGTCCATCTGGTAGTTGCAAATGGTGGAATTTTATATCTTTTTATAGCCAAGCACTATTCCAGTGTGTATAGGTACCACAGCTTTTTTTTTTTTTTTTATCTAATTGCCTTTTGATGGACATTTAGATTTTTTCTAATCCTTAGCTATTATAAATATGAAATGAGGGTGCATGTATTCTTTAGAATTAGTGTTTTTGTATTCTTCAGGCAAATAATGGATATGGGATACCTGGATATGAAGTTTCTATACTTAATTTTTTTTGAGTGATCTTTATATTGCTTGTTTTAATGGCTTCACCAATTTACAGTCTTATAAACTATATACATCTCTCTACATCCTCTCCATCACTTGTTTTTTTCTAGTCTTTTGGATAAGGTCATTCTCACAGATAAAAGGTGATATCACTTTATTGTTTTAATTTACGTATCTGTAATAATGAGTGATGAACATCTTTTCATGTGCTTGCTTGGCTCAGTGTATGTCTTCTTTGGAGAAATGTCTATTCAGATATTCGGCCTATATTTTGATTGGACTGATTGTTTTTCTGTTGTTGAATATTATGAGTTCTTTATGTGTTTTGGTTATTACGCCCCTGGCAGATACATGCTGTGCAGTTTTCTTCTCCTTCCCATTCAGACTTCTTTCCAGTTGATGTCATGGCCTATATTGACTATACTTTCTTCTATGTATGTTATGGTCTAGTCTCACATCCAAATCTCTAATCCACTTGTGATTAATTTTTTATGTAAGGGGTTAGAGAATGATCTAGATTCATTCTTTTTTATGTGGCTGTCCAGTTTTCCCACCACTGTTGAAAAGATATCTTTTCCTCCATTATATGTTCTTGGTTCCTCTATGATTAATTAGTTGACCATATGTGAGAGAGTTTAGTTATTTGTATTCAACTGATCTATTTATGTTTTTATATAGTTTTGATTACTCTGCTTTGCAGTATAGTTAAAAATCAAGAAGTATGATGCCTCCACTTTATTCCTTTTTAAAATATATTTCATGATTCCTTTGACTATTTAGTCTTGTGATTCCATACAAGTTTTAAAAACTCTTGTTCTTAAATGCCAATGAAATTTTTATGGGAATTGCATTAAATCTTTATATTATTTTAGGTAAGGTGGCCATTTTAGGTGTACCCTGGTGCTACAGAGCACTGATCTAGTAGTTGCAGAGTAGAACATGTCAAACCCAAGGATCTGAGGCTGGGGGCCAGGGAAAGAGATCACTGTAAATATGTATTTTTTAAATGGATGTTTTAACAATGTCAGTTCTTCACAACCATGAACATGGAATATTTCTCCATTTCTTTGTATCTTCTTGTCCTTTAACAATGTTTTATAATTTATATTTTACAGGTTTTTTTTTTTTAACCTACTTTGTTTATTCCAAGGTATTTAATTCTTTTGCTTTCTATTGTGAATGGGATGTTTGCTTAATTTCCATAATTCTCATTATATACATATGAAAATGCAGCAGATTCTTGTATATTAATTTTTTAGCTTGCCACTTAACGGTACTCATTTTTCAACTCTAAAATTTGTGTGGAGTTTTTAAGGTTTTTACATATACTATCCTGTCATCTGCAAATAATGATACTTTCCCGTCTTCTTTTCCAATATGAATTTCTTTCATTTCTTTTCCTTGCCTAATTGCTCTACCAGGACTTTCAATATGATTTTGAATAGCTGTAGTGAGAGTGGATGCCCTTGTCTTATTTCTGATGTTACAGGAAGGTCTTCAATTTTTCACCAATTAATTATGATGTTGGCTATGAGTTTATTATATAGAGAATTTATAATGTTGAGGTATATTTCTTCTATCCACATTTTGTGAAGTTTTTTATTATAAGTTGGAACTGGAACTTATCAAATGCTTTCTCTGTATCTATTATTTGATCATATGATTTGCCCCTTCTTTTGTTGCTGTGTAATAGTTTTGCATATTCGAACCATCCTTTCATCCTTGGACTAAATCTCACTTAGTCATAATAGATGGTGTTTTTATGTATTGTTGAATTCAGTTGGCTAACATTTTGTTGAGGATTTTTGCATCTGTGTTGATTAAAGATATTGGTCTATAATTTTCTTTTTTTCTGATGTCCTTGTCTACTTTCAATATCATTGTAATGTTGGCTTCATAGATAATTTGTAAAGTTTCCTTTTTTTTCATAGTTTGCACATTTTTGAGAAGATTAGATATTAATTTTTCTCTGAAGGTTTGGTAAAAGTCATCTGGTCCTGGATATTTTTTTTTTTTGAGAGAGTCTTTTGATTATATCTTCAATTTACTTGATTATGATAGATATGTTCTGTTTTTCTGTTTCTTCCTGTTTCAACCTTTGTTGGCAGTATGATGCTAAGAAATTATCCATCATCTTTACTTCATAGTAGTCTCTCAAAATGCTTTATATTAGGAGGTACCTGTTATAACTTACCTACTTTCATTTCTGATTCTAGTTATTAGAGTTTTCTTTCTTTTTTTAAATGAGCCTAGCCAGAAGTTTGTTCATTTATTTTTTCAAAGAATCACCATTTATTTCCATTGATCTTCTGAATTGTACTTTGTATCTTTTATTAAGTTTATTCGTGTTTCAATTTTTATTACCTCATCTACTGACTTGTGGTTCTAATTATTCTTCCTTTTCTAGTTGTTTTAGGTATAATATTAGTGTTTATTTTGAAATTATTCTTGTTCTTGAGGTAAGAGTGAATTGCTAGAAACTTCCAAGTACTAAATTTGCTGACTTTCAAAAATTCTAATAAATTATGTTCTCATTTGTTTGTCTCCAAGTGTTGTTTTTCAGATTTTCTTTTGATTTTCTATTTTACCCAATAGTTATACTGAATATCTTGTTTAGCCTCCATATAATATGGAATTTCTATTTTTTGATTGTTGATTTCTACTTTTATGCCAGTGTGACTGGAGAAGATACTTCATGTGATTTCCATCTCGGTAAATTTGTTGACACTTGCTTTTGTGTCCCCAAATGTCATCTACCCTTGAGAATGTTTCAAGAGGATTCAAAAAGAAAATGAATTCTGCAATTGTTTGGTAGATACATATCAAGATATCTTATAGATATATATCAAGATCATCTGTTCTAATTTTTTATTTAAGACTATTGTTTCCCTGTTAATTTCTGTCTGGTTCATGTGTCCCTTGTTGTAAATGGGGTTGCCAAAGTCTCCTATTATTATTTTATTGCTTTATTTATTTTGATGTTTCTTTGAGATATATATATATATATATATTTATAAAGTGTTAAATGTCTCTTTGCTGAATTGACCCCTTAATTATTATTTAATGTTCATCACTGTTTTTTTTTGTTACCTTCTTTAACTTAGAAGTTTATCTGAGGTAAGTATGGTTGTTCCTTCCTGCTTTTTTTAGGTTATTGTTTGATTGTAGGATTGTCTACCAACCTTTGAATGTGGAGTCTTTAGAACTAGATGACTTTCTGTATGTAACAGAAAGTTGGGTTTATTTTTTAATCTGTTTGGCCAAGTGATGTTGCCTTTTGATTGGCGAGTTCAATTTATTAACATTTAAGATAATTATTGTTATGGAAATTTTTATTTCTATTTTTCTATTTGTTTTCTGGGCATTGTTACAGACTGTCAATGTACATTTGATTTTCTTTTATTCTCTTCTCTTGGGCTTTGAAAGTATTTATGTTACCTCTTTTTTTCTTGTTTTTTTCCTATGGATTTGTATTTTGAGGTAATCTTAATGTTTACATTAAGGTACCATGTTTATAATCATTTTTAACTTGAAATCAAGTTAATCTCAAACTCATTCTAACAGTCTTCATTATTACTCTCCTCTTACCTACATTTCATATTTTTGGTGACTTTTGCTTTTAAGTGGGATTTCTTTACATTTTATAGAAATTCCCTTAGTATTTTTTATAAAGTTGCTTTATGTGGTGATGTATTCATTTAACTTTGATTGTCTACAAAGCTCTGTCACTTCTTTAGTTCAATGTGATAACTTAGCAGGGTAGAGTATTCTTGTTTGAAATTTCTTTTTTTATTCCACACTATGAATATATTATGCAATTCCCTTCTGGTCTGAAAAATCTGCCAATGGTCTGTTGGGGTTCCCTTGTATGTAACTGTTTTTTTCTCTATCTGCTTTTAAAATTCGCTTTTTATCTTTTATTTTTGTCATTTTAATTACAATGTTTCTGCTGTATACCTGTTGGATTTCATTTGTTTGGAACTCATTGTGTTTCCTGTATCTAGGTATCTATGTTTTCCCTTAGGTTTGGTAAATTCTCAGCTATTATTTTTCGAATAAAGTTTCTGCTTCTTTCTCTCTTCTTCTCTTGGGAATCATATTATGTGAAGTCTGTTCCTTTAGATGTTATGATATAAGTCCTGTATGTTATATATTTTATTATGTTAATTATTTTTTTCTCTTCGCTGTTGTGCTTGAGTGCATTTCATGCCCTGTCTTCTACCTCATTGATTCAGTTTACATTCAAGTCTGTTTTTGAGTTCTCTGTTATGTTCTTTAGTTCTACTTTTGTATTCTTTCTTTCCATGAATTCTGTGTGGAAACTGCCTCATATTTTTTCTATCGGTGTAGTTTTCTTTTTGTTCTTCTATTGTTCTCATGATTTTAGTGAATGCTATTAAAACTGTTGTTTTTAATTTTTTTTAGTTATTTTACTTAATTCTGTTGCATTCAGACTTTTGGATTTTGTTTAGGTCCATCATTTGTATTATATTTCTTTGTCTCTTAATTATGTTTGGTATTCTGTGTTCATTTCTATGCATTAAACTAAACAGCTTTCCTTCCTGGCCCCAATTTAATGATCTTTTGTAGGGTGCTAGGTTCCAGAATACAGGTCTGGAGTATTGGCATACAATGCTGGTATTTCTGTTTTGTCATATCTACACCAGTAAGACTTGTTAGAGCTCTAGAGCCAGCACTGATTTGCGGTTCCAGGTTCCAAGTTTTAGAGTTGGAATTTGGGTGGCAAATGCAGACGTGTTACCCAGAATCATGGTCATGAATATGATGCACTAGGAGAGAGATGCAGGAGGTAAGGTCACCGTAGACCACATTCTCAACTAAGGTGACTGGTTGGAGAGAATTGGGTGGTTTTATTGGTCCTTGTGAATCAGTAGCAACAAAGCATATTCCCCTGTAAAAGTCAGCTATTCAGTTGGACAGCAGCCCTATTAGGGTGCTGCTTGCAATCCATGGAGCCTGGGAATGGGAGCTGTAGTAAGAAGCAGGCATATATGCAAAGTTGTTCCAGATGGTTGCTGTAAGGTTTTTCTGGGCTCCGCGAGGAGACAAGCTCAATCAGACAAAAAATGTCGAATAGCCAGGGCTTTATTGGGGTTTGCACACCCGCGCGAAACTCCCAAGTCCGCAGAGGGCCGGGAAGTCGCGGGCTGGGAAGTCGCGCTCCAGAACAAAGGGGGACCGGCTCTTTAAGCGGAGGAATTTCGCGGGCTTCCCGTGTCGCGATTGGGGATTGGCCCTGTGAATCCAGGTGTGGGGGTCGCGTCCCTTATTCTGACGTCATCCACCTTTTTCCCGGGCTTGGCCTTTCCCGGGCATGGCCGCTGCTGCTTTTGTCCCTGGGCCAGCCTAACAGTTGCAAAGCTGCTGTTTTGCTGGAGCCTCTCTAATGATCTTCCCTGAAAACCTGTAGAATCCTCTTTGCGGAATTCACTCAGCATTCTGTTCTGCCATTGCAGACCTGTGGAGAACTGTAACCGAGAGCACCAAACCTCTAGTACTACAAGTACACTACTGTTGGAGGGAGAGGAGCATTTCAGTTTGAGTTCTTGCTGCAATATAATGGCTTCCACCATTGGCACCAAGGAGACCTGGGATTGCATATATCTTTTTGAGTCAATATTTTAGTTCTCTTCAGATAAATATCCATAAATAGAATTTTTGGATTATAGGTAGTTCTATTTTTTTTTTTTTCAAGGAACACCCTTACTACTTTACATAGTAACTTTACCAATTTATATTCCCACCATCAGTTTACAGGGGTTTTCCTTTTCTGCACAAACCCATTCATTCATTATTCTTAAAGAAAAAAGTATTTAATTAATTTTATAAATCTAATTCCTTCCTTCTTTAAAAAAATTTCCTTTAAGCTGGAGGTAATATGGGGACTAAGATTATCAACTTATTCAAATCTATGATTTATCATTTGTGTGAAGTGTCTTTTCTTACGTCTATAACAAAAATAACATTTTTCTTTTTTAAATAAGACAGCTTCTTTCTGTTTTCCCTGACATAGCAAGGGCATCATGTGTTGTAACTCTGAGACTCCCAGTTGGAAATAGACTTTGCTAGAATAAAAGCAGATGTAGAGGCTGGGAACTTTGCCAGAGTTGAAGTACAACTAAGAATATAAAATATTTTTCTATGAGTTAGACAGTGCCAAATGAATTTCGGGCTGTCATCAGCACTTTGGGTCCTGGGGAGTAAATTGATAAGGAGAACCTGTGTAATGCTAAGTAGAATTATAGTAATTTTCAGCTACCTATTTTTTCAGGTATAGCATGACAGGTTTTCCATAGAACAAACACTTCTAAGATCAAGTAGAAATGAAGAAAATTCCCCCTATCTGCAAGGAACAAGTTTCTGAAGCTGGGACAAATAACCACTGAAATGATTACCCTTTTACCTCCCCAATCCCAACCACTATATCTTGCTCTAGAATGCTGATTAATCAACATATGGAATCAACCTATATGCATGTCAGTGTTGGATGACTAGATAAAGAAGATGTGATACACACAAACACACACAACTACTCAATGGAATACTACTCAACTTTTAAAAATATGAAATCTTGCCTTCTGCAACAACTTAGAGGGAACTTGAAGTAAATATGCTTAGCAAAATAGGTCAGAAAGAAAAATAAATACACCAGGTGGTTTTTCTCTGTGGAATAGAAATAAACAAAATGAATGAATTAACAAAGCACATCAAAAATCCTTATAGACTTTGAAATTGAGACTGTAGTAACTGGAGGGGAGATCAGGCTGCTGACCTAGGGCAAAGGGTAGAAATGATAATGATGAATGGTGCTAGAATTCAGGTGATGGGTGTTGTTAAATATACACTTTGATCAAATGTGAATATATGCTTTGAAAAATGCATAGTATTTCAAGCCAGTGGTATGTTAATAAAGTAAAGAATCTGGCTGAAAATATTATATCATATCATACCATTTCTCAGATTCTGTTCAATAAGCATGACTGAACTTTGACTTTGATACATCATTACTTCCCTCATACTAATGTTCTTTGTTCTACAGTGTATATCCTAATGTTTGCTGCTTTTACTACTTTTTGCTGATATCTTATATTTTCTTTTCTTTCTGTCTTTACTTTTTATTTTCTTTCAGTCCTTTACCAGCCATGCATATTAGCAAACATGAAATACCCTCTTTCTACCTAATATCATTTATTATCTAGGGCTCGATCTCTGTCTTCCTTTTTATGACTAAATTACCTAAACATGTGGCATTTGCTTATTTTCCTCACATTAGTAGACTTTCTGAAATCTGTCTTCTGCTCTTATTCACTCACCAATGGATTCTTGGCTGCTAAAACCAATGAAAACATTTTGGTTGCTATCCTTCTTTCATTTTTGCATCTTTTGAACTTGCTGATTACTACTCCTTTTCTGAAATTCACTTTTATTTATAGTCTGTTTTTTGTTCCTTTGGAGAGTTTCTTGCTCTTTCCCAGTAACTTAGGTATCTATGCTTCCACAGATATTGATTGCCTTCTAATCTCTTTCTTTGGGCATAGGATGCCAGTTCCAATGATTTCACTGCTGGCTTTTTACTAGTGACATGCAAATATATCTTTCTAATTTTTTTTCTTTCCCAAATGCCTTTCTTATTTATTCATTCATCTACAACAATTGAAATATAGGGTGACTCCAGATTCCATACTTTTCCTAATCAATTGATGTTACTTCCTTTCTGGATCTTAGAATGACTACCAGTGCAACTAGACTGTCTAAATTTCAAATAAACAAATGGACTGTTTTCTCTAGTTCAATATCTACCCCACATCAAACCATTCAGTCATTAAGTCATTAAAATATCTACAGGGTATAATTACTTCTTTCCATTGCTACTGCCACTCTTTTTGTCCAGGTTTCTTTCTTTTTGTGTCTACATTTTTGCTTCAGTCTTTCACCTGACATGGAAACCCCAATTTTAATCCTTTAATTTACTTTCTACCCTATTGCCATGATAATCTTTCAGTAATTAGAGTCTGGTCAACTCTTACTCCTACATAAGACTATTTTTGGAGTTCCATTTCTTCAACATAAAAGGCAACTTCTTGATCCAAAATACAAACCCACTTAATATACATAACTTGCACTCACAACTCCACATTAATCTGTTCATTTTTTCAACACATGATTTTATTAATTAGCTGTTTCAACAAATATGTTCTTATTTGTTTGTTTTAGTGATATAGATAATCATATTCATGCATCTATTATGTGTTAGACATTGTTTTATATACAGAGGATCTAGTACTCATAAAAAAAGACACCTTTTCTATTATGATGCTCATATCGAAAGTGGGGTACAGATAGAAGCAACAACAAGTGAGAAGATATATTTATGGGAGGGGGCAGTTTTATATAAGGTGGTCAATTTGGTCCTCTCTGAAGACTTAGTATTTCAATAGATAATAGAGTGAAGGAATAGCCCATGGAAATTTTCAGGGAAAGAAGATATCCAGTTCAAAGCATCTATAATAGAGTATGCTTAAGATACGACCTACATTTCCAAAAGAGTAATATGGTTGCTGAGTGGAGGATAGAGACTGGTGGGGCAAGAATGGAGATAGAGCAGTTAAGGTTTAGCATTAAATGAAAGTTGTTTCTTTTTCAATTTTTACCTTTTGCCAGAAATTGTTTCGGAGTTTTTAGTACACATAAACACGTATACATACTATCCCCAATTCGTTGTGTAGTTCTTTAATACTGGACCATATTCCTTCTCATTTTTTAATCTTCTTCCATACTATTGTAAACTCATTCATAAACTCCCTGTAACATCTTGCCTCTCATCGCCCCCAAAGCCTGGGTAATATTCCATTCCTATATGCTCTCAGCTTCTATCTATTACAACATGCTCTGTCATAGCATTTACTTTGCATTAGATGAAGGCTCCTGTTTGATCTACCTTATTATCGCAGTGAGTAGATGACTTTTGAATAAAATTAGAAGGAACCATTCATTTATATGAATCTGAAAATAAAAGAAGCAGATGAAGCAGTAGCAACTGCAAAGAATATGAGTTCAGTGGAGATTGCTGTGTGTTTCTAAAGCAACAATGAGCCATTGTAGTTAAAATATAGGGAAGTAAGGGGAAGGATGTGACCTGACGTACATGTCACATACAAAATACAGATTACTGTTATTTTTTTATTCATGTGTATAATTTTT
Source organism: Solenodon paradoxus (assembly GCA_004363575.1). Lineage (NCBI taxonomy): Eukaryota > Metazoa > Chordata > Mammalia > Eulipotyphla > Solenodontidae > Solenodon > Solenodon paradoxus. Next base: position 1,610,353 of record RJWH01000025.1, read on the forward strand.
TCCTCTGTGTTTATAAAAGACATTTTAAATTACAATGAGTTTGCATATCTAATATTTCCAATCTAGCAGCATTCCTACACATTTCACCTTTTCTTATGCTTGAAACCTTCTGAATCCAGGTGCATTCCTATCCACAAAATCTTTGTTTCTATTTGCCTTTCCCTTATAAATAAACCCTTTCAAAATCAACCACTTCTTCATAAAATAAAAATCATTCTTGTTTCCTCATATCACTGTTGAAATTTTACTTTGCTCTAAAAATACAACTTCTCTTGAAACTAATAAGAAAAAGCATTCCATCTTCCATTTCAAAAGAAGAGGCTTAGAATCAGTTTTATTTCCTATAGCCAGTTGGCTATCATTGCTTTATGTATACTTGAATTCTCTTTTCTTCTACTGTACTTTGCATACCTATAGATTTTTAAATGAATCGTCATTGTTATAATATTTCATTGCAAAAATCTTATTTAGTGCCGAGCTGAATCAGATCTCCAAACATCTCTTCCTTGAACTTTAAGATCCTTAGAGTCATGAAACTACCCTTTTTTGTGATCTATTTTGTAACATACAGTTCTTCAGTTCACCTCTAATGTCTAAATCCTCATATTTTATCTGTTCTTTACCAAATCTGTATGTCATGGGCAACCATATTAAAGATACAAGCTAAAGACTTTTGTGATAACCTGAGTGGAACTTGAGGTGATGATACTAAGTTAAATAGAAAGCAAAAAGAACTGGAGATGGTTTCATTTGGATTTGAAATATAAACAAAACAAATGAACAAAATCATCTCAAGAAAATTCACAGAATGCAAGACTAGCTACCATGTTATGATAGAGGGGAGAGAAGGGAGGAGGAAAGAAGGTGATGGTAAAGGACTAGAACCCTGGTGGTGGGGGTGGTGTAAAACACTTACTACTGAAGAGCTAATTCAGTATTATAAAATGCACATAGCCATGAAAACAAAAGAAATATGACAATTAAAAAAAATGACAGTAAGGATAGAACAGCGAGTTGACAGTCTATATAGTTGACAAAAGTAGTAACTTGCTGAATTATTGGGTGTATATATATATATAACAAAGAAATACTCTAAATACTTTTCTGCCTTCATTTTATTATCTGTGTGAGGGGGACTATGTCAGTTCATTCAATAAACACATAATAAACTCACTATTTTTCAGGCAATATTCTAGGTACAAGTAATATAGCAATGAGCACAGCTTTTAGCTTTAAGATGTGTTGCAGAGAGGAATAAAGCAGTATATAATGTGATAGAAAATGTGTCTATATTTTTAAAAATAGAGCATGGAACTGTAGGGGCTTTCTGATAAAGGGACATTGGGCAAAGACCTGAAGGGTATAAAAATGTCTGAGGAAAGCATTCTTTTGGATATAAGAAAAGCACATGCAAAGATCCTGAGGAGGATATGTGTTTAACTTTTATAACTGCAGAGAATTCTATGTGATCAGATTAGAGTTGGCAAAGAAAAAAATGACCGGAAATTAATTCAGAGAGGAAGACTGTCTTTTCTGTTATTCCGTTTCTTCTCTGCTCTGCAAACTTGGCATCATCACATAGTTCATTTGTTGTTCCTACTTTTAGTTTGTTATCATTGATTTCCCATTACGTAATCTGGTAGGTGATGCTACTCCACTTCAATAATGGGCATTGATTTTTAAAATATTAATCATATGTCCTGTTCTCCAAAACTAATATGTCTCCTCACCTTAGCGCACGCACACACACACACACACACACACACACACACACACACACACACTTATTTAACATGTTTTGCAGTGAAAATCTAAATCATTAGACATTTCCCTTAAAATATCTATGTGAATCCTCATTTTTTTAATTCTCTGTTCTAAAATAAGGGAACAAGAAGTAGAAAGAAGAAAGGATGGGGAAAACTAACATTTGAGTTAGACCTAGTCCTCTCATATTACTCTGTATCTCTATATACTGTTGTGCAATTTAACCTATATCGTACATTACAATCGCTTCTTTCTGTCTTCATCTACTCTTTTAGGAAGTATGCAGATTGTGGTCTGGTAAAATCAGTCTTGTTCTTTTCTATTTCCTTATTTCATAGTATAACATTTAGGATGTATTCATACGTGATCAACAAACTGGTTTGATAAACTCATCCAATGATGGAGTAATTGACAGTTTATACAGGCAATTCACATTTTTTAGAAAGATTTTATTGCTAATATTGGTTCCTCATGTTAAGTGATAGAGTCCATTTTTGTGTATATATATATATAAACTTATTTTTTTCAACATTTGGAATCATTAATGAAATAACTAAAATTTGATGTGTGTGGCACACATTGTTGTCATTTCATTGAGATATAGAAAAACTTCAAGATAAAAATCTAGTTTATAAAGGAATGAAATCAGACATTGTGAGTTATGCAGAAATAGTTTGGTGTTATAAAAAGCTTTCGATGAGTAAAAGTAATATTTTTAAAAGAAGAAAGATTTTTGCTTATTTTTCAAATTTAAGAAGTCTAAAGACTAATCAAACACTGATTCTGAGTTATGTAACTGCTATTTAATAGTCATTAAAATTCATAGCTATCATTTTGATATATTTTCTTCTATTTTACAAATCGATTGTTTCATTATTTACTATGTTGATATGATAAAATATGTGTTCTTTGCTTCTTCAGTTGCTTACAAAGCATAAATCTGTTCACAAGTCTCATGAACTCATGGTCAGCACAAAGACTTGCTCTAAAGTAATAAAAATATTGTTCAAACAAAAATTGTATTTAAAATATCCCCAAGCTATAAACTGATGGCACAGTGATTTCAAACAATATATGAGAAAACTATTTCCAAGACAATATAATAGATGTAAGATGGTTCCCAGAGGTGACAATTTGATTAGTAACACCAACCTTTATTGGAGCATTCAAAATTGGTATGTTTTCTGACATATTGTCCAAGAGCTCACAGCAAAGGCCCCATATTTTAATTAGCTTTTACATAGAACGTTCCTTAATACTGAGAATAAAAATTGTAATATCAGTGATAATACAGCACTATTTTCTAATCATTGTGATCTAATTAAAAATTAAAAATAAATCAATTCAATGATGATGCTTTTCATGGGCCTCCAGACATTTAGGAAAATTTTATTTTTCTTCACAAAATTATCATTGTGTAAAAATAACTGTGAAAATATTCTATGATTCTGTAATGGTAGATGTTATGTATTTTTTTTCAAGTCCAAGAACTTTATACTATAAAAGTCAACCTTGATATATATAATTCTTTAAAAGTCTTTAGGGGGTTGGAGGATGCCAGGAAAAAATGTAGAATGCAATTAGTTGCTCTAACTGTATTACAGATTTTTGAAAATATATCCAGAAAGGGGAAGGGGAAAAAGTGCTAACCTAAGAAACTCTGGAAATAACTTAGGCAAAATAAACTATACGTGCTTACTGCATTCTATCTGATAAAGTTAGTTTTGATGAGAATGTAGGTCACTAATTTTAATATTGCTACACATGTTTTCTTGAACTGAAAAGTTCTGCATATTAGTGTGTATCATCCCACCTGACTCTTATCGGTGCAGATTTCTTACTGTTAGAGTGAAATTTTCAGAGAATTAGGGGAATAGGGCTTCAGTTATAATGTGGTAATGGATTAGAATTGTAGAGCTCATTATCAACTTCTATTTTATTTAACATAAAGATAGTTGCATATAGAAATATTCATCTAATGTGTATGTATATGCATAAGTGAGCACCCATATTTCTTTATTCTGTCAGTTTTGATGAAATGACCTGTAATAAATGGCACCTAGAATCACTGAGCACACCTAGCACCCAGATCTTGGTTTTTAATACCATTCTCCATTAAATTAAATTAGGAATCCTTAGATAAATGACTAATTATAGGACTTGACAGAGAATATACCGTATGAAGCATCTTATAGTACCAGAAACAAACAAAACAGCAAAAAACAAACAAAAGCTCATTGATGGGGGTATTTTAAAGGAACATTAAGCCAAATGAAAAATTTCCCAATCAATGGTCAAAGATGAAACAGTTTTAAGCATTAAAATATAGACATATTATTATGTTAGAACCCAAAGTATACAGTAAATATCAATTGATCCATACTTATATAAATTAATACCTGAATAAACATATGCAGAAGAAAAAATTGTGTGGAAGTATTTTAAATAAATTTGCTTGGTAACTCACTCTAAAGAAGAGGGGATGTAACTCCTACTCCTTATATGTGGCCTGTGCATAATGAATTTTACCAAAGAATAAAGTGTGGAAAAAGGAGGAAAGGAGAATGAGTACATTTATAATGGAGATATCTGAAATAATCCACTTCAGCCAGATGATCAAGGTCAACAGCAAATGTCATTAATCATGTTGATAGCTTATATCCTGAATGTGATATAATGAAATGACATTTTATCTCTATGATCTTCCTCTCAAAAAGCCTGTAATCATGAAAAGCAATTAAGATATTCTAATAGAGATGCATATTATACAATATACCTAATCAGTTCTAAAAACCATCAAACTTATAAAAAATAAGAAGAGTAAGAGAAAATGTCACAGCTCAGAGGCATCTAAGGAGACATGACAACTAAATGTATCACAGTAACTTGGATGGGACCTTCAACAGAAACAAAAAACGGAGTAAGTAAAACATAAGTAAAACACTTAAGTAAAACATAAGGAAATATGAATAAGCTATATAAACTTTAGTTAACAATAAGCTGTCAATATTGGTTAATTAATGGTAACAAAAATGTCATTCTAAAATATGATGTTAAGTTTAAGTGGGAAAATTGTGTATTGCAGTGAATTTGTACTGTGCTGAATTTTTCTGTAAATATGAGTGTTTATAAAAGATATAAACAATATTATGTGCTCAACACTTAAGCCAGCTACAGCTCTGCAAATCTGGGAAGTTCATAATTGGAAATTTTGATAGAAAAACCTAAAAATGGTTAATAAAATATTTTATTTGAAATAATTTTATATTAAGAACAACTTCAGAAAATTGTGTAGTAATAATAGGAAACCTTATTCAATCTGGAATTGTATGTAATATATAATTATGATTTTTTAATTAAACTTTAAAAAAATTTTCATGCAAGACCGCTGCTTCACTGTATAAAAATAGCTCCAGCAAGTATATATTGCACAATTGAAGTGTTGGTCTTTGTCTGACACTGCACAACTGAAAAAAATATTTTCTCCAATCTAATTTCAGTGGGAAGATTGTTAAGCATTTCTATCCAAATCTTGAGATGGGTGTAATAAACAAGTTTCTATAATATATAAGGCTTAAGATAACTGCTGTTTTTGAGTTACATAATTTTTACAACTAGATTTGACCACATAAAATTTCAGGTATTCTGAATATTTTAACTGGAACCTAGTATAGAGATATTGTGAAAAAGATACATGTTGTGTTTTTCTGCAGTCATTAGAATGTTAAGGGATATTTTCTTGCAGTATCATTGTTTGCAAGCAGTTTCTTTTTCTGTTGGTATTGCTAAAAATTGCTATGTGAAGTCTTCAATCCACTACTAATTTAAGATAACGATACTAAATTGTTTCAAACTGGTCTATTTAGGGGTTCCATTTACTCCAATTGATTTTATGTATTTCTTATGTGCTTCTTTACTCTTAATTCATCTAGTTCTGAAGGGTTACTCACTGTTACCTGGAGCAGGCAGACATCTTCATAATAGGATTTCTTGATATGTCCTTTTTGCAAGAGGATTGTTTTCAGTTACTTTTCCTGACAAAGGAGAATACATTTCTCTAGCAGTTCTTAAACTTTCCAAAGCACCAAATTCCTCGTTTGTTGAATTTTGTCCCAACTTCAGGCAGATTATAGTAAACAACATCTCCCAAAGATTTCTCTGCAAAATTGCTGATTCCCACTGTTCCAATACAGTTTTCTGTTGTCATCCATTCATGTTCGTGCATGAATTTTCGTGCACTGAGAGCAGAGCAGTGTCTGTGCAGCATCAGACCATGCCTTCCCACAGCCCCCAGGGCCTAGGCTATCAGGGTGCCGCAGCAGTGAGGAGACTTGCAGGCTGCCACACACTCCGCCTGTAATTATGCCTTTACCATTATACCAAATGGGAAGCTTCCCACATCAACAGCAGTAATATATTTCCAAATACTGGAAAGAATGATTTATTCCTTCTCCTCTCTCTCAAGTTTCTTTTATCATTTAGAAAGTATTGCATGGTGTTTACAACAGTACTTGAGCCATGTATTATTAAACAGTACATTTTTTCTCCCCTGAGAAATTGAACAGTACAATTGAGAACAGATTTGGACACTTGAAAAATCAATGAAAGAATTAAAATCTCTTAATAAATTGCCATATGTTGTCTGGCCTCTACTTACCCTTCTACTAGCCTTCTGTTCCCCTTCCTCATGAGCAACATTTCTCTTCACTCCTCCACTCCAGGTAGCCATTCCAGTTCCATTTAATTGCCAATTTCCAATTAAAACAAGACTTTTACACCTAACATCTCATCTTCCTGGAATACTCAGTGTACACACGTGTGTGACCACCAGCACACAGACATATACACACCAGTTTGTGTGTCACATCCTCAGGAATGATTTTCTGATGTCCCTGATTGAGTCAATATTCTGTTATCTGCTTTCAGAATACTCTGTATCTTGCCTTTGTGGATCGGTTTCTCATTTCAGTGGTTTTTTTGTAATTGATTAAATGTCCATCTCCCATACTATTATGAAAACATCTTTGAAGTGGTAACATTATCTTAAAAATAAAAAATATGCATCACATACCCCCAAATTCTTCATCACTGCATGACACATAATAATTCCTAAGATAAGCGATTGTAGGCTGAAAGAAAAGATAACTTACCTCATCAAACTAAAATGACCATGAAATGGACATAATAAGGTAAAGTGTTTATTTAGACTTTGTGGTTCGTATTTACCCAGGACAAAATGACATTAAATGCTTTTAGAAAAATAAAATCCCCTCTCCCCCAATACGCACAAACTTAATATCTATTCTTAAACAAGTATAGATCACCTTTTCCCCTTGACTTTCATAATCAAAGAGTAGATTAATCCAGATTTCTTTGTAGAGTGAAATGTTACAAAAATGATTCTAAGACAGCTGTTCCACTGTATTTCTGGTTATCACAAATTTTAAATAGAACTTATTTAAGCCAATTTTTCATGCACTGCACTACATGTGAAAGATATCCCAAACATAAAACAAGAGCATTAACCCACCAAAATAAGAAAAAGAGATTTAATTGAATGCCTTTTGAAAATTTGTGTTATATTACATTGTTTTGCATTTTCTCTTTAAATATAATAGCTTTTTTAATAAAAGATCATACCATATGCATATCAATAAACATCTTTGAAACTTGTTAATAACCAGCTCTGTCTGTAATAGCTTTAGAAGGTTTAGTCTTGGGAAAAGCTATTATAATTAAGGTTGCTTTGTGTCAAATGAAGTTCAAAGGAGATTAATTTTAAGCTTGGAAAATCCCATGACACCTAGTATGGTGGCATGCATCCTAAAGCAAATCTAATTATTTGATGACAATTCCTGTATTGAAGATGACTTCATGTAATTGTTTTCTCTTTTCCTCTTTGGGGACTCTACTATCTGAAACAAAGTTTGATATCTAATTTTTCCCTCTAAAGGAAACCAGGTATACTCTTTAAAGTGAACCAGCTGATCAACTATGTCTTCTTTAATTATAATTAAGTTAAATATTATTAATTAGTTGAGTTTCTTTTATAAAATTCACTTAATATTAAAATATACTATATCAAAATACTAATATAATTAATGTTGTAGTAACAAAAAAGTAAAGCAAAATAATCTCAGGTTTGGTTTTTACTTCTTTGCTCTTCAGTGTGAGCCTTATTATCTCTCTAGAAGATAGTTATCCATGAGATGATTAATGTGTACATTTGCATCTACACTTGAAGTCAGGGATAAGATACCTAGGAAGTTGAACAAAAATTATTAAAATGATTCCACATAAGAACATCATTTCCACTCATTTTTTAATTGCTCGAAGCAAATAATAATGATGTGTCTACGGGTGGGGAGGTGCAATTCTCTCGTTTGCTTGGAAGCAGAAAAAACCAGGAAAATAGTGAATTTGGGGAATATATGTCATATACTCACAATAATAAAATTATAAATTTGATTCCCTTTTCTTTCTCTTTTGCAGTTTAGGTAGACTCATAGAATGAGTATTGAATTCATTTTCTTATTTTCCAGATAAAAATTTGATAAAGATATTGAACAAAAAGATATTCTTTACTCTTATGACCATCATATTTAAGCAACTGAACAATTAGTGATTACATCTTATGTGTTTATTCCTAATGTTGACCAGTGGGGTTTTTTTTTTTTTTTTTTTATGTCTGTCAGCATCCTCTTGGAAAATGCTGCCAATAATTCTTAAAGTTCATGGAGACTTAAGCTGTGGTATGGAGATTATTATTTTCAATCATCCCTAAGGAGTCTAGTGAAAGTGGTCCATAAGTGACTCTTTGAGGACACTGATCTACTGGCATGAAATTCTCATATGTGTACCCAGTTGAAAAAGAAATTTACCTATACATTTTCATTCTGCATGATTAATGTGTACGTTAAGGGTTTTAATTAAAAATAGAAATGAAAGCATCCATAGCTACAGCAGTTGCTTTACCTCTAAAGGACAGCAAAGCAGAAGTAGAAAGACCAGATAATTTGGGTACTGACAGGTATGAATTTAAATCAGTTATTTTACTAAATGGACTTGTGATATTATGAAAGATGTTAGCTTCTCTAACTCACAGTATGGTTAAAAAGAGATTAAAGAGATCACCAAAAAGAGTTGTGGAGAGAATCTAATGAGTTATAATTGTAAAGCAATCAGCACATTTCTATTAGTTATCACATTTAACATTTTCCATGTGTGACCAAGGTACCATATATTGCTTTTAAAAAGACAGTGACATGTTAAAAATGCAATCACAGAATGTAAAGCCTATAGGAAAATAAAGGTATATATTAACCTATGTTGTTTACATCATTATATTTTTACATTTTAGATAAAAATATAACTTCTTTGATGCCACAGAATAAAAAAGTTAATTTAAGCATGGATTTGAGTCCCAGCAGTTTGACTACATAGGGTTAAAGGTAACAGAAAGGCTGCATGTAGATGCTAAGGGATTTTTTTTTTTTTTTAATTTTCCTATGACTGTGTTGAATACTGAAAGTATTTAAGAAAAGAAGTACTGTAATTTCAATTTTAAAAACATAATTCTAAAAGCAAAAAGGATACTTTAGTTTTATTTAGATGAAAGAATTTCTTGGGTCAGAAAAAACTGTTAAAGACTATTGCAAGATTACATATGAGAAAATAATCACTAGTTAATAATATTCACTTTCACACATGTGAGGTGGTATATCTTCTTCCTTTTGATTTGCATTTTCCTAATAACCATAGATGAGAAACATCCTTACATGTGTGTGTTAAGTCACCTGTAGGGCTTTGTTGGAGAAATTTATATCTTCTTGGAAAGGTGAAGTCTTAATAACCAATCAGCAAACACCCAAGTTGTATATTAAAATAGCTGAGTTGATAAAAAATGGGTTAAGGACTAATGCTAATATTGTGTATTTAAAAGCACTATTTTAAATCCTCTGTATGAGATATCTCTTTAATATTTATTTCAGACATATACAATAATAATGTATGACCATTTATTAGAAAGGCACTAGAATAATAATAAGAAACTTCTCAAGTATCTTATATCTAAAAAGTGAAGAAGTTGCAGTTCATATTCAGACGTTGTTGCTTTATTTGTTATCCTGTTAACCACTAGTTACTCTGATTTTACACAGTGAACACAGTGGGATGAGGACGATCAAGAACTACAAATATTTAAAGTAAATGTAGCATACTCTGGTGGAATAGTGGTTAGGTCATTCACCTTCAAAGGATCACAGGCCACATACCCCTGGGTTTGAGTCCCTAGTCTAGGGGAAACAATCAGTGTGCGTGACTAAATAAAATAAAATTCTTTTTTCCTTCTCTTCCTGCCTGCCTGCCTGCCTACTTGCTTGCATCCCTGCCTGCACTTTTTCTTAAAAAAAAAAAAAAAAAAAAAAAAGGAGCGATTTAAAGTAAACAGAAATTGAAGTGTCTGTAAATCTTGACAAGACTGAAAAACAGAGGAGGGGTTTTGAAGTTCAGAGGACAGGCAATTGTAGCTTGAAACTAGAATAGCATATGATTATGACTTAAGAGATAGGTACACCCTGGTGGAGTAGTGATTTGGTAGTGGTTTGGTCAACTTCCTCCAGTGAAGCGCAGGCCATGTACATGCAAGAACCCGGGTTCACATCCTGGGTCTGGGAGAACAAACAAGATGTACAACTAAATAAAATAAAGGTCTTCTTCCTCTTCTCTCTTCCTGCCTGTCTACTTTCCTTCATTCCTACCTGTACCTTTCCTTTGGGAAAAAAAAAAAAAAAAAAGATTTAAGAGAAAGGGCAGTTAAAGAAATAAGAAAACCCAGGTGTAGTACTGGGAGCAAATGACTGAAGCGAAATGAAGTGAAGATAAATGGAATAGAGAGTGGAAAAGAACAGTACTGAGATGAAGTGAGGGAATATACTGAGTTTTTTGGAGAGAGACTGTTACCAGCATTAACATTTTCAAAGATGTAGAGGAAAGAGTACATTTATGAGATGAAGATATTGATGAAAAAGTTGTATACAGTTTGCTAGAACAAGAGCTCCCAGAAAGGCATGGGCAGTGCCATTTTGTGCTGGGGGTTTCCTTGCTTGGGATTTGGTTGAGAATCTCAGGGGCTTTTGTCTCAGTCTTTCCTGTTGGACCTTTTTTGACCCTAAGCCCTTTTTTCAGTCTTTTCTGATAACAGTCCTCGTATTGTTTTGACTAATGTCTTGTATTAACATTTTAATGGATTTCTTAACAGACTCTTTGTCTCAACACTGAGTAAATTGCATCAACTGAAAGCTCACACTGCCTGCACCTGTAACTACACAGCCATCCTCCCATAAAAATAGCCAATTCCTGCCCCCCACACCTCACTGGTGCATTCCTTTAGTGCACTAGCTCCAATGAACTTTTCAGATACTCAGTGTTTCAGTCACTCTTTTGACTTTTGAACCAAGAAGCCCCCAAACTTTCTAGGGAACCTAACATGGTTTATTACTGAAGTTTCAAACTTTTCGCATATGTTTCTCAATTAAGTGCTCAAGTCCAGTATTACACATTTTTCTCTCTGACAGGACAAAATAACATAAAAAGAAAGTATAAACTGTCAAGGAAACTGATACTCTGTATTATTCCGTAGTTTTTTCTCTCCAGCATTCTCAGCCTTTGTTGACCTGTTTGGGGGAAACTACTGAGACTCTTGTTAGCTGTCTGCCCTGACCTTGAGGTGCTTAACCAACAGTTTTTAGTGAATATGCCCTGCCTTGCACCTAATCTTCAACTGTTTATTGTAGACTTCCAGTCACCTTCCTGACCTGATTCATTGCAGTCTGAAACTTTTCTTCTCCTTTAGTCTCTTAGTCAGGACCTTGCATAATTTCTGACAGTTCCTGTAGGGCTCTTTGTTATCTAAGCTGTATGTAAATACACATTTTGTGTTTACCTGGCTAAGAGACAGACTTGTACATGCTCTGGGATAGAAGGCAAGGAATCAAAAGCAGCCCCTGCAATACTATGAGACAGAAAACATTTTCTTGGTAACAAAGTATCAACTAAGCTGTATGTGATTAAGTCTGATCCCCTAAAAATATTTTTCCAAAATAGATTTGCCATATACTTTTGGGGATAAACCACTCTGATTTAGCTTGAGTGCATTTTGGATTTGCAGCTCAGTGGGGCTTTGGCTTTTATAAGCTCCTTTCATTATGAAATTAATTATTTAAATAATTACAACAATGTAAATGAACCATCTTCTCAGAATAGAACCCAATTTACTTCCTGCTAGTCCCCTACGGGGCCTTTTTCTGTAGATCAGCTTAACCATGTCGGCGCTGCAATTCACCAATTTGTGTTTCCTGCTTTATGGATTAAGCACAGCAGGGGCTATAATGATCTGACTACCTTTGTTTCTCCTCCTCTAGTGCCATGTTAGTATTTTACCAACAACTGGCAGGGTTTGGTGGGAGGCGGGAGGTGAGAACAGCATGTCTGTGAAGTAATTCAGGTTAAATATATGTATATTTAATTATTTACACTTGATTTACATATTGTAATTTGGAGTTCTGGAAAGGCATTAGAATCTCAGTTTATTGCTAACAGCATGGCACTTGGGTTTTCAAAGAAGAGTTGATATGGGGCTAATGAGATTTAGTATCAGATATTTGGCTTTGCCTGAAATTGCCTTCTTCACTCTCAATGAGTAGTAAGAATTCACTCAGTCTCTTTTCTCAGGGTTATTGCTTTAAATTGAGACCCTTAATGCTATGAAGTGATTAAAGAACCAAGATCTGAAATGTGTAACAAGATCCTTTACTTGTTAAAAAGTTGAAGGAAGCAGAGCAAGGACTAAACATTATCCAATACAAACCCAGGTTGCTTAGGATATGGAGAAAATGACATAGGGGAAGGAGTATGTTTGGAAATGGCCACAATTTTTACCAGGAAATGATAGGTTTCTTGTAGTTCCACATTAGTGAAACTGAGACTAAAATCCCTGAGAATTAAGAGTTTGGCAGTAGAAAGGCAAGAGTTTGAAACGGTGAGATCAAAGGCATGAAATTAGACATTATTTTTTAAAAGCAATTTTGGCCACAAATGTAGTTAGAGATCTTTGTTAGTGCAAAAATATGAATATAGGTGATATGGGACACATAGAAACAGAGAAAATGCCCTTTTAGTCATGGAATGAATACCTTATTTTTCTAGAGTCTAATGTGACTGGTAAATCTATGAATGACAAGAAACACAAAAAATAAGGAATTGAGAAAACATATTAGAAGTAATTCATGTCTAAAATATATCTTAAAATATCTTCTCATATGCCTTCATTGCCTATTATGTTTAGTTTTTGTGCCACTGTGTATACTCTGCATGATACCTTAGTACTAACTTCTTATTCTCTCTCTGACTAGGTCTATACACAGCTATATAAATCATCTACTGCATCATTGAAAAGGTAGTTTCTCTACTTTTTTATTTATAGTTTACTTAACTTTGCCACATCAATTTCTGCTTAAGTTATATTTTTAATTTATAATGTTAAATATATTGTAATTGTCATTTGAATTTTTGAACATGAAAAACATATTGTAAAGTATTTGTTAAATTGCTTTATAAATGTATTTGTATCTGGAGAAAATTTATTTCTGAGGTTATATTTAGAAAGTTTTGAGAAAATATATCTCTTCATATGCTATTGAATTTTTTAACAGATTTCAACATATATAAAGCAAAAATTTATAGAGCAAAGTAGAATAGATATCTATTTTTATAGTTTGAGGTTTAATGTATCTCAGTAAGCAGTTGATAGAAGAGATGGGACAGCAAAAGCCAACATTAATAAAGATGTGAAAGGCCAGAGGGGAACAAAATCAATGAAATTGTTTTAATTGGAGTTTATAGAGCATTGTACCCAACAATGACAGAAAATGCATTCTTTTCTGAAAATGTGCCTAGAAAGTCATCAAGATTGATCATATTATGGTGCTTAAAATATACCTCAACCAATTTCAATGGATTGAAATAATTCAAGGCATATTCTCTGACCACATTAAAAGAAAGCTAGAAAATGCCTATGTCTATAAAATTGTTATGCATTTCTAAGCAACTCAGAAATCAGAAACAGTTAAAACGGAAATTAGAAAATATTTAAATTCTGAACTGTAATTAAATGTGTACTACTAAAACATGTTAGAGTCAGTAAAAGCACTCCATATAGAGAATTTTTAACATGTATTCTAGGAAAGAAGGCAGGCCTAAAATATCAGAAATGAAAAGAGGATATCAGAATACATCAGAAAGATAATAAAAAAGATGATTAAGAGAATATTAAAGCAAATTAATGAAATACACAGTTTATAAAAACATTACAATAACAAATTGAAATATAAAGTCCTATTCAATTTTAATAATTCACTGAAATCAAATACTTTGCTTTGAAGAAAACACCAGGCTCAGATGATTCACTCATTAATTATTTTGCAAAGATGATAAATAAATAACATAGAAATACACAAAGCAAAAAGTGTCAGAAATAAATGGAAAGTATACAGCTCTAGTCTTCACACCTGAAGATTTAACATTTTTTCAACTATTGATAGGGGATGCAGTTTACAAATTCATAGATACATAGATAACCTGAACAACACCATTAACCTTGTCATAATTCATATTGTAGACTATTGATACAGCCAGTAATTGATAACTACATGTATTTTGCAAGTTTGAAATATGCTAGAAAATAGATTTATACATATATCACTATACGATTTATGGTAAGGGTGACAGAGCAATGTAATAAAGAAAAGATGGATTTTTCAGAAATAATGTTTGACAAATTGAATATCCATAGTTTAAACTATACGTACTTGCACGTAAAAATGAAACATGAAATATTAATATTTCAACAAGAAAACAGCAGAATATTTTCATGATTTGGCCCTAAGCAAAGTTTACTTCTACAAGATTGAATAGCATTAACCTTAAAAGACTAAATTTTGAAGTGGACTACATTAAAATTAATAACTTGTATTTGCAAAAATATGTTATTGAATAGATATAAAAATAAACAACATAATGGGAACACGCATTAGTATCACATATTTCAAGCTAAAGATTTGACTCCAGGATATATAAAGACCTTCTCTGAATCTATAAGAAAAAAGCCAAAAACACAACAGAAAAATAGATAAAAGCTTTAACATACATTTTGCAAAGGAGGATATCAAATATACATATATATGTATATATATATGCATGCTTATTTTATTTGGCATCAGAGAACTGCAAATCAAAAATACAATGTAATAATATACTGCGCATTCACCAGGAATATCTGAACACAAAGGATTCTAAGTGGAATCAGCTGAAACTCAATAACTCCTCTTGGGGGTGTCTTGTGCAGTATGGTGACAATAGTTAATAACACTGCATATTCGAAAGTAGTCTAGAGTACTATTAAAAGTTCTGATCACAGAATAAAAGTTTTTAACTATTTGTGGTGACAAATTTTAACTAGACTTACTGTGATAACTACTTCACAATATATAAAAATGCGCAATTAGGCTGTAAACCTGTAACTGCTATTGTAAGTCAATTATACTTTAATATATAAGAAAAAAAATATAAAAACTTACCAATATTTATTTTGTGTTAGTTTAATTGGGATATAGTTCACATGTTATGTATACTATTTGACCACAAAAAGTATAGAATTAAGTGAATGTTATTATGTAGTATCTGCAATCATTATCACTGTCAAATTTAGTACAGTTTCATAATCTCTAAAAGAAAAGCCATGCCCTTTGGCTATCAACCCCTACCAAGCTCTAAGAAAACATTTCACTCTTATGATGTTCCTGTTCTAGGCATTCTGTATGAATGAAATCATATAATATGCCATCCTTTGTGACTGACTTTTTTCACTTAGTATGATTTCTGTCCAGGTACATTCATGTTTTAGCATGTGCATCATTCATTTTTTTATGACTGAATGCAAGTTCCTTGTCAGATATATGAACTGTGAATGTTTTCTATTCATTCTGTGGATAACATTTTCACTTGATGCCTTAATGGCAACACAGAAAAGTTTTTGATTCGCAAAGTCTATTTTGTATGTTTTCTTTTTCTTTAGTTTTTTTTGCCTTTGGTGAAGTAGCTAATAATCCTTTGCAGCATCCTTTGCAAATCCTTTGATAATATTTTACTCTTATGCTTTTTCCAATAATTATGATAATTCTAATAATTTCATAGTTCTACTCTCGTATTAGGTTTTGAGCATTTTGAGTTAATTTTTATATGCGAGGGAAGGGCCCAATTTTACTCTTTTACATTTGGCTGTTTCTTCCAACAGCTGATGCCCTTGACAAAAATTAGTTGACCGTTGACATACAGGTTTCTTACTTGACTATCAATTCTGGAGTATAAATTAAACCAATATTACAATATACCACATCAGCTAAGGATCAGTTTTGTAAATTCTGTTCTTGGGAAGTAAACATAAGCTTCAAATTTTCAAGTTCTTATGTTTTAAGTTTCCAAATTTCCTTTATAAATAAAGTAGAATTTGATATGTAGTTATAGCTTACTACTCATAAGAACATGTGAATGAACATGGAGACAATTGCAGAAAGATTATAACTATGAGAAAACTATCAGTAAGGTTTCATAGTCTGCTAAAAATACGTAGTTAAAGCTTAAGTTGAATTTGCATTGTATTTTCTGGAAATATAATTACTCTGTAATTTTCATGTTTATTTATGTATGGATATGAGTTTTCCCCATTATTTTAATGAAAATTAATCAAATCACAAAAGGAAAATCAAAAGGAAGAGGGAAATAAAATTAAAATGAAAAGTAAACCCTTCCTCTTTGAGAATTCAGCCACCTTTTCCCTCTGGCAATATCAGCTTTGCTTTTACAGTTCAAAAGTTTATTTTCATGGTTTATTTGTGTTATTTCTCTGTATTCTAAATATAGGTGAAATAATTCAATATTTGTCTTTCTACTTTTGACTCACTCAGAATGTACTCTTGAGTTTCTAGTATTTTATCAAGAATTTTAAATATTTAACCTTTTATGGCTGAGCAATATTGTGTTAGATATGGGCATATGTACATATTATGTATATACACAACAGATCCTTATTAATTGCTATATCTGTGGAAATGTAGATTGTTTTTATGTCTTGTTTATTTTAAATAATTCTGCAATAACATGGGAGTGAATATGTCTCTTCAAGTTAATGCTTTCATAATCTTTGGGTAGATAACTAGAAGTGGGAGTAGTGTAGTACAGTAAATCTATTTTAAATTTTTTGATAACTCTCTATAGTGTTTTCCAAAATGGCTTTATCAACCTATAGACCCACAAACAGTATATAAAGGTTCCTTTCCTCCACACCCTTGATTGAATTTGTTATTTCATGCCATTTTGATATAGACCATTTCCATCTTTATAAAGTGATATAAATTATTGTGGCTTTGATTTATATTTTTTAAATAAGTCATAAAAAACATCTTCGTTGCTTATTTATATACCCTCTTTGGAAAAGTCTTTATAAAGTGATATAAATTATTGTGGCTTTGATTTATATTTTTTAAATAAGTCATAAAAAACATCTTCGTTGCTTATTTATATACCCTCTTTGGAAAAGTGATTGTTGATATCCTCTGTCCATTTTTTTGATTGAGATATTTTTTATGACTGCATTGTATGTTTTCTTTATAAATCTTGAATATTAATTCCTTATCACATATTTGATGAGCATGTATCTTCTTTCCTTCAGTAATGAATTTTTAAAAATTTTGTTGGCAGTTTATTTCACTGTATAAAATCGTTTTAGTTTAATATAATCTCAATCATTTATTTTTACCTTTTGATTTCTTTTTTTGCCATTTGAGTTGAGTCAAATGAATATTTAAGGACAGTATCATGAAGTACATTACCTATGTTTCTCCTGTATATTTTATAGTTTCTATTCTTCCATTGAGATCTTCA
Organism: Solenodon paradoxus; assembly: GCA_004363575.1. Lineage (NCBI taxonomy): Eukaryota > Metazoa > Chordata > Mammalia > Eulipotyphla > Solenodontidae > Solenodon > Solenodon paradoxus. The sequence continues at coordinate 1,628,113 of RJWH01000025.1, forward strand.
ATCCATTTTCAGCTGATTTTGTGTATGGTATTAAAGAGTGCGCCAGTTTCATTGATTTACATATAACTTACAGTTTCCCCAATACCTTTGCCAAAAAAACCTTCCTTTCTTCTTTTCTTATTCTGGTATATTTTTCATAAATTAGCCGACCACATGTGTATTGGTTTATTTCAGGAATCTCAGTTCTATTCCACATGCATATCTGCTTTTATTGAAATATCATATAGTTTTTATTATGATTACTTTATAGTATATTTTGAAATTGAGGTACATTATACCTCCAATTTCTCTGTGTATTTCTTAGAATTGTTTTAATATTCAAGGACATGTGGTGTTACTTCCAAATTCTGGTGTTATGTATTCCCTGTATAATTGCCCTGGTAAGATCTCCAGCACTATACTAAATAATAATGATGAGAATGGGCAGATTTATCTTGTTTCTCATTCTAGTACATGTGGATATGAGTTTGTGTTTGACTGTGAATAATAGAAAATACAAGGTAGCAGTCATATATCCAAGTTAAATTTTATTTTATATAGAATTCATTGTTAAGGATTAGGATTATAAAGCATTCATCATTCTAGAAGCTAAGATTCTTTCTGTTCCATCGTATTTTCATTTTAATAAACTTTTAGTTGTGGAGTAAGTTTGGATTTAGATAAAGTTTACAAAGATAATATTAAAAAGTCAATTTATAATCCTCATGAATTTTCCCACATTGTTAATAGTTTATACTACTATATAAGAAACTAACATTAGTACATACCATTAACCAAAATTCTCACTTTATATGAATTTGCTATTTTTCCATTAATAGCACTATCTGTTCAGTAACCAAACTAGGATACTCTATGGAATATATTTGTCATGACTCTGTAGTTGCCTCTGATCTGTAACAATATTAATCTTTCATACTTGTCTATAACCTTGAATATCTAGAGACATAATGAGCAGATATTCCATAGACAGTCCTCCAGTCTAGGATTATTTGATACTTAAAAATTAAATTTGGGTTCTGCTTTTTTGACAAGACTATATCAAAGGTGGAATGTTGTCATCTTATCATATGACATTACTGGTAATATTAACCATTACTTGGTTAAAGTAGTATTTCCCCTGTTTCTGAACTCTACAATTATTTTATTTTTCTTTGTATTTTTTTTTTTTAATTTTAACAATGTAACATTGCATGATAGTATTACTAAGTTCCAGGTGAGCATCACTATATATCAATGTATGTATACTCTAGATTAAAGTTCACCACTAGAAGTCTAATTCTATTCTCCACCACATAATTGACCTTTTTAAAAATGAGATTCCCCTACCTTCCTTTTCCCTTTTCCTATGGTAACCACTAGTTTGAAAATTATATTTTAAATATTTTTATTTTTTTGGTTTTTTTAAACATGATTTCTGTGTAAAATCATATGGTGTTTATCATTGACATATTTCACTAGGCATAATGCCTTTAGGTACATCCACACTGCTGCAAATGGCAAGATTTCATCTCTTATAGTGACTGGTACTCTATATGTACATATACCACATCTTCTTTATTCAATCAACTCTCAACTGGGAGTTGATTCCAACTCATAATTATTGTAAATAGTTATGAAATAAACATGGAGTGCATTTATCGTTTTAATTAACCATTTTCATTCTTCAGGTAAATGTCCATAGATGGGATAACTGCATCATATGGATTTTTATTCTTAATTTTTTAAAGCATCTCCATACTATTTTCCATTATGCCTGGATCAATTTACATTTCCACTATATAATGATTCCCTTTTTCTACATCCTCTCCAACATTGCTGTTTCTTGTATTTTGAATAAAAATCAACCTCAAGTGTGATGTGATTTACCGTTGCCATTTGATTTGTAATTCTCTAATAATAACAGATAATAGACATCGTTACTTGTGTCTATTGGTCACCCATTTGTCTTATTTTGAAAAGTGTCTATTCAGATTCTCTACCTACTTTTTAATTGGATTGTTTGTTATTTTGTTGTTGAGTTTTATGAGTTCTTTATAGATTTTGGATATTAACCATTTGTCATGAATATGATTTTCAAATATCATCTTCCATATAATAAGTTGTCCCTTGTTTTGATTATTTCGGTTTCTGTGCAAAAGCTTTTTAAATTGATGAAGTTATATTTGCTTATTTTTGCTTTTGTTTACCTTGCAATTTGAGTCAAATATGTAATAATATCTCTAAGGACAATAACAAGAAGCATATCATCTATGATTCTGTGTATTATGTGACCTTGGGCCTTACATCTACTTATCTGAGACTATTTATTAAAGAGCTTGTTTTTGTTTGCTCCATTATATTCTTGGCTTCTTTATAATAAATGAGTTATATAGGTGAGGGTTTATTTCTGGGCTCTTAAGTTAGTTCTTTTGATCTGTGTGTCATTTTTATTCTAGTACCACACTGTTGTGATTAACATTGCTTTGCAGTGTAGTTTTAAATCAGTGAGCATGATGCCTCCATTTTTGTTCCTTTTTCTTGGAGTTACTTCTACTACTTGTGATCTTTTGTAGTTCTAAATGATTTTTTATGATTATTGTTATATATCTGTGAAGTGTCTTTTGAATTTTGATAGAAATTGTGTTGTACCTGTATATTGTCTAAGTAATATAGACATTTCAATAATGGCAATCCTTCTAATCCGTGACAGAGAATTTTTTTTTCCGTTTCATTGTGTATTTTTTTCTTCCAACATGTGTTGAAATTTAATGTAGAGTGTGTTATCTCTTTATTTAAATTCCATGCAAGGCTATTTTATTCTTTTCTTTTTTGATTATAAATGGGATTGCTTTCTTGTTTTTTCTTTCTGCTAAATTGTTATTTATGTATAGGTATCCAATCAATTTTTGTATACTAATTTTTTTGCCAGCCACTTTATTATTATTTCTAATAGCTCTTTGCTGGAGCCTGTGGGATTTTCTGTGTCTATTATGTCATCTTCAGAAAGTGTTTGTTTTAATTCTGTCTTTCCAGTTTCTTTGTCATTTATTTCTTGTCAAATTGCTATGATTAGGACTTCTCACACTGTTTTGTATAATTGCAGTAATAGTAAAGACATTGTCTTGTTCCTGATATTAAAGGAAAATCTTTTTGTTTTTCGTCATTGAGTATTGGGTTGGCTGTGGGCTCTTCATACAAACCTTTATTATGTTGAGATACATTCCTTCTATACTTATTTTCTTGAAGTTTTTTAAACATAATAATATGCTGAATGTCAAATGCTTTTCTTCATCTATTGAGAGGATTATGTGATTAGTTAATGTGTTATGTTTTATAATTTGTGTGCAATGGAACATCATTCTTACATCCCTAGAATAAATCTACTTGGCATGGTATATAATTCTTTAAAATTATTGTTGAATTTGGTTTGCTAGAATTTTGCAAATAACTTTTGCATCTATGCTTATCAGAGATTGATGCTTATTGTTTGTGATGTTCCTATCTCAGGTTTTAGAATCAGAGTAATGGATTTATAAAATGTGTTTGGAAATTTTCACTTTTTTACATTTTTTTAAGGATTTTAAGAAAGATAGATATTAATAGCTATTAATTATTTGAATGTCTGGTAAAATTCACTAGTGAAGCTATCTTGGGCTTTAGTTTTGGGGTGACTTTTCATTACTATTTCAACTTCCTTATTCAGAATAAATCTATTAAATTTTGTATTTCTCCCTGAATCAGAATTGAAAGGTATGTTTCTCAGAATTTATTTTTCTGTATTGTCTAACTTTTTGCCATCTAACTGTTCATCACACGCTGTATGAGTCTTTGTATTTCTGTGATACCTATTGTTATACCTCCTATTTTATTTCTGATTTTATTTGTTATTTCTTTCTTCGTGAATCTGGCTAAAGATTTGTCTATCATTTCAGAGAATCAGCTCTTTTTTCTTATATCATTTGAATTATCTTTTTGATATTTATTTTCTAATTTTTATTATTTCCTTTTTTACTCACTTTGGTATTATTTTTATAAATATAGAAACTTCCTAGTAGTACTACTTTTGCTGAATTTAATAGAGTCTAATAATTTGTGCCTTCATTTTCATTTGTTCCTATGTTATTTTTAAAATTTTTCTTTAAATTTTTCATTGCCTCTATTGTTGGTAAGTTACATGTAGTTTAGTCTTCACAGATTTTTAGTTTTTCCTTCTTTTGGTTCAGTTCTAAATTTATATTGTCATTTGTAAATAATATTCATATGATTTTGATCTAAAATTTATTGAGACTTATTTCATATACCAACAAAATCTATCCTTGAGAAAGTTCCAAGAGCATTTGAAAAAGAAAATGTTTTTCTGTTGTTCTTAGGTGAGATGCTTTGTAAATTTATATTAAGTCCATCTCCTCTAATTTTTCACTTAAAGCCATTGTTTTCTTGTTGATTTTCTGTCTGTATGATCTGTCTGTTGCTGTAAGTGGGGTATAAATTTTCCTAATATTACTGTGTTGCTGACAATGCCTTTTTACAGGACTGGTAATATTTGCTTTGCATGTGTTTGTGCCTCTGTGTTGGGTAAATATATTTTAATACATATTATATCTTGATATATATGTCATATATATATATCATTATAATGATAATCCCTTTATCATTATGTAATATTCATCTTTGTGTCTTTTGTTAACTTCTTTGACTGGAAGTCTATTTTAACTTTAACAGATGGTGGTTTTTACCTTTCAAAATTTTCCATTGGCTTAAAGTACCAATTTCTATCCCTGCAGTTTAAGTGTGTTTTTGTGTCTAAGCAAGTTTCTAAATCAGTTTGTCTTAATCTTAATCTTTATCTTAATCTTAATCAGTTTCTTATAGGGAGCATATAGTTAAGTTTTGTTCCTACTCTTGCCAGCCACATTGTGCATTTTGATTAGTGAATTTAGTTAATTTGCATTTAGGATGATCATTGATATATAAGGGCTTGCTGCTTTATTTTCTGGTTGTATCTACTTTTTTTGCCTTGCTCAAGTTTCTGTGAAGTCTCTTTTATTATTTAGATAGAAGTTCTCCTTTGATATTTCTTATGATTGGTCTAGTGATGGTGAACTCTTTGCTTCTTTTTAGTCTGGAAAAGCCTTTATTTCTTTCCTTATATCTGAAAGAGAATTTTATGACGTAGAATATTCTAATGGCAGCTTTTGTCTTTAAGTATTTTAAAGATGTGATTCCTGTCCCTGTTGGCCTATAGAACTTCTCTGAAAGGTATGGTGATAGGATCATGGGTGAACCTTTATAAATTATCTATTTTTTTCATTCTCCATAATATGATTTCTTTATCTTAGATTTTGATAGTTTCACTAATATGTGCCTAGTATAGTTAGCTTTGTTAGCTTAATAGACCTGTATATTCAGTTCTTCTCCAAGGTATGGGAAGCTCTCAGCTATTATTTCTTAGAATACAGTATATTTTTCTTGTCTCTCTCCTCTCCTTCTTGGATACCCATAATCCTGATGATGCCTTTCCTAAATTAAGTTGGATAGTTCCTTTAGATTATTTATTCTTTTCTTTCTTTCTTTTTTTGTATCTCATTTCACTCCCTTCCTCCACCTAGAATATTTCTAAGTTTTCATCTTTGAACTCTGAACTTTGAACTCCATTATGTCTATTTATTTCCTTAGTTTTATATAGCATTCATTATTTTGCTGATTGAGTTCTTCACATCTTGAATCTCTACTCATTCTTATTTAAAGTTTCAATTTCTACCTTCAGGTAGTTAAAATTATTCTTGAATTCACTGAGTTACTTGTTTGAGTTTTGTTCAATTTTTTTTTTTTTTAAGGTACAGGCAGAAATGAAGGCTAGTATGCAGGCAGGCTTGAAGAGAGAGGGAAAAGAAACATTTATTTATTTTATTTAGTTGTTCATTTTGGTTGTCCCTTTACCCACAGCCCCAGCCCTGGGTCTCTAGCCCTTGTCCTTGGCATGTACATGGACTTCATCCAGTGGCCTTTTTCACTTATCCAAGAGGCCACCAGTGTATGCCAAATTTTGTGCTATTTATTTGGGTGTTTTTCATTATACTATTTTTGATTCTCTGTCTTACAGGAAGATATAATTTTTCATTTTTTTTAGTTTGACTTCTATAAAAGTTTATTGTTCTCTCCTGGTGATATCAAATTACTTCATGTCCTTTTAGTGCCCAGTTTTATATTTTTCTGGCTTCTTATTTCATTCTTCTAAATTGTTCCTGACTATATATATTTTTAAATATATGGATCAGCAATTTAGAATTGAAGGGCTTATCATTAAATTTTCTAGTAGGTGTGGCATATATGTATGTAAGTATATATGTATGCATATTTGTATGTATGTATTTTTGATACTGACTTACATGTCTCATACAAGTGGCATACTGCTTCTGTGTCAGTGGGTTGGATGAAGACCAGAGAGGGGACCAGCTACTGTTGTGGACATACTGGTGGATGCCTTATTTCTATTGTGACCCACTGTTATCCTTTCTTTTTGAGGTCTCAGATCTGATTCTAGGCACTCTATCCATTGTTTTATGCTTCACAGCAACAGTATAGATTCTTTGACTGGCAGTGGGTATGTAGTACAGAATGCTATTTCTGTTGGCCTCCTTGCTAGGGTCCCAGCCTTTGTGGGGCACCTCAGCTATTCTGGAGCATCTTAGCTATTCTGGGGTACCTCAGCTCTTCTTCTTTGGGCTTTAACTGTGAGAAGGTATGTGCCTCTACACTTTCTCCTCTCCCACCTCCCCAAGTTCTTTGACTGCTGTCGCAGCTTCGCCATCTCTGTTCATCACCACAGACTGCCACGTGTCTACATTGTCTTCACTCACATTCCATCACACTGATGCATAGACCTTCTCTGTTTCCCTTGTACTGCTCTCTGTTTTGGTCTCTGAAATGCATGGCATGCTTCAGCCTCACCACTGTGCTATGAGATTCTTAGTACTGTCCTGTTTCAAGATGAGCCTTAGTTGTTTTCATTGACAAAGCAAGGAATGTCCTCTCTTGACTTCTTGTCTCTCATTCCTTCTCTTCACATATTGTATTCTTTGTAGTTATGTCACTAGGTCCATTGTACCTTTCAGGAGGAACAAATAAAGTTTTACCTCCTGTAGTGGGGAGATTTTATAAATATTAAGTGGAAATTTTTAGGAACTAAGGAAAATGTTTCTGTTTTATTTAATTATTGATTCATTTTCCACTATGATTCATTGATTTTTTTTTTTACTTTAAGCTGTACTTTAATATTGCATTATTTATTATGCTGCTCAAGTTTTTACAGTTTTTATCATTAGGGCTTATTTAAGGTTAACTTAAATTTGATTTGACATATTACCATCCTTTCACTTTTTTGAGAACTTGCTTACACTTTGATATGACCAGATACTCCAGAATAATTTTGGATTTTCTCTATAGTCACTTAACTATTGTTAATTCAAAAATGAAATTGTGGTGGTAACTTTACTTGTTGTTTCTGAGAGTTTTCTGTTCTAGGCTCTCTCAGTATACAGAACTAGATAATATACAATTTAAATATTTCAAATACATGTAGGTATTTAATTTATAGTTATTTTTATCCTTTTTGTGTATGTGTATATATATATATGTACACACTCATATATATATGTATATATATATATCTTCTATATAACTTTACATGAGTTCTTCTGTCACTGACTAATGCAGTAACACATAGTTTATTTGAATCTTTCTTTCCAGTTTATCTGTAACTTCTATCTATGACAGCAAGAATTTGACTTCCACTATGACCTATCCATTTACTTAGTTGTTCAACCCTACGTACACATCATGCCTTTTGTTATACAAGATAAGGCCCTCTATTCCAGTATATCCAGGTGAAGATGAGGGATTATAGCTAAAAAAAATGTGGATTTTCCTTTAATGAAGGGTTTCCAGAAACTACAAACCTAAATTATCTGCTGATATTCCATTAGCCCAAAATTAGTCTAAAAACTGAAAGGGAATTTGGGGAATATTGTCTAAGGAAGAAACTGCAAATTTAAAGAATAACCCCAAACTATTGCTATGAAAGACGGGGAAGTAAAGAGAAAAGCCTAGAAGAGAGTGGAAATCTATCATACATAAACCTTGGATATAATTTTTCCTGAATATCATAAATGTTTTAATTAATGAAGAAAAGAAAGAAGAAATAGTCAATTTTAGATATTATTTTATAATTTTCAAATATCATTTAAATAGACTGGGATAATGACCTTTTGCATCTTTTAAATTTACCATTTCCCTTCAGTTTTGCCATTATGCATAGTCCAGTTGACTTTAAGGAAAACGCATAAGTGACCAATACATTTAAAGGCAAAATAGGTCTAGGAATTAAGCTGAAAAAGTCAATGCTTGCTGTTTTTTACAGTGTTTAGAGTCTGTTTCATCATGTCTAAAATTTTCTTTAAACGTGTGAAAGAAATACTTCACTTTTATATCACTATTTCCCCTTTTCTCGTAACAAGGATTGCGAACAGTGACATTAATCTGTTGACTGTTGCTGAATACATCAGATACGCTTCATAAATGTGCACCTGCTGTGCTGCTGAAAGAACCTGGTATTTTCTGATGCTCCATTGAATACAATGGATTGACAGCTTAAAGAGGCAGAATGCAAGATAGGTGGGAGGGAAGTCCAAGAGTAAATGGGTTAATAATACACCATAATACACTCTTCATTGAAACCAGTTATTACTGAGAAGAATGGAGGGACAATACTATTAAAGCCTATCTTGTGAAATGCACTAAAGTAGATAGAGCCTTCAGATTGAACTGATTATAAATTCTTAAATACATGGTATTGTAGCTATTTTTTTAAAAAAGTCTGCATACTTTAGTGGTGATGGCCTTGAGTATGAAACAGCCAAATTATGCATAACGCTTATACAATATTAAAATGCAAAAAATTTTATCAGAAAAAAATTGGCATATCATACTCCCCTATGTAACATTACATTTTTAAAGTTTCAACAAAAGGCCTATAAAATCTCTCTGTATAGCTGCATAATGGTTCCCAATTGTTCTAACAAATAGCTCAGTCCATGGAAAACATTATAAAGACATTTCATTCAGTCCTAAATATATCTAGTCCTCTGACATAGTCATAGCAATTCAAGCATGTGAATGAATACAAAATAGGCCTTACTAAACCAGAAATAGGATTTTCTGTATTTTTAAATCCTATGCCCCTTCTAAGAAGTGAAACTGGGGGAGTGTTCAATTTAACCTAGAAACAAGAACCTTCAGTTTTAAAGTAGTTCAGTAATTAGTATTTCTTCCCTAATTATAGTTGTACTTTCTTTTTTCTTTGTCATTTCTGAATATTGCATTTTTAATTGAAAAGCTCACACATTAAAAATAATTACAGGTTCTACATTTAAACAGAATCTAGAACATCTATGTCCATGTTTCTATTTATTAGCACATCAAATGCATATTAATGAGTATAAATAACTGAAAGAAAAATGCCTTAGATATCAACTAGTAAAATCAATGATGATTATAATTATTAAGATAATGGAAAAATAGTTCTTTAAGTTTTTAGTTCCTAGCATTTTGTTTGATTAAAATACTTTTTATAAGATGCAAATATATCTGTAATTTTATTATCCCTATAAATTATTACATTCATAGGCTTTTAATACATTTTACATTGCAAAAATATTTCACTTTTAGTAAGTTCTGCTCTATTGAGCTATAGTTAATCACTTTGGCCCTTGTTTTATTCTGGAGCTATGCTACAGTTCTCATAATGTTTAACTTATCTACATACTTTCAGAAATGTATTATATTTTTTTAACTTTGCTTGGCTAATAAACTTTATATATTTATGTATTTAATTTTTTTCTCTTCTAAGAAAATGTCTCTGACATAGAACTCTAAGGATCTTTCCATTATTCTCCATCTTTTGAGACTGATGTTTGTCATTTCAAGTGCACTTGTGGTAAAAGTTTATCTGATTTGTGGCATTTTCCTATTTTGTACTGTAAATATCTCTACCAGGATATTTCAATCTAAGAGATACACATTTTGCTTTGAGAGCATATAGGGGGAGGCTCTGTTCATCATTAAATCTATTCCTTCTCTTTTTTGAGGTCAGTTGCTTCATAATCTCTGAGGCTATGAAATTGTTATTTACTCAAGGATGACCACTATCAACTAAGATTTATTTCTTTTTATTTCCACACTGCATAGGTATGATATTCCACATAAGAACATGACTAGAATTTGGAAATATAACTCTGGTTAGATATTGTACTCTGTAAACTTAATTTTCTATTTTTTCAATGGTGTTTGATTTTTTTTATACATTTCAGAGTAAAAGACAAAATCATTATTCTATTATTTTCTTTATTTCTAGTTTCTTTGATTTCTTGAATAAACAAATCAAATGGTTCTCTTCTGAATTAATAACTTTTTTCCCATGGCTCTGACCACTTCTTTGAAATTCCTCATTACAACAAACCTGTAACTGAGTGGTTCTTTCATTTTAGCATATAAAATAATCAAATGAAGAGCTTTGAAAAAATATAGTATACTGGAGATACCTAAAAAATCTGGTTTATTGGTATGGCCTTCCAGCCCAGAAGCAGTGTGTTTAAGGCACCAATATTATTTTCATGTAGATGATTCATGGACCATATTTGAATAAACACTGCATAAATCCAGCTCTTCTTCAAAGCTCTGTGTCATGTCCTTTCATTTCGTGATGTTATTCTCTCTAACTTAAATACACAATGGATTAAAAAATCCAAATATTTCCAAATAAACATGTATCTCAAACATCTCTAAATAAATCCATCACATTCTCTCTTTAAAGCATTTCATAAGTTAACATACTATTAAGACTAGTATATTGTGATAAATTCCTCTCTGTACATCTCTTCACAAAAATATATTTATAGAGTTCAAAGTTTTCAAACGTTTTGCCCCAAAAGTGGAAAGAAAGCTCATTCAGATGAAGAACTAAGGATAATGTTAAAAACAATGTGGTACTATCTAGATGTGGTATAGAATTGCTTTGAGTAGAGAATAAATTGGCTTTAGAAAAACATTTTAAATAATACCTAGGTCTCTAAATATATGTAAATATACTCATCTAAATGGCATGTGGCATCTCACGGAAAAGGAAACAATACTGTCTAATTACAGCAGCCTGGTTTCAAAACTTCAGTAGCTTTGCCATGACTAGTTGTATGAATTCAGTAGGTACCTTCAGCAGTCTAACTTTTCAGTTTACCTGTTCATAAGAGAAGCATGATAGTCTACACATTCAGCCTGTATATCTTAAGTACCCATGAGCTCATTATCTACAGAGTGAAACAAACTTTTTGACAGCCCAGTAAGGAAGTTAAGTTACTTCACTAAACTGTCGATCATCCATGATCCTTATATTTTGAGCCATATTGGTACACATATTTCATTAACATCTGCTTTTAAGCTGGAAGGCATTGCACATCATAAGTTTCATCTTCCCCAATAAATTCTGTGCTCCCCTTAGTCTCATGAATATAAATTAAACCCATTAACATTTTATGGAATATCATGTTGTGTTTTTAGAATAGCCTCATTCATATAATTAATTCATATTTTGATATTTGATATTTAAATAGTTCATTATGAAATTTATTTTGTTTCTTACATATAGTTTAGGTAAAATGAGATTTCTTTTCCAAATAATTAAATATTCAAGGATTATTATTGAATAATTTTTTCTTTCCTCACTAATTTTGGTATTAATTTTGTTAGAATATTAATTATATGTGTGATTTTATTCTTGATTGGCAGTTTCCTCATTGATCTCTACCAATTTTTCCATCAATTATACACTGATTTAATTATTAATATTATCTGAAAGTCATTATATCCTTCATTGATCTCAGTTTACAATTTCACATATGTAATGTCTACAAATTATCTAAATACATTATTCAGTTTTTACAAAATGCAAAATAATTGGGGGATTTTATGTAAGAATTGATTTAAATTTAGAAATTACGTTTCAAAGAATTTGTAAATTCTTAAACTCAGTCTTTCCTGGGTTCAGATACATAAAATCAGAAAATTTGTTAATGCCTGTAATGCACTTCTTTTGTAGGTTAGTAAAGCAATTTATAATACTTGCTATAACCAAAAGTTCTAAAGATACTGTGTGAGAGCTATGAAGTTGGATAAGCTGAGCAGTTAAGACGACGAGGCTTAGACTACAGAAAAGAGATGAAGGATGCTGACAATTTCACTGAAGTTGGAAAGGATGGAAAAGTTAAAACAAGTGTAGACAAAGGATACAGGGCCAGAACCTAACTTTTCTCATTCCCCTCCCCAACTATTAGGTCATTTAACTCTAAGAGTTTTAGAAATAGGACCTAGGAATTTGAGTATGGAAAATAACTGAATTGACTGCATTTATTCTGGATTAATGAGGTTTTTTTTTTTAATTTATATAATGGAGGCCTGCATTAGAGATTATAATTTATCTAGGTTGTGCTGCTACCAACTTCTGATTGGGATTTAAAAAATGAATTTTCTTTTGGGAAAAAAACTGAATTATACTTTAATGATCAGTCTAATTCTTAGCAGTATTTCAGTTTTGCTTTGTAGGGACTTGGAATCTGTAAATAGGAAAAATTTTTCTCTTACGTATTCTTGGCAAATCATGCATTCAACCTTCAAAATAAGGCATCAAAAAAGACTTATCAGTGAAAGTTTCATGTTAGAATTAATTATTTTCATTGTATATTTAGAAGGTGACTTTTCCACAAAGATAATAATTTTTGAGACTCTGAACCACAGAGCACTAATTTTAACTTAATTAGTTTATACATTTGTTCGACTCCCAGTTTCAAGGTCCCTGCCCTATTTCAGAAATTACATGTCCTTATCTGTAAGAACAGAAAGATTAACTCACACATACTAAATAGAGTTACTCATGGCTGAATGTGATAACATAAGACGTAAGCATAGAATTTTAATTTTTATTGTTTTTAGCCATCTTTCTATTAACTATTCCTTTAGGGAGAAGAGGTTTCTAGTAAGTCAAGACCTCTTTTTTTTTTTTTTCTCTTTGAGCTCCATGCACTCCCCCGTCTATATAACCTTCATCTAAAATATTGAAACATATCTGTTTCTTTCTTTCTGGATCAGGATTCTTTATCTCTCTTTTTTTCCTTTTCTTTCTTTTTCTTTTTTTTAAGGAAAGGTGAAGACAGGATTGAGGGTGAGTAGGCAGGCAGGAAGAGAGAGGAGGTAGAAGCATCTTTGTTTACTTGTTTACACTGGTTGCTTCCCCTGAGGCAGGGATTCAAACCCATGAGTATTATTTGGCTTGCTCCTTCATAGGCGATTGATCTAAACACTACTCCACCAGGACACACTGATTCTTTATCACTTTTGAGATGAAATGTGAGGGCATCTCATTAATTGATGCTTTGAAGAGTCGTTTTCTTGACCACCAGGTCATCAGAGAATACTTAATTTTATGTGACCAACATGTTTTCCAGTTTCTGTTTTCTATCCCAAATGCAGAAAAGGTGACTTCTTTGAGTCTTTTGATTTGCTTCTTCAGGCCACCTACATGACCCCTGAGTACTGGAAGCAACCTAAAGATGCTTTTCATTTCTTACACATTTTCAGCAGCAAGGGTCAAGGGAAAGCTGTTACTTCACCACCACTGTGCTATCTCTTGCATCAGAGGAGATTGTAACCAAAAGAATGAAGACAAAGTAAATTAGTAAGCACCTTTTATTGCCCACACATTCATGTATATCTCTCTGTGACTCCCATTAACCCTTGGGAAGGTCTGTCCCTTTGTGTCCCAGGATGAGAAGAGAATGGGCAGGTAAAGGCAGTGACAGAGAAAGAAGTTCTTAGATTCTCTTCACTCAAATTTCTTTTTTTTTTTGTCTCTTCACTTTGCATCTATAGCTATGCAGGTAGCTACAGTAGGCTGGAGTAGGGACGCCGGGTTGTGGGGGGTGGGGGGTGGGGGTTCTAGGAAGGTGTCTGGAATGAAAAATCCGGGCTTCAGGAGTTGGGGGGCAGAGGTGGGAGTGGGGGCAGGGTGGGGAGGAGGACTGCTGCTCTTAGCTGAAGAGCAGAACCGCACAACTTACCAGGAAGACCAATCAAGGGTGGCCAAAACGGGACCAATCTGAAGTGCAGTATTAGAATATCTTATTAGCATGAGAAAGAACAAATAGGAAACCGACCTTTAAATGCTTTATCAGCTTACTGGGCCTGTGGCTAAACTAATCAGAGTGTAGAAGAGACTTTAGGAGGGGATAAAGACCCCTAGGCAAAGCCACCATGCTGGCAACTCATCCAGACACCCTCTCAATAAGACAAGCTGCTCCTTTCTCTTTTGCTGCCAGTAAAACTCTTCACTTTGCTTACTCCTGTGCCTGAGACTCTTATTCCTTGAGTCTTAAGGCAAGGATCCCGATAGGTCTTTTATTCTTGCTTCTCTACCAGGTGAGTGACAGAGCGACCACCTGTGCCCAGAACATCTGGTAACAATTTTCATCTATTACCACGCTGATTTTAACTCTCTTTTTCAACAATGAACTCTTTCGAAACGCTTTGCTAAATGACCATCCACGTTGTATAGAACAGGAGAAAACGGTTTTGTCTACAGAATGAATTACTTTCTCAAAGAGAAAAATGTTCTAGATATTTTATTGACTTTCCCAGGTAGCATACAATTATAACTCAATTACCTAATTAAAACAGTTTCCATGGTTAAGTGATCCCGTCCTTCAGTTTGAGCAGTGAAAGCAAGGTGATGAGATTTTTGTACTAAGCTTTCTCATTGGAACTTTGCAACTGCTCCATTTACTGTAATTACATGAAATGTAGCCTTCTGAGAAAAGTATGAAATATTTGGGCATCACCTTCTTGAGAAAAAGAGCGAACCATCACAATTTGTTATATATTCATTTCCCTGACCCCCTTTCTAAGAAAAATAAAAACATGAGCGAGTGTTAAGAACTACAGGCTTAAAAAGCATAATTTACGTTTCAGTTCTCTTGAATGTCAGATTTTGAAGGAAGTTCTATAAATCCTCAAAAAATGTGGAAAGAGAGTTATGTATTCTCATGCATATTTTTTTCAAAAATAAAATTGAGCAATCCTTGGGTCATCAAACTAGGAAGATGCTTCTCTTTCCCAATTCATTTA
This sequence comes from Solenodon paradoxus, assembly GCA_004363575.1. Lineage (NCBI taxonomy): Eukaryota > Metazoa > Chordata > Mammalia > Eulipotyphla > Solenodontidae > Solenodon > Solenodon paradoxus. Next base: position 1,643,317 of record RJWH01000025.1, read on the forward strand.
TGTTGCCTTTAAACATCAGGTGAAGTCTGCTGGGAATTGAATGCCCTTTCCTCTTTTTCTCTTTTTTATTTTTGCATATAGGATACTCTTTTATTCCCATTCCAGTTATAGTTGTCTTTCTCCCCATTCTCCCTACTTTTTCAATTGAAAAAACTGAGTCATTCAAAAAATGTCTTATTAAAAACTATTTGATATGGAAAATGGAAAAGCAAAAATGTGGAAATAATAATAGCAGGTATTTTTTTTAGCCACATTATAAAGACATTTTCTTAATAATGAATTTTATACATTTTATTTGTTCTTTTGTAATTTCACTTTAAAAGTAATTTCATTAAAGGAGTATTCCATCATATTTTCTTTTCGTATTTACTAATGGGGACATTTAGTATCAAGAACTAACCTAAGTAAAAATATAATAGAATTTAGATCTGGAAGAAATAATCTAGTCAGTTTCTTATTTTATATCTGACAAGACACCGATCTTGAGAGGTAAGTGTTTAGTTTAAGGTCAAAAAGCTACTTCGTTTTAGAGTTAAGATAAGAACCTAGAACTAAAATAAGATTATTAAAAGATTATATTAGTATTCATTGATTGTTACAGTTCCTGAATTTGTTTAGCTGCTCTTGATATCTTTTCTTAGAGGAATATCTAGTATTCTAACACATTAGTAACTTGTGACTTGTAATATATTAGTACAATATTCCCATGCTATGTTTTCCTGCCTCTTTTTGTTGTTCCTTACTTATATTGTTAGTTCAGTAGGCATAAAAAGCTGGTGATGGAGTTTTAGTTACACAAATGGCATCAATGACAGCAGGATAAACAGAGTTCAGGCAAGTTTTTTTTTTTTTACTTAATTGGTATTATAATTATCGTGAATGGAATTAACAAGTTAGTGAGTTAGTGGAAACTTAACTGGCATGAATAAATATCAGGATATTTGATTTTATTTATTTATTTTTTTTTAGCATTTCATTTTATTTTTACCTGGCTGTTCACACTGGTTGTTTCCCCCCATACTGGGGACTTGAACCCAGGGGTACTTGGCAGCACTCCTTTGGAGACTATTGATCCAACCACTGCTCCACCAGGGCACACCACTTCTTTTTTTAATTACATATGTACATATATATTATACAGTAACTTATTGTACATATTAAAATAACCTCATATATATAGATTTCCCATTCCTCAGATATATGTCAACACACCCTACCCTCCCGAAACACCAAGTGTTCTTCAGCATTGTTCAGTGGACTCTGCCACCATTTGCCCTCCCCCAACCCCCACCATTCCCTACTGGTAACCTCAGTTCTATTGCAAGTGTCCAAGAGTTTGTTTTGTTTCATCTGGTCCTTTGTTTTGTCTATTCGTGTTCCACATATGAGTAAGGTCATCTGGTATCTATCTTTCTCATTTTAACTTATTTCACTTAGTATAATCTCTTCTAGATCCATCCACATTGATTCAAATGACAGGATTTTATCTCTTCTAAGTGCTGTGTAGTATTCCATTTGATATATGCACTACATCTTCTTTATCCATTTATCTGACCTTGGAAACTTAGGTAGTTTCCAGTACTTAGCATTGTGAATGGAATTGCAGTAAACATGGGGCTGCATAAATCTCTGTGAATGAATGTTTTTGCATCTTCGGGTGAAAAAGAAAAAACACAAGTGGAATTGTGGATTCATATGGGATTTCCATCTTCAACTTTTTGAGTAATCACTAAACTGTTTTCCATAGAGGTTGCAGCAATTTGTACTCTCACCAACAGTGTAAAACTGTTTTCATTGTCTATATCCTTAACAACATTTGTTGTTTTGAGACTTTTGGATGATAGCCAGTTTCTGAGGTGTGATGTGATATCTATTGTTTTGATTTGCATGTCCCTGATAGCCCGAATGTAGGAACATCCTTTCATGAGCTTGTTGGCCATTGGTATATCCTCTTCATAAAACTATCTCTCCAATGCCTTTTCCCAATTTTTGATTGAATTGCCTTTTTTTTTGTTGTTGAATTTTATGAGTTCTTTGTCTATTTTAGATATTAACCCTTATCAGAAATATGAAATGCAAATATCTTCTCCCAATTAATAGATTACCTTGGTTTGGGTGATGTTTACTTTTGCTGTGAAGAAGCTTTTTAGTTTTATATAGTCCCAGTTTCTTTTCTTTTTATTTCCCTTGATGCTGAGTTGAGTCCCCAAAGACCTCTCCAAGGCCGATGTCATGGAAAGTCTTTCCTATGTTGTCTTCCAAGAATTTTATGGTTTCCAGTCTTATGTCCAGTCTCCAGTCCACTTTGAGTTAATTTTTGTGAATAATGTTAGAGAGTAGTCTAGTTCATTCTTTTGCATGTGACTATCTAGTTTTCCCAACATCATTTATTGAAAGGACTTTCTCCATCTTGTCATAGATTAACTGACTGTGAGTAGTCAGTTTCCGGTGATTTAGTTCTATTCCACTAATCTGTGCTTCTGTTATTATTCCAGTACCATACTGTTTTGATCACTATTGCTTTGTACTACAACTCAGTGTCTAGCAGTATAATACCTCCAGATTTGTTATTTTTTAAAATAATTGCTTTGACTTTTTGGGGTTTATTGTTCTATACAAATCTTAAGATTTTTTGTTCTGTTTACTCTAAATAAGCCTGCAAGATTTTAATGGGGGTTGCATTAAATCTGTGCATTGCTCTATGTAATTTTAATGATCTTCATTCTTCCCAGTCAGAAGCAGGAGATGTCTTTCTATTTCTTTGTGTCATCCTCTATTACTTTTAAGAAAGACATAGTTTTCATTGTATAGGTCTTTTACTTTTTTTGTTAAGTATATGCTTGGGTATTTCATTCTTTTAACTTCTGTTTAAAATAGTGTGATTTTCATGATTTCATTTTCTGCCAGCATGTTGTTGGTGTATAAAAATGAAAATTTTTTTGCTGATTGCTTTAGCAGCCTGCCACTTTACTTTATCGTTGATGAGTTTTAGAAGATTTTTGAGAGTTTTTATCATTTTCTATATGTCTATATGTATATATATAGATATATGTATAATCATGTCTACTACAAATAATGATAGTTTTATTTGCTCCTTTACAATTTTGCTATTCTTTTATTTACATTTCTTGCCTAATTGCTCTTGCTAAGACCTCCAGTATGATATAAAATAGCAGTGTCTTTTTTCCTGAACTTAGAGGAAATGATTTAAATTTTTCACCATTGACTATGATGTTGACTGTGGGTTTGTCATATATGGCTTTCTTTGCATCTATTTATATGATTATGTGTTTTTTCTCTTTACTCTTATTGATAAGGTGTATCACATTAATAGATTTACATATGTTGAACCATCCTTCCATCCCTGGAATAAATGTCACTTGGTCATTATGGGTGATGTTTGTAATGCATTGTTGAATTATGTTTGTTAATATTTTGTTGAGAATTTTTTCATCTATGTTCCTTAAAGATGTTGATCTATAATTTTCTGTCTTGATGACCTCTTTGTTAGCTTTAGGTACAGTGTGATGTCAACCTCATAAAAAGCACTTGGGTGTGTTCCCTGTTCAATATTTTGGAAGAGTTTGAGAAGAATAGTTGTTAATTCTTCTTTGAAGGTTTGGTAGAACTCATTATTAGCCATTGGTCTTGGACTTTTATTTTTGGGGAAATTTTTCATTACCTCTTCAATTTCTTTGCTTATGATTGTTCTGCTCAGGTTTTCCAGTTCTACCAGTTTCAGTCTCGGTAGAATGTGTTTTTCTAAAATTCTGTCAATGTCCTAAGGTTGTCCATTTTGTTGCATAGAGCTGTTCACAGTAGTCCCTTAGGGTGTTTTGAATTTCTGTGGTATCAGTTGTAACTACTCCCCTTTCATTTCTGATTCTAGTTATGGGAATTTTGTCTTTTGTACTTTGACAGTCTAGTTGATGGTTTGTCAGTTTTTTGGGTTTTTTTATGCATTCAAAGAGAACCAACTTTTGGTTTCATGGATCTTCTGGATTGTCTTTTACTTTTCTATTTCATTTATTTCTATCCAAATTTTGATTATTTCCTTTCTTCTGCTGATTTTTGACTTGAATTGTTCTTTAGTTGCTTTAAATGTAGAGGTATCTTGTTTTTTTGCAATTTTTCTTGTTTATTGATATGGGCCTGCATTGTGGTTAACTTTCCTTTTAGTACTGCTTTTGCTACATCGCATAAGTTCTGGTAGCTTGTGTTTTTATTTTCATTGTTGCTAAGTCTTTTTTAAGTTACTCTTTTATTTTCTCTTTTACCAAAGGGTCATTCAGAAGCATATTTTTTTAGTTTCCAATTCATTTGGAGTCATTCATCTTTCTTTTTGAGGTTGATTTCTAGTTTTAAGCCATTGTGATCAGAGAAGATGCTTGGTATGACTTCAATCTTGAGAGATGTTTTCTGTCTTATCATGTGGTCTATCCTTGAGAATTTCCTTGCACACTTGAGAAGAAAGTGAAATCTGTAGTCGATGGGTTCAGTATATGTCTGGTAGACCTATCAGTTCCAGATGGTCATTTAAAGCAGCCATTTCCCTATTAATTTTCTTCCTGGTTGATCTGTCCATTGTTGTAAGTGGAGTATTGAAGTCTCTCATTATGTTGTTTTGCTGTTGATGTCTCTCATCAGATCTAATAATACTTGCTTAACATATTTCGATGCTCCTATATTTGATGCATATATGTTAATAAGCATTATGTCTTCTTGCTGCATTGAACCTTTAATCATTAAATAATGTCCATCTCTGTCTTTTGTTGTGCTCTTTAGATGGAAGTCTGTTTAATCTGATGTGAGTATAGATGTTTCTGCTCCTTTATGGTTGCCATTCAACTGTAGGATTGTCTTCTAACTATCGACTTTGAGCATTTATCTTTGAAAGGAGGTGGGTTTCTTGAATGCAGCAGAATGTTGGGCTATGTTCTTTAAGTCATTCAGCCACTCTGCTTCGCTTGACTGGTGAGTTCAGTCCATTAATGGTTAGGGTGATTTTTGGTATATAGTTACTTATTATCATTTTGCAAGTCTTCTATAAATTGCTCTAGACAATGCCTTTGTTCTTCTTATTTCTTATCTTAGATTTGATGGGTGCAGTTATATTTTGATTAGTTTCCTTTTTTGTTTTCTTCTTTGCTTTATCCCTGGTGATGTATTCTGAAGTTATCCTGAAGTTAGCATTTGCAATTCTGTTTGTTTCTTTTTTTTTTTTAAATGAGATTAGTCTTCCTTTCATCTCACTATCCACACTTATGTTCTCCTCCTCCCCCCCACCTTTTTTTTTATATTTGCTGTCTTACCATTTTTATGTGGAATTTCTTTATTCTTTAAAGTGCATCCTTTAATTTTTTTTCATACATGGTTTTGTGGTGATAGATTCCTTAAACTTTGCATCCTTCCTTCAGTTTTGATTTATAATCTCTCAGGATATAGTATTCTAGGTTTAAAATCTTCTTCTTTCAGCACTTTGAATATATCATGGCATTCCCTTCTGGCCTGTAGCATTTGCCTTAAGAAAACTGCTGATAATCTTATGGGGGCTCCTTTGTATGTGATGTTTTTCTCTGAATTCTTTTAATATTCTTTCTTTATCTAGTATTTTTGACATTTTGCTGACATGTGTCTAGGTTTAGTTTTGCTTGTGATTCTTTTATTAGGAACTCTTTGAGCTTGCTAGATCTAGAGACCTACTTCATTCTTCATGTTTGGGAAGTTCTCATCTATTATTTCTTCAAATACAGTTTCTGCCCCCTTTCTCTTTTCCTTCAGCAACCCCTGTGATGCAAATGTTGTTCCTTTTGGAACAAAGGTCACAAATGCTGTTTTCATTTTTTTGTACTTTTTAGTCCACTGGTTTTTTTAGTGAGTTCCTCTGCCCTATCTTCCAGATTGCTGATTCTATTGGTGGTCTCATCCATCCTATTATTGAGTCCCTCTATAGAATTCTTTAGTTCAGTTGTCTTATTCTTCATTTCTTTTATCTCTTGCTTCATTTCTTCTCTTTCTTATTTGATGTTCTCTTTTACTTCCTATATTGCTTTCTGGATTCCTATGAGTATGTTAATTACTGTTACCCTAAATTCATTTTCAGATAGTTTCTATATATCTGCTATATTCAGATTTTCCCCTGGATTTTGATTGGATTCATCATTTCACGTATAATTCTCTGTGCATTTGGTCTGTTTGGCATTCTGTTTATATTTCTGTGGGCTCAGTTTCCCTGCAATGACAGCGTTGTGTAGGGTGATCGCCTTGCTGCTGGCCCCACAATTGGCAATCAGGCTGCAGTTCCACTTCTACCCACAATAAAGTGCTAGTGAGTAGCACTGAAATTCCGTCCCTTTAGGGAGACTACCTTTTACCTTTAATCTGGTGGGTCGGATATCTGGTGAGTGAATCCTGAGACTCAGGTGCAAAATGATGGTGAGTTGGAGAGGCTGAGACTGAGGAGTTTCCTTAGGTGCCTTTGGTTATGGTGGCACACATTTTAATTTCACCATGTGGACTCCAGCTCAGTCTTTGGGGTTTTGGCTCTCCTTCCACCCTGAGCCAAGGGGGTTTCTCCTGTCTCCACATCCTAGGCCCAATGTACAGACTCCTCATTGTCTTTGTCATGGTTCTTAATGACCTTCGTGTGCTCCCACAGTTTCACCCCACCTCTGGGTCTCTTATGCTAAGTTCCAAATCTTCAATTTAGCTGCCTACTGGAACATTTTTGTATACCCTTTGTCTCACAAAACCCACTCCATCTCTGTGGCAGTTACACCTGCCCTTCCTTGGCATTTGCCTCTGGAGAACAGGTGAATTTCTAGTTGCTCTGTGGGGAGGAACTGAATCTCATCCCTACCAGATTGCCATCCTCTCTGTACTCTCTCATAATATTTTATAGACTTAAGGTGTGCATAAGTGTAAATCAACATCTGTATATAATACATTAAGTTTACTGTCATCAGTCAGATTCCTCATTCACCATATAATTGACCCCTTCCACTCAATTTGCCCAACCCTCTCCCATTTTCCCTCTTGTAATCACTAATTTGCTTTTATAGACTAAGAGTTTATTTTGTTTTAGTTCATTGGCCTGCTTGGTTTCTCTAATGTCATTTTTGTGCAAAATCATGTGATGTTTGCATTTTTCCTCTGGTATATCATAATAAGCATAGTTCCCTTCAGGTTCATCCATGTTGTTGCAAATTATAGTATTTTATCATTTTTTTAATAGATAAGTAATATGCCATTGTGTTGCCATTAGGTTGTTTCAACTCTTGACTTTTATAAACAATACTTTAATAAACATGGACGCATTTCTAACTTTTTATTAGTGTTGTGTTTTAGGGTAAATACTCAGAAGTGAGATAAGTGGATGAATCATATGGAATTTACATTCTCAATTTTTTGGAGAATCTCCATACTGCTTTCTATAATCATTGCACCAATTTAACTTCTACCAATGGTGTAGTAGAGTTTCTTTATAATTTCATTTTATATTTTACTGTTTATTTCCTAGTCATAATCCTGATTTTTTCTTTTATGACTTCTGCTAAAGTTAAAAGATTTAGAAAATCATATTTTTCTAATTATTTTTATATATTATATTTCAAACTCTTGTGCTTATAATATTTTTAAATATATGTAAATTGCATTTGTTCATTAAGATAAGGAAGGCAACAAAAGTTTTATGATAATGAGAGATTTAAGATAGTTCTGTTTTTCACTTGCTCCTTTCCCAGACTTCACATTAACATCAACCACAGTGGCCAGAGCGACTTATTAATTCATATGCTATCTTCATTTTCCTTTTTAATTATTTAAAATGAAATAAGAACAAATCTACATGCTTAAATTAAAGCTTAACTTGGCATTTTGTTCATCACTAGATTGACAGAATGATATTGTCTTGGGCCAATATTACATGGGTCTAAGGGTAAGCCATTCATTGCTGCTTCATAATAGATCACTATAACCTTTATAAAGGTCAGTTTTACATTAACAATCAAACATTTAAAATTTTTACTTATCTAGGAAGAGCTCAGAGGATATTTAGGATGATACGGGTACTATCTCTGTGGATATTATAATGATGAATATATGTCATTTTACATTTATCATAGAATTTAAAATGACAGAAATGATCCTTATATTAACTGGACTTCGAGTGATTTTGTGTCAGTATATGTTTATTCTTAGCAAAATATGGCCAATTATGGAGAGTGATATTGATAATGAAGAGGTCTATGTATGCATAAGGGCAGAAGGTATTTGAGATATCACTGTACTTCTCTCTTATTTTTGTTGTAAATCTGAAAGTATTCTAAAAAGAAAAGAAAATCTTAAAGATAACTCTCTAGACCTTCAATACATTCATTAACCCAAAGGATTCTATTCTAAGAAAATAAACATGAAGATGTACTAAACTTTTCAATAAGGGAATAGCAATTGAACATTTATAAGGTAATAGAATATTTAAAACATTTCTCCCACACATAAGTTTTGTGTTTTTTGAATAGGTATGTAATATTCATAAGGTTAAGTTGATGAATTATACTGATAAATATTTAATAACATGAGTAAAGTATTATGACATTTTAAAAGAATAAAATGTATACTTATAAAATGAAGTCTACTTTAATTTTTCTTCAAAAAACAGATACACATGTAAACTGCCTTTGTTTAGCTTCACATATTTACATAGGATGAGATGTTCAAAATGTTACATTGTCTTTTGAGGGAGTGGTATGATCTTTATAATTTTATTTATTATATTTTTCAGTGGTGTCATATAATAAATATGTGGCTATTATAACAGTATAAACAATAACTAATTTTAAAATAAAAAAAAATCTTTAAAAGAGAAGATACAAATATGACTGATTCATTAATTTTTGAATTACGAAAGACATCATAAACAAGTGGTAAACAGGGAAATGTTTGTGATACATATTTAAGAATGAATGCCAAAAATATCAGAGAACTTTTTGCAAATATATGATAAAAATGACACCCCAAAATGAAGATAGTCATAATACTATAAAGGAGCTGTTGAACCCATCTAGTGAACTTTCAGCTCAATTAACATATTCTTTAGATGCATGACTTCTGTTTGGTACTTTTAAAACAATGTCTTTATTTTGTTTAAATTTTCACTTTGTTTATACATTATTCTGATCTAGGTGAGCATCTTTAGGACAGCTGTTTTGAATTATATGTCAGATAAATCTTAACACTATTTTATTAGGACTAATTTCTCGAGAGAATATTTGCTTTTTTGTTTTCTTTAGAATATTTTTTGCTTGGTTTTTATTTTTCTTGATTCTCTTTCTTGGTGTCTGCAAATTTGACAAAACGGACGACTCTCCTAGTAATCACTGACTGACCCCCACCAATAGGCCTGACCAATAATTCTGGGGGCCTATACCAGTCTTTCCTTCACTGCGTTGACACATGTGGTTCTTGTCTACTTGCTATGTGCTGAGCAAAGACAGTTAAAGAGTAATCAAAAGATTTCTAAAAAAACAAAAATCCAGAACAGATGGTTTCACTACTGAATTCAACCAGACTTTCAAAGAATTAATATCAATTTTAAAAAACTTCTGAAAAAAGAAAAAGGGGAAAAAACTTCCCAACACATTTTTATGGAGCAAGTATTATCCTTATTCCAAACCAAGACAAGGATATCACACACACACACACACACACACACACACACACACACACACACGCAGAAATCTATAAACAATTATCTCTGATAAAAAGAATCATACACCGTTATCAAGTGTATTCCATAGATACAAAGATGTTCCAGCATGCATAAATCAATAAATGTGATGTATACATCAACAGAAAGGAAGTACAGATATCATATGGTGTTCTTAATGGAGGCAGAAAAATCATTTCAGAGTTAGGTCCCTTTTATGCTAGAACCCCTAAGAATTATGTAGATGGTATAACAACATAATATTGTCTATAGATAATAAACTCAACTCATAGGCAACATCATAATCAATGGAGAGAAATTTAAAGCTTTTCTTCTAAGATTAGGCAAAAGGTAAGAATGTCCACTCTCACAAATAGTATTCCATATAGTGTTAGAATTCATAGTCAGCTAAATTAGACAAGAAAAGGACAAACTGGAAAAGATGGTATGCTAAGGTATTTCCAAATTGGAAAAGAAACAAAACTATCTCTGTTTGCAAATGATATGATGATATATAGAGAGATTCCCAAAGACTCCAGGCAAAAAAAAAAAAACAACAAAAACAAACAAACCAAAAAAAATATTAGATGTTATAAACAAATGTATAGTGTCAGGCTACAAACTTAATATACAAAAAAGCTGATCTATTTCTATAATTAAATAACAAACTTGCAGAAAGAGAAATAAGGAAAACAAACCTATTTATAATCACATTAAAAAGAATGAAACAACTCAGAATAAATTTAACCAATTAAGTCTAATACATATAAACTTAAAATTCTAAGGCATTGTTGAAAAGAAACAACAGACACAAAGCAATGGAAAGAAATTCCATACTTATGGATTGGAATAATGAACATTATTTTAAAATGACTATATTACCCACAGCAATATACAAATATAGTTCCTATCAAAACCCTATGGCATTTTTCACAGAAGTAATAAAAAAGAATGAGATATATATGGAAAGACAAAAAGATGTCTTTGGGGTCTATACTCCAATGGCAAGGGACACACAGAAAATAAAAATAAACAAATGAGACCATTAAATTAACAAGCTCTGAAGAGTCAAGGAAATTATCATCAAAATGAAATAATATCCTACTGAATGGGAGAGGTCTGCAAATCATGTATTTGACAAGGAGTTAATATCCAAAAAATACAAAGAATTCGTCAAACTGAACAATGACAACAACAACAAAAAATCAATTTTAAAATGAGCAGAGGGCACATCTTGTACAGTAGCATTTGGATCTATCACCTTCTGAAGGAGTACAGGCCATGTATCCCTGAGTTCAAGTCCCAGACCAGGGGGAGTCTGGAAACAAAGTGCTGAGAAGAATGTGTAGAGAAGGGAGAACTTGTACCTTACTGATGGGAATTTAAATTGGGGCAATCATTATGGAAAGGAGTAGAGAGCTAACTCAAAAAATTAAAAATAGAAACTCCATATGTTCCTATTATCCTGCTTCTGGATATTTACCAAAATACAGATAAATTAAGAACCACAAAAGCACTAGTTTAAAGATACGTATTCATACTCATGTTGCAGAATGATTTATAATAGTCAAGAGCTAGAAATTGTGTAAGTACCCATTGATGGATGAGTGGATAGAGAAGATATAGTATTTATACACAATGACACAATGAAATACTACTCAGCTATAAAAAAGATAAATTCTACCATTTGCAACAACATTGATGAACCTAGAGAGTAATATACTTTGTGGAATAATTCAGATGGAGAAAGACAGATACCCTGTGATTTCACCAATATTATGTATATAATACAGGAATAAAAAATAATACAGTATAAGGAGTGGACTAGATAAAATACACAAAACTATTTTTTGACTATGAAGTCAATTTGGTGGTAATTAGAAGAGAATCAGGAGGGAGTAGAGACAACGTGGCTAATGGGTCAATTATTTGGTGAAGAACAGACTAGGACTTTTGGTGGTGAACTTACAGTATATACAGAAGTTGATTATGATGGAGTACACCTAAGAAACAATCTTGTAATGCAATTTTGTTTCAATATAAAAAATAAAAGCACCTGTGAAATTCTGAGATTGAACTATATAATTTTATATAATGCAGTTATGTGATTCAAATATTTAATTTTCTATTTTTATTTGCTGCTATATTTAATTTAAAGTCTAATAAAATTACATTAAATTTTAATTTATGATTTGATGTGAAAAATAAGGTCGTCACCCACTAGAAGAGTAGATTTGTCTATTTGGTCTATTTGAGTATTTGATTCTATCGCTTTTTACTTTAAAATAGCTATAGATAGGTAAAAATAAATTTAATAGTTTTATGTAGGTGATTTTAACCTTTGGAGATATAGTGCTCTCTGTGTGTCAGGAGTTGTGTGTATGTGTATGCTGATGCTTTTTTACCTAATTTTTAGTCTTTCTCACAAGATCTTTACATTTTCTTTTGGTTGGTATTGTCCTGCCTTATCTTTTTTACTCTTTTGCTTTAAACCATTGATCTTATACTTCTATACCTACTTATACTTATACATATACGTGCTTTGTGAAAACAACTTCGGTGTGTTAGTTTTTACCTTTGAACAGAATAATATACGTATATATGTATGGCATACAGATATATTGATATATTTGGCTTCATTTCTGCCGTTTCTTTTTTAATGCCTCTATTGAAGTATTTCTCTCTGTATTTCTTGTTTTTGTGCTTTATTCAATTGATTTTTTTGTTTTGTTTTGTAATCACACTTCATTTCATTTGTACTAAAGCACCAAGGAAGTTATAAGTACTGTTTATATTCATTTAGTATATGCTTATTTAATTTTCAAAGGCTGAAGTTAATCAAATATCTTTCTCTGCCTCATGAAAATTCAAGAACTTTAGTAGAATGCTTGGATTTCAGGGACTTCTTTCAATATGTATATATATATATATATATATATATTACTGTTATATAATATTCCCCTTTTTTCTTGTTAATTCTATAAATTAGACATTTTTATTGTTTTTAAATTTGATAGTTGTTTACATATATGTTATGCATAAAATATAATAATGTTTCAACATATCTCTTGCTTTTCAGACAACCCTCTGGTTTAATTTTCCTTCCTCCTGATTTATATACCCTTTGGAGTTTCCTTTAGGGAAAGTCATTTCATAGCTTCATAATATCATAATTCCAGGGATACTTTCTCTGATAATATAGAAATATGAACCTTTTTTCTTCCCCTCAGCACCTTGCACATATTAATGTATTCTTTTTGGGCTTCCATTGTTGCTGTTTACAGTCACATATTTACTGGTTTTCCTTTTCTATAAAACTGTCATTTCAAACTACTCTAATAATCTCTTGGTTTTTGAGACTAAGGTTATTCATTATGAAGTATTTATGTCAGCTTCTTTTAATTCATCCTTCTGTGAACTGTTCAACTGTTGTTATTTGGAAATTGTTCTCTTTCATAGATTTTGGAACATGATCAAGCATTATCTTCTTCACTACACTCCGTTCTCCCTATTATTTCCTATTGAACTAAAATTTCACATATGTTAAAACATTTTGTCCTTTCTTTTATGTATTTTTACTCTCATAATTCCCATGTTTTTGCCTTTCTGTGCTTCATTATGGATAATTTCCAGACTGACCTCTCTCTCTTCATCCGTGTTTCTTTAAATCACCTACTGGGTTCCTAAATGAAATTTTTATATATCTTTAAAATTTTAGGTAAAAATTGTTTAGGTATATTATAAACTTGCTAGTTCGTTGTGACAAGTATGTTGCCAATAACAATATATTTTGTGTCCTTTTAATATTTTAAACATTTTTAAAATTATTTTCTTTATTTGATAATATCATCTATAATATCTTTGGGTCTTATTCTGAACTTTATAAATATTTACTATCATTTTACATTATTTGTTCTCTTAAACATATTTGTAATTTTTCATTGAGAACTTATAGTCCTTGGAAATTTATGTATAGAAATGGTTTTAATTCTGGGTTTAAAATGCCTCCTGCCCCCAATTTTATTTTCTTTGTTTCTGCTAAATCCTGTTTTGTACTTCTTAATTAGAACTGTTTAAAAGTACATTTTGTGCTTTAATTTCTTAGTCACATGTACTGGGATTATAGTTTGTGCTTAGATTGAGTAGAAGAGATTCATTTCCTTCTTTCCTTAGCCCCCCTCATTTTTTCACTTTCTCTCTGTAGTTGACTTATATTTTTGTAATTCATCTACTGATGTAATTCATCTACTGACCCCTGTAAAGGGTCCTGATTGATCCAGGGTGTTCTGCATCCCACCCTTTGGTTTTGTATTCATCTGTGCAAGGACCAATTAGTTGGCAAACTACTAGTTTAGCAGGCATAGGAAGAGTTTATTAAGCAAACACCATAAACTGACTTCTTAGATTTATTTTTTCTCATCTTTATCTGCCAATTTCAAGATACAGCTGGGACATGTGTGTTTCTATTCTCTGATTTTTTTTGTTATGAAAATTAGGAACAGAATGAAGGTAGATTTTCTCCTTCCTCTTGTTTTTTGAAAGTTATACCTTCATGACTGTATTCACTGTTATTGAAGCCAAAATTAAAGAAGCCAGTATTCATGAGAGCCCCTAGAGAGAGCGGTGTGTCCCCAGACTAAACACCTAAAGAATGTTCTTAACTTCTTTAGGAGATTATGCTTCTTTCCTTATCACATCTCAGGAAGCTGAAGCCTACTTCTGATGTAATGAGTTTTACAGATTTGAAGATTTCCATACAGAAATATGATACAGTGATATACAGAAGATTCTTGTATTTGTGTCTGGAAGGCCTTAGGGAAGGGATGACCCTTAGTAACTGATATTTGTTTTATTATAATACATAACAAGCTAGGGAGGAGCATTGAGCAGGTGAAAAGAGTATAGAGATTTGAATTTTAAAGGTTTGAATTTCAAAAAAATGCTGTTTGTGTCTTGTTTATCCATTCACACCTGCTATTTCATGCCTGACAATGTTTGTTTAATGCTCACTCCTAGGTATTGTGATCCTGAAGAGAATTGTTTTCATCTTGTTTACATTCTTTGACATCTTCAAGAAGCTCCAGTTCTTGTATGTTCCAAGAAATAAATACACACATGCAATTATTGTACATGTCTGTATGCTAAACTCATGAGTATTATAGAAATTTGATCCTCCAGGATTTCAGTATTTACCCAGCTTAACCTTCCATTGAATAGTTACAACTCTACAACCCTGAGGAGATTTCATATATTTTTTTCCCAAATTTTATTTGCAAAATAATTAGCATTGGGTGAGAAGTGTAAAATTCAGAAGTGCATAATGTAAGGGTAAAACTTCTATATACCAGAAATATTCTACATAGACAGATTTTTAAAACTGATTCAAATTTGCTGTAATTTATTTTCTATGATTTAATGTAGCACTGGAGACTCTGACTAAATAGTGAAAGACGTGAATTCTAGTTCAAAATAGTATTTTCCTGGATGTATTGGAACATATCTTTTTGTTTTTAAAGTTAATCATGTTAAGCCTGTATTTATGTCAAAGTTACTGAAAGACTCATATGAGATTACATATGTGAATGCTCCTTAAGAGTGGTGAGTACTAAATAGAAGACATTATTATTTTTTTGTTCTTCCTAGATGTACCTCACATTGATTTTTGCAAAGAGACTTGAATACATTTATTGTATTGTATTAGGCTATTCTAAGGTTTTTGTTATATTTTATTTCAATTTTCAAAGTTTCTGACAGATTTTTCTGTAGGAAATGAATGACACTCTTTAACAACTTCTGAATTCCCTTGCATATGATTGTTCTAGTATTTTTCTAAGAACTAGTAAAATTTGGCATGACTTTCTCTTCTCAGTATTGAAGTAACTGAGTTGTGTGGTAATAATCTTGGCCAGTATTTGCTCTCTTACAGCCCAATGATTTTTTGAAATGCACATCTTCAATAGATTAGGATTTTTTTTTAATTTATTCTAGAACAACAATAACAAAAAAAGCACAGAGATCTCTTATTTTTCTTTCCTCAAGAACATTTTAAAACCTAATGAAATTTTCAAAAGGTCTGTTAAAGGTTTACTGATTTCTTTGCTCTTTTCCCTTAATCTTCTTAATGCTTTATATGCCATCTAAAATTGGTGCTTTATCATTTTCAAGTGCATTTCAGTCTCTTTAAAAAACACTGCTATTTTTCTTTGTTGCTTGTCTGTCTTGCCTGAAAAATCAAATATTTGCATCAATGAAGTATCTGCTTATTATAAACCAAATTAAGATGCGATTCTGTGTTCTGTTCTGAAAAAAAGATGTTTTTATTACTGCATCAGCACATATGTAAATTACAGATATGAAATTATAAATTTCAAAATTATGCTTACTACCTTCTTGAGAAACAATATGAAAGCATTCCAAATAAGTAATTTCCATAAGAATCTAGATATTTGAGCAAATAAATTATCTTCTCATCAGATGATTCAAGCAGTTTTCCTATATACATGCACCTTTTTGATAATAAGCTTCATGTATTTAGAGACTTCATCAACTTTTTTAGGCCATGATAATGTATTAAATTATTATTTAAATTTGTGATTACATGTATTATTTAAAATTGTAAGTATCAGGAAAGTATCCCTGGTATTTTCTACAGGTGAAAGATGTTTTCATTGAACTTCAAATATGTCATTTTTGTGCTAAAATATGACTTTCAAGAGAGCTGCCATTTGAGCAAAATGCATTTCAAATCATATTATCATTGAAAAAAATCCCTTCATTTGTTATGTGCTTACTTGTTTACTTAATGCTTTTTTCAAGCATGTACAATAAGTGTATTATAATTCAGAGTGAAAGGTTAAACATAATATTAAATTTCAATTGAATATCTACCATGTGCCAGGTACCTGTTCAAAATTATCATAAATCTTCCCCACCAAAAGAGAAAACTTTCAAAAGATATATTTTTTTTCTGTCTTGTTTTATTTTTGTGATAGAAAACAAACTAAAATTGGTGCTATTAAGTAAATCTCCCAAGAAATAGCTACTAGACTACAGAATCTATAATCTGGGTTCAGGTTAGAATTTCCTAATGAAAATGTATTAAGCTTCCTACCTATGATATATGTACTTTTCTATATGAATGGTAACATTCAAATTAAAGTTAAAAACAAATTTAAAAAGTCCAAAAAGAAAAAGACTGACACTGACTTCATAGACATTATTGACTAATGTAAAAGTGTTAGAAAAGAACAAACAGAAGCAAAATTGTGTTAATATGAGTTTCGCTAAATATATTAAAGTATAATGTAAATTTTTCAAAAAGAGTTAAGTAAGTACTCTAATTCAGATTGGAGAGTTGTAGAAGATCCCTCTGAGGAAGTAAGACCAAGGAGTTTTCAGGTGAAGATTAAAGAGGAGTATACTAAGCAGAAGTAATGATGTGTGTGAAGTCCCTTTGGAAAAGAGTAGCTTGACTTGCTAAGAGCAATGGAAAGAAGACCAATGTAGCTAGTATAGAAAAAAGGGAGCATTCTGTAATTAGATTCCTTTCAAATATTTAAGACTGGGTTCTTTCACAAATTCATTCCAGCAACCTAATATGTCTTCAAAATTTATCAATTATTAACATTTGATAATGTTTCCATGCTAGATAATTAAACAAAATCAAATGGAGAAGGGAAATATAAATAGAAAAATAATTTATAAGGTGAGTGTTACAATGAAGCTGTGTATATGTTACTCTGAGAAGACTCAGCAGTGGCATATTAGTAAGCTCTGAGGGATCAGAGAACATTCTCAAAAGTAGTGATTAGCTAAGGTGAATTCTAAAACCCAAGTAGGAATGAGTGAGGAGAGGAGAGCAGGGTGTGAACAAGGACAATTTATGGAGGAAGGAAGATGAACGAACTTTGGAAGCAAAACAAATAGTTTATTGTGGTTGGATTAGGGTAAGGGTGCAGGTGGCAGACAGGGTCATGTTTAGAAAAAGTAACTGAGGACCAGGTCATAAAAGTCCTGGCTGGTTGCCCGTTTGAAAAGCTGGAGTTTTATTCCAAATTGATGAGAAAACTTTGAATAGTTTTAAATAAGGACTTGATCACATTTTAGGGGTTATACAGTTAACTGCTTTCCCTAACTTTCTGATCACCTCTTCCCTGTTACCATTGTCACACCCTTTCAGCCACATAATGCCTTGCTTTCCCTCAATCACACCAACTGTAACAATCACTGCTGACACTCACGGCCTTTGATCTTTGTCAAATCAGAACTTAGGGTAATTAATACCTGACATAAATTAGAACCTAATTAACATTGGTTGCTAATGGATTTAAAAAAACCGGTTTCATTTATTGCTATATAGACAGTGGATCCAATCTGCTTGAAAATAATTTGAGTCTGCTTCAAAAATATATCCAGAATTTGACCATTTGTTTCCATCTAGCCATCATTGCTCATTTAAATTTTAGTGATTCTTCTTGACTTTCCTGACCTTATACTCCTCTTATCATCTATTCTTAACTTGAAATCATTAGAATCTTTTTAAATTAAATCGGATGTCACCTTTGCGCAAAACCTTTCAGTACCTTTTCTTCTGCTAGAGAGTAAAATCCAGTAGCCTTCAACACCTTGTAGAATCTGATTCTCAGTTTTGTTAACTTTCTGATCTCTTTTTCCCTCTTACCATTTTCCTCTCCCTTTCATATAACTTCTTGTTTTTCCTCGGTCACACCAACTATAACACATCTGACATTTGGGGCCTTCACTCTTTGTCAGATCTCTGGTCAATGGGACTCATCTTGACCAGTTTCTAAAATAGCACTTTTCACCTGGTCCTAGCACTCCCATTCCTTTTATATTACTTACCTTCATCCCTCTCTAACATTCACTTTAACTAAATATTCTCACTCTTTCTTTTCTTCTAGCAAGCTTCAAGATGGCAGGATTCTTTTTTTTTTCTTCTATTAAGTTGTAGCACCAAGAGATGTCTGCCTCATACTAGATCATCAATAAATATGTTCCAAAGGAAAGAGGAGATATAGAAGCAGGAAGGGTAAGTAGGAAGCTACCTAGAGACAGTGCCATGCAGGAAGAGAAAAGTGGAATAATATTCTACATTTGGAAATTGAACCATTGGCATTTTTTTCACTTCCAACTGATTGTGCGCCTACCCTCCTCTAAATCCTTTGTATATAATTTTATGGAATTGATATGATTATCAATGGTGGACTTGATGTAGGAAATAAAATAAAAATATGTTAGAGATGGCTCTCAGATATCTGAGATGAATTTTCATGTGACACATAAGGTTAAGAACACTAAAAGATGAATGTTTGGAGACATCATGAAGAGTTTAAATTTGGTCCAGGGAAATAACTTATCCAGGAGGCAAAACCATTTTGATTGAATAGACTATTTATGCTGAGTAGAGACTAGCTGAATTCAATTACTAGCCCATAACTTTGAAATAACTGCTTGCTAACTGACTATGTATTAGCTGAAAGGGATTGTAAGTATGACATACAAATATATTAAATTCCATATATAGCCAGGATCCAGCCAGAAAAACATAGCCAGGAGGAGATCCATATTAAGAGATTTATTATGAGGAATGTAGTTGCCTATTTTGGGAGGGCACAATGCAGCCTGAAATTCATAAAGTAGGCCTTCAGGAAGGACAGGCTGGAACTCTGGGGCATGAGCTCCAGTTGCTATCCACAGGCAGATTTTCTTCCCCTCTGAGAAAACCAGTTCAACTCTGAATATCTTGCAACTGATTGAATCAGGCCCACTCAGATTAACTTAAATAATTCCCTACTTAAAGCCAGATGTTTCTGGTCACATACAAAACACCTTGACAGCAACACCTAGATTAGTGTGTGAATAACTGGAGCTATAGCTGAGTCAAACCGACTCACAAATCTGAATATCCCACTCTACTGCCCCTTGTACTGTAGCTGTATGAATTCTTCACTTTAAACAAGTTTGTTTTTATTTTTGCACATCAGAGGTTTTAATATTATCAAATATGTTAATGATTTATTTGCATGAACCCTCCTTAGATATGTGTTTGAACATGTGAGTCCTTGAATTTGCCTGCTTTCTGGTTTTTTCTTTACTCATTTTAATGGATTCTTTCTTGTCATTCTACCCACAAGGATGGCATAATTATCTGAATGCTCTAGTGTTATTGAAAATAAAAGAAGTATATATAACTCTTTGATATGGTAGTATTTGTTTCTCTGACTACTAGGGATTTCAGTATCCTGGAAAAATAACTCTTAAAAATAGTGTACAAAGCAGTTCTTTTACTTTTATATTTCATACATGAGTCTGTTAATATTATCACAGAGTAAACTATTAGCCTTCCCTCACTCTCATCTACTTTGCTAAGAAAAGACAACCCAGTCATGTTTATTTCTGTTAGCATTTTTTTAATGAACAGCAATAGTTATTTTCCATTAATCTTTTATAACATTAAATTTTTAAATGTTCTTTTTTAATCTTCATTCCTCCTTTTCTCTGAAAGTATAACCTCATGGTATAGTTTTAATGCTAATCTGAAAGGGGAAAGAACAAAGAACTCAGACTATCAGAGGCAGGAATAAATATTCCTAGAGGATTTAGGAAATATTTTGTTGACTCGGAGATAACTTTGAACATGATCTTGAAGGGTTTGATATTTGACAGGTGGCATTCCAGGTTGCAGGAGAGGAACAGGATAAACCACAGAGAGAAAAATAGAGCATGGAATTTTCTGGCAAGGGGAGAAATTTAGTGTGAAGGAATGAATCTATGAAGTAGAATAAAGAGAAAAAAAGTTGCGGAAATCAGTTGTATTTGGAATTAGTGTTATATATGTCAAACCAAAGAGCAAATATGCAATAGATAACACTGAAGTCTTTGTCAGCTTTTATATTTTACTGATATTTATCTATTCATGTCTAACATAGTGCTGGATGCATAGACAGTACATCCAATAAAACCTTTGGTGATGGAGCACATCTTGTGTTGTGTATGAAGAACAGGTCTGTTTTTAAATACAATAGCTCTCTCAGTTGTATTGAAGAGTGAATTTGCATGGGGGTGGTGAGAAATGAATAGCAGGAAGATCAAAAGGTTAGAAATGATAAGATTGAGTTTGAGAATTTTTTTCCGTACCCACAAGCATTTTAAGATAGATTTTTGTACTGGCATCAAAAGTTTAAATGTATTTTTATGAAACAAAGACAGTTGTTCATTGCAGCATTAAATCATGTGGAAGCTTGCTTGGGAGCAATAATATTTACAAACATCTAAAACTATATCAGATGAAGAACAGTGTTATGCAATTTCAGTGATCTTTTATATTCTTTTTCATTGAAGGAGATTCTGAAAATTATCTTTGAACATTGGATCAATATGGTGAATTTATCCACATATTTTTCTGTGACAGCAAAGAGATTCAAGAGATAACTGGAAATTGGATGTGAAATAATAGTCCAGCCTTGGAATTACATTTCTTTCTGGTGATGAATAATTGTGTTGTATCTAATGGTAATACTTTCTGCTAGGCAGGAGTATCCCCCTGTGTCCCCAGAAACTTTTTATCATCTTTGCACAAATTGATCCCAAAGATTAAAGAATTCATGGTTGTGATTTCAAGTTGGACTTACTGACATCAGTTCTTATTGAGTGCAAAAACAGATTGATGAGCAATTTGTTTTAACCCTCTTAGGGCAGGGGTGGGATTACTTTAGAATACTTTGCTGTTAGTTGCATATTTTTGTTTCGTTTTCCACCAGTGTCTGCAACTTTGACATCCAGGATAAAGTAATTTGTTTCTAAATGTGTATGATTTAATAATGTAAAGCTCTTTGCATACCAGAAAAGAGGGAAAAAAAAAACTCCCACAGTTTACATTTTGCTTAAAATTATAACAAAGATGAAATAAACCCAACTCAAATAACTATTACATGCAGTCAGGGATCACTTATGGAAAAACACTACTTGATGCTAGTAGTCATGAATTTTAAGTTAAATTTATCAAATTTTTACTGAAAAATCTTTCTGAGATAAACTTACATACTTTCAGTGCTCAGTGAAATATAAACATAGATATTTGTCCCATAAATTTTTATTTACACAAAAGCAGTTAATACAGTGGTCATCCATATAGCCGTGTATACTTCTCCTTCTCTGACAGTTGATACATTCAATGAAGTAGGGATTTTTTCAGCCAGCAAAATATCTAGTTCCCTAGATGTTTAAACCAGAAAGAGAAACTTTGGTTAACCATATACTTCGGGATCAGATAGATGTTGATAATTTCATTCCTTTAATCGTAGACTTGGACTTCTTCTGGGTATAGTCATCCCTTTCTTCTTCCTCTTGGAACTTTTCCTGAGGAAGACCTATGCCATAGTTGACCACATAGTTTTACTTAATCCCTCGTGATAGCATACGGCATTGTAGGAAATTAATTTTGACTAAGACATTTGTCTTTATTACTTTTACTATTAAAAATCAAAGCTAAAATTTGAGTTTGATATTTACAACTAATTTTTATTTCTCTCAGTATTTGCTGATTGTCAGTATAATATAAATTCACATGTACATCTTAAAATTGCTCAGATAGGCCTTGTATTCATCCAGAAAGTGTTAAACCATGTGTTCAGATGTATTCATACATCAATAACTGAAAGATGTTATATCTTATTCATCTAATGTTAATGTGTTTAAGGTAGGACAGTAGTGTCATAAGGCCTATGACCACCCTTGGCATAGGCAGACACTTTAAAATTTCTTGCCTTATACATGTTGAGGAAGGCAATGAAGGGCATATGACCACTTGTTGATCTGTGAGCTCTACCTAGGCAATCAAAGGCTCCTCACTCCCTCCCCTGATTCCCAGATGCCTCCAAGGACAGACTGTGAGAAAATGTATTGTCATGTATAACATGTTGTTGAGACTACCTGAGATGACTGTATAACCCAACACAGTTAAAGCCTCTATGTAAACTCTTGAGGTTTAATAGGTGGTACAAGGATACTGCAAGATAAGCCTTGCAAAGTCTCTTGTTCATTAAAACTGCCAACTATTGATCTGGAGTTTTCTGGCTTTTTCTTACGGGTCTCCTTCCCTCTGTGAATAGAAGAACAGCTTCCAGGTTACACCTGGACTGCTCATCAGGATGTGACCCCAAATAAGGCATGAACTACTTATTCACACAGGAATTTTCATGCACATTGTGGGTCCTCAACACTATTTTTTATGTGAATAGACTGAGATTCAAAAGGCAATATCTTAGTTTTCCCAAATCTTAAAAAAATACATCATATTGATTTTCATTTTATCAGTATGCTATTTTACCAACTAATCTCAGGGAAGTGAAGGAATATAATACACAGAGAAATAAACATCACATTAAGAGGACTGGTAGTTTGTATGGGAACTTTAGCATCACTGGAATTGAAGACGACTTGCAAGGCGTGAGAGGTGCATGATGGAGACAATGTTTTAAGTAATGATTAAACTATAACATATCATTCACTTTATATTTGATAAATAGAAATTGCTTGCATTCACTGTTGACTACTTTCCTGATGGTGATTATGCAGATAAATATCATAGTTCACAATTCTTTGTGTATCAAATCAAATAATGCATTGTATGTAACAAGGAATTTGCCAGCCCCACTAGTTTTTCTCTAAAGTTCAGGATAAGTAGGTAGACAGAAATATAGATAGACAGAGAGAGTTGTTCTTGAAATCATGCCACCATGTACATACTAAGAAAGATATTTTTTCTAATAGAAAACATTTCAAAAAGATTACTTTTTGTAAGTATACATTTCTGTGCTGAATGCTTATAAATAAAAATTCACAAACTCCCTTTTACTAGTATTTTGACCTTATCTATTTTTCTTCTTTGGGATTAATTTTTTACAGCTGTCTATGTCACTGATCATCTTTTTGATATCTTCTTATCTTTAATTTTTTATTTTTCCCCAACATCTGTCTCATTGCTTAGTACTATACTCAGGTCATCAGTTTGCAATGGTAGCTACCTAAATAGAAATGGACATTTCGTGGAAAATTAAGAAATAATATTAATTTTTAGACTAAGATCTCCCTTTGAGGGTCTTTTCTGATTTAATTTTATATTTCTAAATTATAGGATAATATCTATAGTATTTTCTCAACAAATATTTGCTTATTTAAAAACATTATTTTTCTTTTTTATGATGAACATTGATTATGATTATAATACAAGTTTCAGAGTTTAGACATAAACCATTTTGACTGTGCATGCTTCATCCTTTCCAGGTATTGTACATATATGAATGAATGAATGACTTGTTCAGCTGTGACCTAAGTGTCTTTCATTCATCTGTTCTATATTTGATGAAAATAAGGGATAGATAAGTTACGTAATCTGTCCAAGATCACAATGTCATTCATAGTGCAAAATCATGAACACAGATTGACTTCAGAGTATACTTTCTTAACCATTCTGCTATGAAGTAAAAACTGACAATCCAGTTTATCAATGATTAATATTTTCAGATATTTGATATCCCTGGTAGAGCTGAGAACTTTAATTTTGTCAAGAATGTGCAGTTATTATTGCCCAAATGATTTTCAATAACATATTTCAGCACAAAAATAGAAATGGCAATAATTATTGTAATAAAGAACAATACTACAAACAGAAATTTAAATATATGAACTAGTCAGTACATTATTCTCATTTTTCTCAGTCACGACTCTGATCACAACACCTTCACAGATGGCAATGGTAAATACTAGGGAAACCTCTGCGGTATATTATGTGCTTTTGTCAGGAACCTTTCTATTTCTATTTGTTTTCTTCTACCTAGGATGGATTTTAATGTGCCCTGGAAGTCTATACACAGCAAAAGGGCATCATTTGCTCCTTGTGAAAATGAGAACACAACAGTTTTATCAGCTGACCTGTATTAGGAGGTATCTGGGCATGAAGCCAGCAGCCTTAGAGAATTACACTAGGGTGAAATCCTCTTGAGCGCATATACGCTGAGCTATTTTTCAGTGCCCTCAGGGATTAAAGGCGAGGATAAAACTGATTCTTTGTAGCTAGCTACCACAAATTGATAGTAGCATGAATAAATAGATGTGTTTGAGGTTAAGGTAAAACATGAGTAGTGGCTCTTCAAAGTAACAAGTTCAATTTTAGCTCTTTGGCTGAAGATTCAGTACTAATTCAGTTTCAGTACTTAATCATTTCTGATGACAGATGAAAACATACATTTTCTTATAGTTCCTCACATGTTAAAAAAGCTTATAATGTAGCACATGGAAGATGAGACCCATGGACGCATGAATGGTATGTTTGTGTTTTCCCAAGGTTGAACAGAGGAATTGAGAACATTTCCTGTTTTTTATCAGAAATGACTTTATGCCTTTATAGTTCATTAGTTACATTTTTATTATATTCAAATTATTTAATTTTGGTAATACAGAGTGTACCTTGATTCATGAATTATCTTTTGTTATGATCAGCAAAATTCCCAACGTATTTGAATATTCACCCCTATTTCCTGCCTTCTGAGAAGTGAAGGATAAATGTACCTCCAGTCAAAAATGAGCTCTTCCTTTATACTTCTCTGGATATCATCCCAGTTTGCATTTTCAAGAACTTCTGCATGTCTCTCTTCTGCCTCCATTGTCATATATATCATCTAATCTATGGACAATTCACATAAACCTAGGAACTTCTACCTCAAAGCAAAACTCAAACTAAAAGTCTTCCCTTATTTCCACTGACCACTTTCTGTTTATTTCATACACAAATGTCCTGAAATTTTTTATACAGAAACTTACATGAAATACTAAGGCTATGATGATGTCAGTGAGATAAGGGAAATACAGAGGAGAGGCAACATGTTTATTTTTAATTTAACATACTTTAAGAGCAGCTCATGAAACTCTGTACTCAGTTCTTTCATTGCCCCTCTCTCTCTCTTTCTCTGTATTAGTTATCTTTTGAATCATGTAATATTATTAAAATGTGGCTTAAAACATGAGTTTATTTTCTCATATTTTGTGTTAAACAGGAAATAGACTCTCTGCTTCAGATATTCTCACAGACTGTAGTCTGTATCCACTGTCTTTAGTCATTTCAAAACTTGGCTGGGAAAGAGACCACTTCCAACCTTATTTGATTGTTGTAGTATTCAGTTTTACATGGGTTTTTGGACCGAAGACCTCAATTCTTTGCCACATAGGCCTCTCAATATGGCAGTTAACACCATTAAATCCTATAAACTGAGAAAAATATATAGTTTGCTAACGAGATGTAAGCCACAATATTTTGTAACCTAATAGCTGAGGTGATATTCTTTCACCATTGCCATATTTTACAGTTCACTAAACCCATATCAAGAGGAAAGATTACATAGAAGTATGACTACCAGGAGGTGGGGGTCATTGGTGGCTATTTTAGAAGTCTGTCTACAATAATTTCCCCAGAAGTTAACCACATAAATGTCAAAAATAATCAGTAAGAATAAATATAATGCAATAGTAATCGTAGCATAAATGTGATATTGAAAAGTAAAAAAGCACAATTGAAATTAAGTTTATAGAAATAGCTTATAAATAACCAAGCAGAATGCGATTCAAGTTTTATTGAGAGAAAATAGAAAATATCATAACTGTATAATGAGTAGGTTGATGGCACAGTTTGGGATTATAAGGACAAAATGTATGTAATCACCCACACCATCTTTACCTCCAATATACATAGTGGGAAATACAAAGCCCAAGGTGATTAACCATAATGTAATAATATTTTGTCAGAGAATGTTTTATTTTATGTATTGCATTATGTATATTGTTATTTATGTAATTTGAGTATGTGTATTTATATTATCTTATGAGGAGGTAACTGCTACTATAAATCCTATGTCAAAGATGAGGAAACTGACATCATAACTAATAGTAGGTGGAGTTAGAATTTGAACTTAGATGTTCTCATGTCAGAATCCATGCTCTGAAACATCAACCAAACCAAATTTCCTATCCAGTTATTATCTGCAATATGAGGTCCTCTTGGGATAACTAGGAACAAATAGACCAGAAACTATTTTCAGCTAAGAAGCAGTAGTCTAAGACTGATGGAGTGTTACATTTTTTAGCTTACTATCCTAAAATAAGATATTTTTGAAGATTGAATGATTTGTTATTAATAATTACACAGAAGCAACAAGCTTATGCAAGCCACTGTTCCTGGAAAATTGGGATGTTTTACTGTTTTCTGGAGTGCACCAGGATTGATTTGTGGAGAAGACTTTTGAAGAGAACTGTGAGAGAAGAAATGTTTGATAACTACTGTTTTTCTTTGACTCTCTCTGAATGTAAAATATGTTCATGCGGCAAATACCATTGCTTGATTCTCATTGAATAGCAACCTTTTCCCACACACCTACTAACAAACATGAAGATATTGATATCAGAGTGTGAACAAGACTTTTAAAACTTTACTAAACATAGTTGATTTATACACTCACCCCTAGTTCTGTAAGTTAGCATAACCTACATTACAGGCAAATTCTGATTCTATCAGTGGTATTTAATTTGGGGTGATTTTGCCTTCAGGGGAATTTTGGTAATGCCTGGAAATGTTTTTAATTATCCTGATTGGGGGAGTTACTGGCATTTTATGGATAGAAGCTAGATATAATACTAAACATCCAACAATTCACAGGACACCCCTTTTCTCATTACCCTGTCTCTTCTGTGCCCTCAACGACCCCCAAACAAAGAATTATCTACCAAATTGCCAGTAGTGCCATATTAGGAAACCCTACTTTATATGAAAAAAGATACGAGGAGCTCTTTGGTTCTTTAATTTGTTTTCCTCTTTACTATGAGAACAACTGGTTACTTACATATTTCAATAAATCTTTTTTAATCCTTTTTATGAGTTAACTTTGTTTTACAATATAAATTTTAGATGTGTAGGTTGGTTCACGGTTCATCAAATATATGATAATACACTATACCCACACCAAATTTCTAACAGTTCTCTAACAGTTCTCTAACGGATGTCCATTGGGACCCCATTACCCTTTGCTCCCCCTCCTACTTCTTTCCCTTCTGGTAACCTCTGTTCTATGGACAGTGAACAGGGGTTAGTTTTGTTTTGTTTGTTCCTTTGTTTTGTTTCTTTGTATTCCACATATGAGTAAGATCATCTGATATTTGTCTTTCTCATGCTGATTTATTTCACTTAGCATAATCCCCTCTAGTCCCATCCCTGTTGCTGCAAATGGCAAATTTTATCCTTGTAAAAATAACTGAGTAGTATTCCATTATACACATTTAAAATATATATAATATATAATGCATATATTATAAATAGTTAATATATGTAATACATAAAACATATAATTTATGTCACCTCTTCTTTATTCATCTGTAGATGTGCACTTAGGTTGTTTTCACTTTTGTTTATTGTAACCAGTGCTGCAATGAACATAGGATGTATATCTATATATATAGAGATATATAGAGAGATATATATATAGATAGATTTTCAAACAGTGATTTCACATTCTTCAGATAGATATCTAGAAGTAGAATTTCTAGATCATATAGCAGTTCTATTTTTAACTTTCTGAAGAACAAACAGCTTTCTGAGGTGACTGTACCAATTTACATTCCCATTGTGCTACACAAGAATTCCCTTTTCTTGAATTTCCCTCCCCAATGCTGGTTGTTTCTGCTCTTTTTGATGTATACCACTCTCACAGTGCTGAGGTATAATTTGTAGTTTTGATTAGTACTTCCCTAATAAAAAGGGAGGACTAGTATTTTTTCATGTGTCTGTTATCTATCTCTGTATCTTCTTCAGAAAAGTGACTCTTCAGGTCTGCTGTCCATTTTCTGTCTGTATTTTTTAACTGAGTTGTTTGTTATTGAGTCGTATGAGTTCTTTGTGTGTTTTGGCCATTAACCCTTGTTGGACATAAAGTATGCAAATATCTTTTCCTTTCAGCTGGCTGATTTTTTAATTGGATGGTAGTTTCTTCTGCAGTGAAGAAACTTACAAGTTTGATGTAGTTCCGTTTGTTTGTTTTTGTTTCTTTTGCCACTGGAGACTAGATTCCAAAGTCATCAAAAGGTCAGTGTTGGAAAATATCGCCTATGTTTTCCTCTATGCTGTTTATAATTTCTGGTCTTACATCTAGGTCTCTTAATCCATTTAGAATTTCTTTTTGTGTGTAGTTCAGAGAATGATTTAGTTTCATTCTTTTCATATGACAGTCCAGTTTTCCTAACATCATTTGTTGAAAAAAATTTTCCTTTCCCATTGTATGATTTTGGCTCCTAATAAAAGGCACTAAGAAAGTATACTTTATTTGTGTTCATATTTTTGTGCTATGAATGACATTGTAATCTTGGACAGGTTACATAACTCGTCTATCCCTTAATTTCCTCAAATATAAGATAGATGAATGAAAGACAGTTAGGTCATAGATGAACAATTAATTCATTCACATATGTATAATACCTGGAAAGGAGGAAGCATGCATTTTCAAAATGGTTTATGTCCAGACACTGAAACTTGTATTATAATTGTAATTAATGTTCATCATAAAAAACAGGTAGCTCCCAATATATAGTAGTTGATTGCTCAAGAGAGTCATTGAGGAGAACCACCTCAGTTGCATTGTCTTGTTTTATATATCTATGAAGTTCAATATAGTTCTACTAATGGGATCTAAAACAAACATATAAGTCAAAAAATAATATTATAAATTCCACATTTGATTACTCAATTGCTATATGTGAAAATGTTTTCATCGTCTTCTCATGAAAAACAGTAAAATATTATCTAAAACATGTACAGAATTTTGAAGTAGATGTCAGCTATTTGTTCAAATATTAAAATAAAATAATTATTAAGTTACTGCCCCCATCTCCACCCTGTCCCTTTCCTTGCCATTCCCTGCCATCTAAAATTAATCACTTTTTCAGTTTCTTAGCTGTTCTTTCAGGTTTTGTTTATGAAAATGCAAGCAAATGTCAATAAACTATTGCCCTCCAGTTTCTTAAGCAAATGTAGTATGCTATTTTACAAATGTATAAATATTTTAACTTGCTGCATATTAAATCACTTCCATCATGTTTGCATGCACATCTCTCTCTCTCCCTCTCTCCCCTCTCTTTTTCTTTCTCAAATATATACATGTATTTTAAGTAATACATATTTCCTTCATAGTATATAGATTGTATGAATATTTATATTGTATATGCAGTTGTATATTATATATATGTTTGTAAACAGAGATATATTTATATAGAGAGCTTTTTTTCATGAGCATATTATTTCATTAGTTTGATGTACTTTAGCCTCAGTTACCAGTCTTTAGAATTGAATTAGTTATTTTCAATCTGTGTTGCTATTTCAAAAGTACAGTAATTTATTGTATGCATATCTCTTTGCACCTGTGCAAGAATATCTTCAGGATAAACTATAGCAATGGCACTATTACTTATTACCCCCGTTGGTGGCCCCGGTGGTTAAGATGCAGGCTATGTAAACCATGGACCTGAGTATGAGACTCTGGAGGGAGGCAAAAAATAAATAAATAACACTACTGTTTCAAAAGGAAAATGTACTTGAAATTTTGGGATAAATATTGCCAAAATTGTCCTCAGTAAAGGCTATGCCATTTTGTACTCTCACAAGCAATATATGATTGCTTGTTTTAATAGAGTTTTATTCAAGTAAATGATGTTCAAACTGGGTATTTATATGGAAATGATAATTTGGTCCATAATACATATTACATACTAGGGTAAATTTCAAATGGAACAGTGATTTAATACCCCTCGAATCATAAAGCCAAAGTACCAGAAGAAAATCTAGGTGGATGACTTGCATAGCTGGAGAGGAAAAAAATGTTTCAAATTCACAAACATACATAGACGTATTCTGCCTGACAACTGCAATATTAAAATAATAATTAAAATTAGAGGGTAAAGAAAATACTGAAAAAAATGACAGATAGAACACTAATTTATAAGATTCATTAAACCAGTATTGAAAACATGATATTTGAGTAGACAAACAACCGCCCACCCTCTCCCCATAAAAAAAAAAAAGAAAGAAATAGAAAAAAGAAAAGCCAGTACAAATGCAGAGTCAAACACAAAAGGGAATGTAGTGACTCATTTTAGTCAGAGACCTTAAGTTGAACCTTAATATTTTTTCATTTCTCTAAAGGGATAGTTTTTTTAATTATCTTTTTAAATTTTTTAAGAGGAGAAGGAAGCACTTTTATTTATTTGTTCATTTTGTTTGGTTGTTTGTGGCCGTGGGTGGTGAACCTAGTTCCTTTAGTTTCACATGGTCTATGCCTCAGCAGTGCCTGAGCTACCAATGGGCGCCCTCTTTTTAAATTTTGAGTTCAGATTCATCATTACTATAACTTTTTTATTCTCATTACAGTGTTTATTTTGATGCTGTGTTCACTTGTTGAGCTTTTTCTTAGAAAAATTCTGTTGCTCTTTGCAGCATCTTCTAATTCTTACTTGAATATTTTTGTCTTCCTTTTTGGTTATCTATATGTGAAGAAATGGCAGTTTTATGGGTCAGCTCTTTGTAAGAGATTCTTGCCCTAGTTTTGGGGGGAGGGGGGGAGTGCATTATCAAGAACTGATGGGGTGGCTCACTACCCCTTGCAAATGACTTCTTCCTCACTGGATGAGATGATTGGCCATGTAGTGCGAATGGAATGCTTATGTCCAATTATGCCCAGTTTATAGTCTCTCTTGACTTACACAGGTCTGGGAGGCTTCCATGTACCTGCTCTACAAAGCTTCCTTCCTCAGTTGCCCCAACCCCACCCCATGAATTCATCTAGTAGGATTCTCTTACTTCTGAAAGATTATTTTTCCAGGTGCTTTCAGGGCTTTTGACCATGCATTTGTCTTAGCTTCTCTCTCCTCTTTTACCACTGCTCAGGCTTCTTTGAATAAATCCTGCTCTTAACATTTTTGACTACTAATGGGATGCTTGCTCTTTGGGAGTGATCTTTAACTGGAGGTTTCTGAGATTCACCATGTTGAGGTTCTCAACTCTTCCACTTCTGCAGTTCTTCATCCTTTGTAGTTTGCACCAGAAATTCCTATTTTGGTCTACTGGTCTGAGCTGTTGATAATATTTAAATTCATATAGCAATTTCCCAGTTTTATGTGCCATAGTTTGTATGAAAATTAACATGAATTTTCACCGCTTTTGCTTTGTTTTGGAATGAGAAACGGTAAGATTCAGAACTAAGATGCCTCAAGGTTAATACCAGTCATCTTTTTAGTGTTTTATTTTTATTGAGGAGCTTGGTGTTTATTTAACAAGTAAAAAACAACATTTAATCAACTGTAAAATAGACTCGTGCAATGCAAATATTGCTAATACACAGATGATTTGATTAAACTCATAAAGTTGTTCTTGACATGGTCTCATTACTATAAAAAGTTATCTTCTTTATAATTTGTCCCTAATCTTTATTTCAGCAGTTTAGAAAGTACAGGGACAGTTTTAGGAGGATTGATAGTCTCTGGAGGGATCACAGAAGTTATATTAGAGGAGATATTAAGAGAGACTTTGAGCAACATGGTATCACATTGTGAGAAAATTATAGCAAGAAATGACTCTCTGGATTCTTCTTACTCATTGCAAATTTCTGCATAGCCTGCCTAAGTGATATGTTTCATGTTATAATTCACTCTGCTACTCCAGGAGCAAAAGACAAAAATAAAACAAATAAAAACAATAAAATCTGATTTTGTATTTTCCATTCCATAATTTTGGCTTCATTTGCATTATGATGTTAGGTGAGGTCACTCTTCCAGAATTAATGTTGTATGCTTGCATTATCAGTCCATGATTTTTTTTTTCACTTTATCTTGCTTTAAACCAAAAAAAAAGATGAAAAGCTATGAATTGACTTGTCTTAAATATCTGTAGCACTATTTATATCCATTTTTATCTTTTATATTGTCGTTTTGTTATAATTAGATCTTCCCTTTGATATCATTATGACCATTTCAAGAAATTGCATCTCTTGGGGAAATATGACCATTCTATTTAATAGCCCTAATAGGATATGCATTTTAATGAATACTGTTTTAATAATATCTATTATAGGGAATTCTAAAATTATTCCTCTGGATTTTGTCAATTTTCTAATCATAGCAAGAAAATATTCTAATTTCCTTTAGAGATAGTTGCAATCAATAATGGGAATCCATTCATTATTTTATAGCAGTAGGTTCAAAATATTCTCATTCCAAAGTTAGTCTGGATGAGTTAACTTGATTGATTTTAGCTGTGCTCATTTGTGCATCTATGGTTAATTGGAAGGTTGTCTGGTCTGTGCGTGATCTAGGCAGCCTTACCTGGGGCAAATCAGTATCTTGCCTGGAACAGCTCACTGCATTATAGGTTCTCATCAGCCTAGCTAGGGCTTATTGCCATGGTAGTCACAGTGATCTGCTAAGAAAACAGAAACATTCTACTGGTCAAAACAAGGCAGAAAACCATTCCAGATTTGGAATGTATGGAAATAGTCTGTACCTTTGATATCAGGAGCTAAAAATCACATTAAATTGCAAAGGGTATGCAAATGAGTGGTAAAGGTAATCAAAGCTGTATTTAATCAGTGTCTAAAATTTTCCACTACGGAATGACCCGCTCCTTTTTTTTTTATTATTATTATTATTACATGATCTTCCTTTTGCCACTTTACCAGGCATGTGACTCAAGAGCTGAGACAATCAGTGTATCCAAAATTGTTAATAATTTGATTGATCAGACTTGGGTGTTTGACAAAAAGTCTCTCTGCTTTTTAACATAAAAAATAAAATATACTTGCAGAATAAGGGGAAGCTAACAATGGGAGATGTGAGAGATGTAAGAAGAAATAGAGCCTTGATACATTATTTTAGCCTTTAGATCCAGATATCCTGATATTAGAAACTCGAGATTCCTAAAAGTTGTATTTACTTTCTTAAATTATTTTTCTTATCAAAATTGATTTGAATTAGGTTAGTACATGCTTCAAAATGAAGTAACCCTGACTAATATTTCAGAGATAAATTTTATGTGTACATTCTAAATAATGGGCTGGCATAAGTTTGCTTTAGTATTTCTTGCCTTCTCTTGCTATTGTACATTAAGTATAATTGATTCAGCACCAGTACTAACAGTTATCACAAATTAATATCTTGAGGATTATTTGCCTGTACATTGTACTATAATACAATGTATATATTCCATAATAAAATATTTTTGTTCATTTATAAAATTGCCCACTTAAAATTGCAATTAAATGAAAGATACTCATCTAGGCTCTGTGTTCAATGATATAATGCCATTATCCTTGTGGAATTTACATTTTTAATATTTAAAATACTGAGATATTTTTGTTTTCAGAAAAAAATGCTACTAATCTTAAGAGTATCAAGTTTGACATGGTGAATGTTGAATGATGGATTATTTCAAAAGTTAAGTTCTAAAAAATCTGTTCAGCTGTTTTCTGAGACATGACCAGCCGAGTGAGAAAATCTATTTTATTCGTTTTTCAAAAGTCGCCCTTTTCTAATGTCAGGCAACTACAGAATGGATGAACTTTGAAAGTGTCAGTCTTGGAGCACTGTGCAATTTTTTCTGAGTATGAATTAGTCAGACTGAGCATTTGAGCGCATTAGAAGCAAGGAAGATGAGCTGAACATATTCCCCTAAAGGGCAAAAATGCTGTTAGGTCTGCTGGGCTCAGTTTGTAAATTGTGCACTATTTCTTTAAAGTGGAAATGTCCGAAGTTTATTATACTATGATCTCATCTGAAAATATACCCTTAAAAGTGTTATAGTTGGGAAATAATAAGCAGATGATTTGAAATAAAGTAATTCATTTTTGGATGGAAGTATTAGATAAAGGAAGAAAGACAAAAGAATTTTTTTTGGTAGTAGTAGTAACAGTGGTTCAAATTTTTATTCATTTAAAATTAAATAATTCATGTATTCAACCAGTGTTTTTACTAAAAACTTTAAAGCTCTTTGTGTTTCTGTTTTCACTCAATTCATACATTTTCCAGTTGAAATGGCAAGTGTCTTTGATATTATACAAACAATGTCATATCCTTAAAAAAGGTATATGCCAGTAGTAGTTCTAGGTCAAATATAGTACACACTAAAGTCAATCACTAAAAGCAGGTCACGGAAGGACCTGTAAAGTTATCAACTTATGTTCTTCCCCTCCCTCCATCTTCCCTAGTCCCAGATAGCTTCCATCTAAATTCTGAAATCTATCCCACTTGTAAAACAATCTTAACAAGGACAGCTCATAGTTAGAGATATCTATTATTCTTTCCGCTCAGATTCTGAGAATTACTCCATTTCATGTGATCCAGTGACATTTTCTGAGCAGAATCCCTGTGCTTTCTACCCTGTGGTCCATCTGTGTCATCACTTGGGGCACAGAGATTAGTGCACAAGTGAGTGCATTGCCCAAATATAGTCAGTCAGGACCCTTATAATATTTATACTATAAGAGACTCGATAGCTTTTTATTGAAGTAATATTTCATTATATCATGTAAATATTAGTGGTGCATTATTATAAGTACCCATATGTATATATATATACCTTTAAGTTCACCATTCAAAGTTCAGTTTTTTTCACCATATCATTGACACTTTCAGACCTTCTTTCTTACCCTTCTCTTCTGGTGATCACTAATTTTATCTTATAGTTTAAATGTTTGTTTATTAAAATTTATTTTCACATAACTTTAATGGAATGTTCCTTATGTTCTGAATATTATTTTAAGTGGTTTATGTGAAATAAATAATTATCAAAACTTTATGAACTTTAATATTAACATTTTATAAGGAAACTCAAGATTAGAGATGTTAAGTTGCATCTATGTTCATTAGAGATATTAGACAGTAATTTTGCTTTTGATGATGTCCTTATCTGCTCTGGTATCAGTGTAATGTTGTCTTCAGAGAAAATATTTGGAAGTGTTCTCTGTTTAGCAAATTTTTGGAAAAGTTATACTAGTGATAAAAATCACCAGTGAAGCTATCTTGTCCTGGGGTTTTATTTGGGAAGAATTTTGATGACTTCTTCAATTTCCTTACATGTGATAGGTCAGTTTTGGCCTTCCATTTCATCCTGATTCAGTGTTAGTAGACAGTGTTTTTCTAAAAATTTGTCCATGTCTTTTAGGTTGTCCAATATATTGCCATAGTATTAATTTATGATGCTTTGTATTGCTGAGGTATACATTGTAACATCTCTCCTTTCATTTCTGACAATAACTTTGGGAGTTTTCGCTCCTTTTTTTTCTCAGTGAGCCTAGCTAAATGTTTGTCAATTTTGTTTATTTTATCAAAGAGTCAGCTTTTAGGTTTCACTGACACCTTTAATTGTCTTTTTGATTTCTATTTCATTTTTTCCTGCTTGAATTTTTATTATTATATTTTTCCTTCTACTGACTTTGCCTCAATTATCCTTTTTCTCATTCCTTTAAGTGTAGAGCTAGATTGTTTATTTGTGATTTTTCTTCATTTATGTAGGCCTGGATTGCCATAAACTTCCCTCTTTGTACTGCTTCTGCTGTATATACTGGTAGCTTGTGTTTTCATTATCAGTTGCCTCTATGTATTTTACTTTTTAATTTCTGCTTTGATTTTCATTTTTACCTAATAGTCATTCAGAAGCATGTTGTTTAGCCTCCACATATTTTGGAATTTTCCGTGTGTGTGTGTGTGTGTGTGTGTGTGTGTGTGTGTTTGTGTGCGTGTGTGTGTGTTGGGGTTGTGGTTGATTTCTAATTTTATGCCACTGTGATCTGAGAAGATGCTTGGTATGCCATCAGTCTTTGTAAGTTTGTTGAGACTTGTTTTCCTTCTCAACTATGGTCTACCCTTGAGAATGTTCCATGAGCACTTGAAAAAAATGTGAATGACACCATTGTTGGA
The DNA here is from genome assembly GCA_004363575.1 of Solenodon paradoxus. Classification (NCBI taxonomy): domain Eukaryota; kingdom Metazoa; phylum Chordata; class Mammalia; order Eulipotyphla; family Solenodontidae; genus Solenodon; species Solenodon paradoxus. Next base: position 1,680,038 of record RJWH01000025.1, read on the forward strand.
TGAAGTGTTTAATAAATATCTTTTCAAACCTATGTACTAATTTATCATTTAAAGCTGTTGTTTCCCTGTTAAGTTTCTGCCTTGTCGATTTGTCCATTGTTGTGAGTAGGGTGTTATATTCTCCTATTGTTAGTATATTGCTGGTGATGTCTCTCTTACATTCTGCTAATAATTGGTTTATGTAGTTTGACACTCGTTTGCTGTATATATATATAGTAATAATACTTATGTCTTATCAATGAATTGACCCCTTAGTCAGTGTGTATTCAAAAGGTGCTAAGTTGTTCACCCAAGGTTATATAGCTAGGAAGTTGTAGGTTTGAAATTCTAAACAATACTACTTCAAACTCTTTTCTCTTCACCAATTTATCCTATTGTTATCCCAACACTTTCTTGCTTCAACCTTTTCTCTTTGGTATGTTGTTTCTTCTCCTAGAAATATAGACAGATATATTATTGTCAAATGGTACCCAATATCTTTTGCTACCATCCTTTAATAATCTCTTAACACACTGAAATAACTGTTTTGAAAAAAATTATAATCATAAATTACTATCCTTCCTGGAATAATCTCTCATCCTTATTAGCTTGACTTTATTTTCTAATTCTTCCATTCCAGGAGCTCTGTTTTTCAATGTACTTTAATAATTCATAACTGAGATTGATAAAGGTAAGTGTGAGGGAAATGGCACATCTATTTACATATCAGAAAATATTATATAGTAAAAGAAAGCCATGTGTATGCATTTCTCTGTACCCAGGCATGAAAGCACCATCCAGGCATCCTCATTTCACAAACAGAACCCTATCTTTTCCTATTTTAGCATACCAAAAGGATCATTTTGCGTACAATCATAAGATTCCCACAGAGGATTCCTAATACTTCTGTGTTCCCCTTCTCCACATTATTGAATGCCCTGGTCATGCCCTCTATCCAAACTAGCAGTTCAGACCGCCACTGTTTTGGGTAGTCATTACAGAAAGGCATTTCAGTGATTTCAGTAAAGTGCTTCTTTATCAAAAGGAAGAAAATGTCAGTGTTTTTTCATCTTATTTCTTCTAGCATATAAATCAAAGTACAAGCTAGAGAAATAGTGAAAAAAAAATAAAACAAAGTTTTTTTTTGTGCTGAGCACCCACCAATATACAGAACACTTCTCACTTAGCTGGGCACAAAGCCAGTACCCAAGATATTTTCCTTTGTCTGGGAAGAGTCTGGTGTTTATTCTTCAGCAATTTCTGAAACTCTGAACAAACCTTTTTTTTTTTTTTCATGCAATTCTGTGGACTCTTCAGAACCTGTAGCTGAATGTCTAACATCAAATAACTTTAGCCTTTAGAATTTATTTTCTAAATCCTTTCTATCCTGGTCTTATAAAGCTGCTTCCCACATAGATCCAGATAAAACATGATCCTTTCTTAATTTCTGTGGCTCTCTGTATTCTTTCCTTTACCAGCTAAGTTTAAATTATCCCCTTTGTTCTTTGGTCTGAAACATTATGGTTTCCTTGTGAATAATTATTTTAGTACTATGTTGTAGTTAATTATATTGTATTAGTATTTTTATTGTGAAGTGTTTCAAACTTTATAATGAAAGTATTTCTTAATCTTTTACTGAAAATTTTGCTTAAATAGATCTTTTATGTTTTCATTAATAAAATTTGTATGACCTTTATTTGATCCTTTATTAATCTTTGGAGTTTGAAACAATATTGTTTTTGATTGCAGGAATAATATGTGCAGCCTGCTTTGCATGTTTATGTATATTTTTGTCTTTGTGGTATTTTTAAAACAAAATACCAGTTTGTTTCTACTTCTTTAGTACTTGTGGAAGCAGCTACCTTAGTCATATGTAAAGTGTCGTACTGAGTCATTCTAGAAAGATTCAATTTGGACCCTGTGTTAAACTCTCAGTTCCTGAGAGATTCATTAGGAACTATTGACAATTACCAGTAGCTGATGTTTTTAAGTGAGTGAGTCACACAGTACATTCAAACTGCTGTCTGAGAAACACCAGCTCTGGAGACACTATAGCTAACTTCACCCTCACATCAAATTATTCACCCATCTTGTCTGTTAAGTCTGTAAAATATCACTTAAATCTACCTAGTGCAGATACTTGTCATCTCTCCCTTGAAGTTTTAACTGTTTCTATATGATATGCATGCATCCATTGTCTTCTGTCTTAGCCCAATTCATTCTCCAAATTGCTGACCTCATTGTTCATGAAAAATATTTGAAAATAGTACCATTTTCATATACTGTGTTTAAAATAAACATCCAAAGTCCTTACCTTCCTATGGAGGGTCTTTTTATACATTGCTTCAAACATACTTTTCATTTTAATCTCTAGTCAACAATTGCACCTCCCAAACTCACCAATACCTAATCCCTTACACAGGCATCCCTAGTCACAACCTGCATTCAGTGTCCTCGGTCCAGAACAAAAACTCAAGACAAACAGCCCAGGCCAAACTGGTTTTGGTTTCCTGGTTTCTGACTTCTGCCTCCTGGATCCCAGATCCTGATTGTGACATCAGCATTGGGTCTATCTGTGAAGACCAACCTGAGACTTGGAAGGTATCAAGCTTTTAACCGGAATTTCAATTTTGCTCTTCCTTCTATTTTTGAATAAACTCTCTGATCATAGTGTTATTATAATTGGCAATACACTGGACCTCTTTCATTTCACCCCCGACAGTGAGGTTAATTACCTATGTCTTTATGAGGTGTGACTACAATAAAGTTTTGAATGCCTTTGGAAGAATCCTGAGTAATTTGTCCATCTCGATTGCATGTATAAAGGTACTTTCCCTTTTTTGTTGCTTGCAACACATATCCAAATTTATCACTTAGCACCATAATAAATAGCTAAAATGTATGATGTGTTTACTATTACTACATATATTGTTTTAAACACTTTTCATGGGCTGAATCATATGACCAGTTCAATATTACAGAGGAAGTAAATGAGCTAGAAAAAGTTTAAATGCAATTCCTAAACCTTAGCTAGGGAAACCAAAAAAATCTTTCTCCATAGCTTGTATTCATAAAAATTGTTCTCTGCTACTTCTTTAAACTTCTACCATAGTTATTTCTGTGCCTCAAAGGCCCAGCCCTCACTGATTGCTGAGCATCTTTTTAGAAGAGACCAGGCCCGATTCATCTCCATCTCACATGTTTACGGCATATTTTGAATGTTCCATAAGTTGTTATATTCTGAAGAATGCATGTTTAATTTACTAATTTTGTCAAATTATCCTTTGTACATATTCAGAGGAGAGGGAGGGAGGGGAAAGTAAGGAGGGGTGCATTATATGTCATTTCAGTACAAATTTTTTTGAATTAGTTTGTCATATGTAGTAACAAGACGTTGTCCACTCCTAATTCGTATGCTAAATCCTCACAGAAGTACAGAAGTATGAGACCTCCCCTTTGTTGGAATTTAATCAACCATGAATCTTTTCATTTACTTCATGTCTAAATATTAACAACTAATTTGCTCAGACTTATTTATATTTCAGTAGAGTAGAAATAGGGATGTCCCATTCCTATCCACAGGGTAGATTTTCTACATTCTAGGGTAATAGATGTCTCTTTGGAGATGAGCTTGTTTAGGTTGCCAGCATCCTCTATATAAAACTAAGAACTTCTAATCTCTGGTTTCCCTCTCTTCACACCTTGTGTGTGCACTGCTCTTGGCCTTAATCAGGTTGCTTTGTGGGAATTGGGGCTAACTTAACCAGCACTATGCAGGCATTCTGGTTACTGTCACATTTAGCAGTAATGGATTGCCTTTGTCTTTCTGACCCAGAGGTTTTCTTCCAGCATACATGAGCTGGAAAAATAACTTTTCTTGCAAATAGAGAAAAATCTCAAAGTCTTCAAAATTCCTGAATTAGAAACCCATAAAAAAAATCTGAAGAGGGACTCGATTCTAGGGAATCAAAAACAGAAATTATCTGGTACAGATGGAACAATGCATTGATGCTAAGGGCTATGCTCTCTCTACAGCTGTTTCCCTGACACCAAGAAGCCTCTAGTTTTAGAAGATGCTTGCTATAGTTTTTCTTAATGAATGAATAGTAATGCAAACACTAATACTCTCTTTCTTATAATGATGTGAGAAAGATCATTATAAATAATATTTGCAGTTAAGTCTCATCCTAGGGATTCTAAGTAACAAATAAAACAGAGATTGCACCTGAATATCGATTTTAGTTTTGCAATTTAGTTCATGAGGGTTATGAATTAGTTCAGTCTTATTATTATGTAACTTAGATGGAATTTTATTGTCAAACTAAATATATGCATAGAATCTCATTTATAGCTAATTCAAGGCCTTATCTAAGTAACTAAGAAAAATAAATCAATAAAGTATTATTTTCTGAGAGGCTAACAGTACCTAAAGGAATTAAGAAAAATAGGCAATGTTACGCCATATTGTAGTACTTCGTGAGAACTAAGTACAAGATCTTCTAAACAAGTGTTCTATTTCATATTTTTAGGTCAACTTCCAGTCTTAATAAAATTAGCTAGTTTTATCCTGAGTATTTTTAATACCATTAGTCCTGTCATCTGTGAAAATGACATTTTTCCTTCTTCCTTTCCAATTATGCATATATATACATATATGTGTATATATGTGTGTATGTGTACATGTGTGTGTGTGTGTGTGTGTGTGTGTGTGTGTATATATATATGTTTTTAAGTCTATTGCCTTTTTTGGAAAACCTTGGATATTCATTATATTGGTGAATCAAGATTATGACAGTGGATATCCTTGTCTTGTTTCCAACTGTAGGTAAAAAGCATTTTGTTTTTACCATTCCATGTGATGCTAGCTGCAAGTTTTCCATTTCTGTCCTTCCTTAGAAAAATTCTCTTCTGTTTCTATTTGATGATAATTTATATCATGAATGCTTGACTTTCATTAGAAACATTTTGGTATTATTGAGATCATTTCTTTCTTTTAGATGCTATTTTGGAATGGTATTATAGTTAGGCAAGGATATTATAAAAGTGAATGTCATGTTATATTTAAAAAAGAGCTGAATTGTGTCATTTTATATCATGTACCTTATAATTGTATCATTTAATAAAATCTCCTAAGTTGAGGATAAGCAGTGTGATAATTGTTGAGAGTCTGGGAGAAGACTATGTTTGGGCTGATCCAAGTTAGGGATGGCTAGGTGAAGCTGCTGAATGCAGTAGTGACAGGGGAAACTGGTCTCATGGCAGTTTGTGTCCTTGCTGGAGAAGTTCTGCTCCTGTTTCCTCCTTCTCATGAAGCCGGTAGGTAACTGACATGCTCTCTGCCACATAATGTCTAGGATCTGAACTGGCACTCTTTCTCTTCTGTTTCTTTCTCTTGACTGGAAACAAGTGATTTTATTGAACCTCAAATTAAGTGGCATAAAAATATAGCCTGTTTTATGAAAGAAACTCCAAATTTACATGACTTTTGTTACAGAAGGGTGAATAACTGAGACAAATAGTGCAGTCTACCACTTAAAGAAGCAAATATTGAAAATTTTAATAAATGATTATTAAAACTATATGGACATTTATTATGCTGTTCTAATTTTATAAATAAAATTTTAATTAAAAATCAGAACTATTGAAAACGTGAAAGATGAAGGATTCATATTTATCATATGCAAAGAATTATTAGAAATTGAAAAGAATCTAAAATGGAAATGTCAAAAGATATGAATAGAAAACTTTCAATAGCACATGGGTTTTACCAATAAGCATCAATATCACAAATAACCCTGGAGATGAAAATTAATATAAAAATGAATAATATAGGCTACATTTTTAAAAGATTAATTGTTGCCAGTTGCAGTGATTCTGGAAAAAAAATTCCATCCATTGCTTGTGGTTGTATGAATTGTTATAGCCTTTCATTGAAAAATAATTTAAATTGAAAATTGATTCAGTCACTTCTGACAATCTGTCTCATAAAAATATAACACCAGTAAAGTCTTACTAAGGCATTTTACTGAAAGAAAGGTAATGTCCTTCAACTGATAAATGGTTGAATATAGTATCATGTAGCAACTAGAGAAATAATTAATTCTTTACTTGATAATGAGGACAGAATTCTACAGGGCATTCTTGACTGCAGAAACCAAGATACAGGATAACTATAGATAATATGACACAATTTTTTAAAACTGAACATTAACAAATCCTATATTTGTATTTGACTAAATGATTTGTATATGATTATAGTGAAACAGCTAAAGAACATCTACCAGGTACTATCATTGAGTATGGGAAGAGAAATAGAACATAATGCAAATCATGTTTCTAACCAAAATGTGATGTACTGCATGATATTATATGTAAGCTTCTATAGGTGTATAATAGAATGTAGGCTAATGTCATTTCTGCAGCCTCAGGATTCTGGGATTCCTCCAGAAGCTGAAGACCTTGAATTTTAAGAATTCTCTAAAAAGGGAATCTAGACTGATCCTTGGGAAACTAAGAATAGCTAAACTGGCCCAATGATTATTACTTCAGTATCACACTTAAGGAAAGGTTATTTATTAAGAATGAGGATTCAAAGAAAGAATTTGAAAGAATAAAGAGCACTAAGGACTGCCCCTGTCTGTCTCTAGGCTACAGTTAGGGTAATTGGGCTCTGGAGCATCTACCTCAGAGAGATTGTCTTGAGGCTCTGCAATTAATTTCCACTCATTGTTTGTGAAGCAGGAGTTAAGGAACTTTCTTGGTGGAGCAAAGAACATGTCCTTGGTTTGGAGTGTCTGGCACCTGGGCCTCACTGCCACCTAGAGAGATTCAAGAGTGGGAACTCCCTCTAATATGGGGAAATAGGAAAGACATGGGACAAGACTTCTTTCTCTTCGCCTTGATGCAGGGGCTAAGATACAAACAATCCTGACTTCACTGTGGCTGAGTTAAACCTTAGAAAGCTCCTGAAAGCACTTTATTTGAAAGTGTTTATGAGAGGGAGGGAGGGAGGGAGGGGAAGAGAGAGAGGGGAAGAGAGAGAGAGAGAGCTTTTGAACATTTAGACCCTTAATAAAGATTAATACATACCTATAATGATTGAAAGACTTTATTCTAGTCATAACTGAAAGAGGAAAAAGGAGAATAAAATACTTCCCTTTCTTTTTACTAGGGGTCCCTGGTCTGGAAAGAACAGAAAAAAAAACAAAACAAAAAACTATACATCGAGTGTAAGATTATAACAACTTAATTGAGACTAGAGTTTTCCATTGCCAGGAAAGTAACTGTTAATCTTTGAATTCTGACCATAGGAGTGATAACAGACAAGGAAATGATCATCAACAGGGCTTTCTTTTTAAAGCACAATGATTTTACACACAATGATTCCTACTGGGATCAGCAGATTTTTATGAAACTAGGGTATGTGACAGTTCATACACATCATACTTCACCTTCACAGAGAGAGATACATAGATGATCAGTCACTAATATATTATCAAGGAATGGGACTTTGGATATTTTTTAAATGAAAACATATCAAAGATGGGATTTTACTGTGTTTTTAAATGAAAGTACAATTTCATAGAGCTGTAACCTGAACTTAGAAAGTGGTGTCCATATTTCTCTCTCTCTTTTTATTTAAGCGAATGCATTTTCTTGAAACTTAATCTCTAACTGCAACTACCCAGACACCAAATATATTCGACACTGTCATAAAATCCATGCAAGCATATATAAGCATATATACATGTGTGTGTATATATGAACATATATATATATAGAGGTAAAACTGTCTTCCAAACATTTCAATACTAAGTTTCTGACAGACCTTCTCTGCAAGGATGCAATTTGTGTGGCTCATTAAGTATGAGTCTCAATCAAAAAATATATAAAGGCTTAAATATTCAAATATGCAGCACAATCAAGGAAACATACCAGCTGATTGTTAAAATATGCAGCTTGTTGAGCAAATCCCATTAAAGACAATTTTAGAGACCAAAATATATTGGAAAATTAGTAAAATATGTGATTTCAGTTGTTGAGTATATTCAGATATTTCACAAGATAGAAGAACTTGTCAAGAAAGATACAAGGCATTCAAATCATAATGGAAAAGACTGTACTTGGTCCATGGGAGTGAATTCCAGTGTTTTGAGATGGGAAAATAAGAACAAGAATAAAATATGTGGTCCACTATGTTAGAGATCTTCTTTGGAAAGTCTCAGGAAACTGGAGCATGATGTGGTGAAACCAAATGGTGAGATTAGGTCTCCTTTCATTCCCAGAGAAATGACATAGTAGTCTACAGTAAAAGATATGAAGTGTCCAGTGGGTAGCAACTGAGGCAGACTAAGGGAGAGACATTTTTGTAGAACTGGCAAAAACTGACTTACCTTTCAAGAAAATATTGATACAAAACTGTTGATTTAACACAATTTTGTTTTAAAAAGCTTTTTCTGATTTTGTGCATTAATTTTTAAAGATTTTGTATAACATTGAAATATCTTTGATACTTATGCAGTTTGATTATGTTAATTATCTTATATATCTTAATATAAGAGATAACATTTAAAAATATTTTTATCATCTCTTGGTGAATTCAGCTTGTGATGGGAGGGTATAGGCTGGCTTCAGATAAGCCAGCTCTATGCAGTCTTTCCATAAATGTGCAGATGGTTAGTTGGTAATATCAAATAAATAGTCTTTAACACAGATGGGAAAATAAAAATGATTAGTGGAAATTACACTGAAAGATTCATTCAGATCACAGCAAATGTAAAAGTGTAGGAGTTATGGTTTATATTTGTGAGCTGAAATAGGGCATAAAGAAATTTGTCTATCAAAAAACTGTAATCAATTCAGTGATCAGTACCCAGAAGTCCTATAACATATTAAACTTATGGTCATTTTAGAAATACTCAGAAGGCTGCAACTTAGCTTTCTTCTTACTCAAGCTTTTCCCTCAACTGATTGTGAACACATTTATTAGCAATCACATTCTCCCAGCAGCAGTACTTTGGTTTATAAATACCTTTGGGAAACTTTACTCATTTTACGTTTTCTAGTCCTCCCCTTAATAGCTAAGCTGTATAACAACGTGACAATGTATAGGTTAGTGTGGCATCAATGTAAAATAAACAAGCAAAATTCTTTCATATACATCTATGACGAATTTCATGTTCCTCAGGTCAGGCTATCACTGAGTTCTTTATAATTTCACTCTAGATAGAGGGCACATTAATTGATCAAGTGCATTTATTTCTCATCTACTGTGATTTTAATGTAGGTTACATAAGTATGTTGGTGAAAAAAGAACATTTCTTTTACAGAAAGAGAATTAACATATCAAAATTTTCAAAGATGAGTCAGCCAAACTTATAAACTGCTTGTTACATCTAAAGGTCATTGGGCTTCATGTTGAAAATTATGACCGTGTTGTCATTGGCAATTATTTTAAGGAAAATGAGATTAATTTTAAGCTCAATAAAAATGTAAGTTGATTTTGTTCATTTTGGGTGTTATTAACCCATATTTAATTGAAATAATTTTATTTCAATGTTTTTGTTCAGGTTCAATATGATTTATGGCACAATAAGGTAGAATTTCTGAGAAGTTCTATTACAAAGTCTCTCAAAGAATCATTTAAACACTAGTCAAAAATATAATAGAAAATAGATTGCTTATAATGACAACAACAGCATAATATACCTAGGTGTGGATTTTAAGAAATATGTAGAAAACCTGTAAAATTCTCTACAGTCATACACAAATGGAATTTTGTATGTTTTTGAAATCAAATTTCATATATATATATATATAGAGAGAGAGAGAGAGACAGAGAGAGAGAGAAATATATTCTTAGAGAGGAAGACACAATAAAGATGTTGAATTTCATCACACCTCTCTAGATCCAATACAGTTCCAATTAGAATTCAAATGGGATTATTATCCGTAAGAATAAAGGAAAGAGTATAAATATCCTAAGAACAAAATAACATTGGTACATGGTCTTTCAGAATACCAAATATATTAGGAAGATATAATAAAAATAAGAGTTCAATACTTATTCAGAAATAGTCATATTAACCTATGGACCACAGTAAAGGATAAAAAATAGAAATGAATGAATATGAAAATTTCATATATGAAAAAATTTGAGAAGATGTCAAACAAATAATTCATAAAGGAAACAATTCTGTTTTTAAAAATTCATTCAAAATCATTCAACATTTTAATCTTGAATATCTACTGCATTTCATCATCTTGGTTTAAGTTGTTAGAGATCAAAAAGTAAGGAAAAAAGACAAGGTCCTGATCTTATAGAGTATAGATTCTGGTGAAGGAAGGCAGAGAATAAGTAAGTAAATATGTCAGGTAGTGAAAAATGCTGTGAAAAAAGAACTAAAGAGGAAGATTTTGTGGAATAGAGTTGTGCAATTTTATAGACGGTGGCAAGGGAAGTGATTCTTTTAAATGCCATTTGTACGTTTAATGATATACTTCTCTATAAAAGATTGGAAAGACAAGAAAAAGTGACAAAATTAGCATAAATATACAGGGAAAGGTAATTTTGTGTACTATTGACAAAAATGTAGATTGATGCAGTTTTTCTGCTATGCATTTGATAATATGTATAGAATTATTTTCATTAAGGAGATAATTGACAATGATTTATATTGAATCACTTTTATATTGACATGAAAAGAAAATAACCTCAAATGTATTAAAAGGTAGTGGTAAGACAAAATTATGTTATATGCAAATGAGGAGAGATTATATAACCCTGGGGAGATAGAGTAAAATGCTATATTTAATAACATTATAAATTTGTAAACAGTAAAAGTTCATGAGTATAAAATTATGCATCAATTCATATATTTCTCTCTCATATGCACATGTACACGTACAAACATTCTTAAAAGATCATTTATAAAAATATTAACACGAATTGTTTAAAAGACATGTGATTTTGAGTGGAGTTTAAGTACTTAATAATTTGATATATTTATGTATAATATATATAATTTTTATAATGGTATATAAATAAAGTTATATTCCTCTTTTAAAAACCCTATATAAAGCCTTAGTTTCATAGTAGTTACAAAGAACTCACTATATTGTTAATATAGGATAATTAATACAATTTAAACATTAAATTTCCAGTTCACAGTGAATTGGCAGTGTGAACTGAGAGTATTCTTATAGTTTGTGAATGAATCAAAATGCTCACTATTAATGTCAAATAAGCAAGTTATGAACTGTCTTCTCTCTGGGTTAAGTCAGAGAAGAAAGGAAGACCTTTAAAGGCAATGAAGCTGAAGACAACTGAGCTGTTTATCAAATAGTCTATAAAGAAGGACAATAAAATAGATAAATCCTAACATAGGAAAGGTTTAAATTGACATACTCAAGGAAAGGAGTCTCTTTCTTCTTTATGCCTTCCCTTCAGCCCTATGCCATCATCTTTTTAGTTGAATAAGCAGGCATTGAATTTATAAATATGAATACACTAGAGGAACACTTAATCGAGTTGTTATTGAACCAAAAATTATACTAACATATTCTATTAATGAGACTACAAAGGAAAAATAGAAAAAAAAAGGATTCATAATAGTTGTAAGTTTAGTGCAATAAAGTACAGATTGTATCTTTTATTTAGAGATTATGTAACATGTTAGCCTTAAATACTAATAAACAATATTAGTTAATGCTTATCCTTGGAAAGGATTATGTTCTTTTTTAACCATTATCAGCAAAAAATCAAACAAAAAAAACATGCTTCTGTTGTTTTATGATCACTGTAACAGTAGGTATTAAGACTATTTGGAATACAAGAACTATAATCTCTCAGATTTTCTTTTTTTATTCCTTTTGAATGACTATTTCCACAATCTAAAAGATCTGCAAAACCAGATACTCAAGCATCATCTTTAATTCTTTGTTGTTTTTAGTTAAATGTACTGTCAGTGAACCTTATTGATTTTCTTTTATTATGTATCCTCTTTTTCATCCTTACTGTCACCACTTTAACTCAGGCATTCATGATTTCTCACCTGGATTACTGCAACAATCTCAAAACTCTTTGCTTTTCTTGCCTTATGTTTTGTTTTCAGCAATCCATCCAACACTTTGTCGTCCACTTTGTCTTTCTTAGGCATAAATTTCTTGAACTTTGGTACTTAACATCATTGAATAACATCCTATTTTATTACAGGATAAAGTGAAAAAATGTATAAATAATCTACGCTACTCCTCTCACTCTGTTTTAGTTCAGAACCTGGTATCACACAAGAATCATATCAAAATATTGATAATTCCTTGAGTGTGTCAATGCCGCTGTTCTTTTACAAAGGAGGTTCTTTCTCATTAACAAAAGTTTACTTCTTTCAGATCTGTCACCAACCCTACTAGTGTTTGTTCCAAATGAGATTAATATTGACTAATCCTTGAAAATCCAACGCACATATAACTGCCTCTGAAAGTTTTTCTGTGTAATCCAATCTGAGACATATGACCTTGCAGTGCCTGCACCTAATGTATGACAATTCACATCATGTCACATTGCAATTATGTAGTCATATGTCAATTGTCTCTACTTAGAGCATTTGATGTGAGGGTTATTTTTCAGTGTTAATATTTCTTGAATATGACACATGGATTATATATTAACAACTATTTTTCAGATAAAGCTTGATTGTAATATCATGTGTGATCCTTATACTATTATCTATAAAATTTTATGGAAGATAAAAGTTATTGACTCATCAGATATATATTAACTTTCTATTACATGTAAGGTACTGCATTAGAGTAGATTCTGATGCAGAAGTAAAAATAACTATATCTTACCTATCCTATGTAATTGTCTCAATCTTCACTATGGGGCAAAAACAATGCAGTGAATATATTGATAAAGATTTTTTCCTGGGATGAAATATGATAAGCCTATAAAAAGTAAACAAGCTTGTTGGTAGACAAAATATTGATGAAAATGAGAAAAAATAAGAATTGTCATAATAAAACCACTTATAAAGATGACCATCTTACTTTTATGTGTATTAAGACCCCTTCAGAAAATGGGTAGCTATCACAGTTTATGCTATTAAATAATGGTGGAGTTATTTACAATTGTCTTAAGTATTTATGCCAGCAAGATCACTATAAAATAGAAAGGGGTGTAAGATTTGGCATAAACTCTGAGGAGGAATATTATTTTGCCAGGAAAAGAGAAAGGGGAATAACTGTTATAGAAAAGGCACAAAGATAGTGAATAAATCTATTTGACTTGAGCAGGGATTTGAAGTAGGAGAAGAACAAGCTTAGATCTAGAGAGACAGGGCAAGTTAGATTAGTCTGTCTCTTGAGTTGCGACTTAAGGAGCTTAAAATTTATCCTTTTGGCAACTGAATAAGGTGTCTTATTTCTTATTCAACAAATGGCACAACTGAAATAGTGTTTTAGAAAGATTGATCTGTGTGGGGATTACAGGGTACACTGAATGGAGAAAATCCTCCTGAAGTGAAAGGAGAATGTATAAAAGATGTGGTCATAGACATAAAAAGTGTAAAAGACAAATTTAAATTTAACAATTTTGCTTAGTAGATAGGTGTTTCCTGTGTAGTTGTTCTGGTCTCTCTTTTATTATTACCTAATACTATAATCCATAAATTTAGACAAGCTAGTTGTTTCATACAATTGGGATGTTTGGGAAAACATTTAGGTAATTAACATTTTTAGGGAGCTCACATATAATTTGAAAGATTCAACTAATATCTAGGAAAATGAGGAAAAGTTAAAAATAGCAAGGAATCTAGTTTGAGATTAGAAGACTATACAATTAACACAAATGGAAGGATTATTTGAAGTACATTAACATCAACTCTTTATCACTTGGTGTCCTAAATTCAATTAACGTTGAATTGGAAATGGAATCAAAATCAACAAATACAAGTATTGAAAGAGTAGCATTCAAAGTAAATGAAATAATAAAGAAATGAGTCATTTGGAAATTGTAAAATGACAGAAAAGAGAGAACAGTTCCAATCAAGCTGTCCTTTTCAATTCAGACTACAGTGACCTGAAAGGAATGTTCTATTAGGTTACGTAAAGATGGTATATGATCCAGGTGTGAGAAGTATATTCTGTCACATTATTAGGAATTGTTTCTGGCAATGCCTGCTACTGTCAGAAGTATTATTCACTCTGCCTTGTTGTAACAGTATAATTTTAATTTAGTACCTGGGTCAAATTTTAATTAGGCAGATGAGAACCCATTGCAATATTAATTTGTATATGGTATGCATGAATATCTCATATATAGCTACTAGAATGTAAGAAGACATGATTTCTTAGTCTTATTTTAAATGCCAAGATCTTATCCATGCTTTTGCAGATAGTTTTCCACCAATTATTTATTCCTCCATTCTTCATGTAGCCATCCTTATTAGAAATTCATCACCTGTATCTCAAGTTTTCATCAGTTACAGAATTTAAAGGAAAATAGCTCAATATAGCCCAAGAAAAAGACAAGCATCCTAGTACATTCAGTTTATAACAACAAAAGTGCATATTGGGTGACTTAAAAATGGTAGAATTTTGTTTCTCAAAGTTCTAAAGTCTGAGAAGTTCAAGATCAAGGTGCTAGTATATTTGAATTGTGATTTGCATTGATTTCCTCAGAGAAGACAGCTTCTTATGTCATCAGATAAGGAAGATGTAAGCAAATTTCTGCAAACTGTATTATAAAAGCACTAATATCTTCCCGAAAATTATGACCTAATCATCTCCTTAAAAGCCCTACCTCTTTATAACATTACCTTGGTGATTAGGATTTCAGTATATGAATTTGAAGAGTAGGCACAACGTAAACATTCAGAATATAGTAGTAATTCAGATGTCTATGAAACAGAGTCCTTGTTGCCCTCTTGAGGAAAGTAAGGCAAAATGCCATTATTTTTTTTCTTTCCTGATGAGTCTGTATCCTAGTAGGAAAAAGAATAGATTTTTTTTTTTTTTTGTCAGGATAGTTCTAGCTATTCACTTGTTCATAGAATTGACATTTACCTTACTATAACTTATAATCCATGTCCTTAGTTATACTTTTTTAAGATGTAACATAATAACACATAATAGAAAATTAATGGACAATTATATAATTACTTATGTTTTCTAACATTTTCTTTTTGAAACCATATATTTAAGCCATTTCTTCTGAGCATTATTTTTTAAGGAAAGGTACAAGAAGAAATAAAGGTGAACAGAGGCAGGCAGGAAGGAAGAGAAGAATGAAGCATTTTTACTTTATTTATTTAGTTGTACATCTTTGCTGTTCCCCCAGCTCCAGGTCACAAATCTTAATCCTTGGGATATATGTGGACTGTGCTTGGACAGAGGTGGTGACCTAGCCACTACTCTTCCTGCCCTGAATATTTAAAAAATGTATTATATATATATATATATATATATGTATACACACATATATATTACATACCATATATATATACATGCACACATATCATATATCATGTATACATACACACACACATACACACACATCCTTTTAGGCAATGCCATCATTCCCATTCACAGCTGAGGAAATTGTAACATAGAAAGCTTAAATCTTTACCTAACTTGGAAATGATTAACCCAAAAAAAGCCTAACTTAATTCGAAGATACCTTTGTTAAGAATTACATAGTGCTACCTTGTTTAGAGTTATTGTGCTGTGTGGGAGGACTCTTGAGGCAAGACAAAGATCAGCACATCACAGGAGTCAATAGTAGATAGAATATGTGTTGCTAAAAGTGGTTCAAATTACTCCTTTTCTGAAAGTTCAACTTAATTGACGTTCATACTATTAGGTCGCGCTACCCATTTCCAATCTCAGATTCTGAATAATAATTTATCTCGTTCCAATTATTAGGATATTTAATCCCATCATCTTTTGGCCCTATGAAAAATTCCATTTTCTTTGACCTTACTGTTGTTGCAGCCTTTCAGAACCCCTCTCATATTATGAGTCTCTTCACAACTCATTTAGAGCCTGTAATTCTTCCCCTGAAAATAGTCTTTAATAACTTGCCCCTCTCTTCCTTAATGCTGATTAATCTCCTTCTCTGAGTAAACTCAAGTAAGAAACTGAATAGTGCTAGAGAAATTCACTAAATATCATGAATTTAAATTTGTCTTTTAGTACTTGCAAGCAATTCTACTACATTATCTCATGCTGTAAGATGACTATATCACATTTTTCATCTATATATCTCCTCACTGTTAGTCCTTTGCTTCAAAATTTCTAGAAAATGATAGAGATAGTGAATTGAAATTCATCTATAATTCTGTTTACTAAAGCCAATAATTTTATATTTTGTATCCTTTTTGGTATAATGGAAGCGTTCTTTGTTCTATGTAAGCCTTCTCTCTCAACTTGCGCTATAGATCTTGCCACTCACATAATATATTTGAGGAAAACTATACAATGCTTATCAGCAACCAACAAACAACTAAAGCAATGGAGAGATATTCCATGTGCATGCACTGGGTGATTAAATATTGTCAAAATGTCCTTTTTTCCAACTTGATTTATAAACACAATGTAATCCCCACCCCACCAAATCCCAGCTGATTATTTTGTGGATCTCAACAAACTGAATCTAAAATTAATATGGAAATGCAAAAGACCTAGAATAGCCAACACAATATGGAGAATGATGGAAGACTGATACTACCTGATGTCACGACTTACTCTAAAACTGCATTAATCCAAACAGTGAGGCATGGCTGAAAGAATAGACAATTCAATCAACTAGAACAAAAGAGAGAGCCCAGAGGTAAAAGCATAAAATGCAGTCAACTGAACTCTTGCAAAGCAGTTTTTCCAATAAATGATACTGGAACAACTGAATATCTGCATGATGTATATGATATATATATATATATATATATATATATATATTCCTAGTTACAGACCTTACACATTTCACAAAAATTTAAATGGACCACAAACTTAAATATAAAATGCAGAACTATAAAACTATTAGATGACATAGAAGAAAACCAGGATGACCTTGAGTATGGTGATGAATTTTATATACACCACAAAGCAGGACGTTGTCTGTAAAGGAAATATTTACTATGCTGGTTTCATTAAACTTTAAAAACTTCTGCTCCACAAAAGATATATCTGATGAAGTACTGCTATTTAATACAATTAAAAAAAAAAAAAAAAAAAAACTCTTAAAACTCAACAGTAAGAACACAAACAACTGATCTTAAAACTGAGCCAAAGATCTTATGATAGCCATCTTGG
The DNA here is from genome assembly GCA_004363575.1 of Solenodon paradoxus. Lineage (NCBI taxonomy): Eukaryota > Metazoa > Chordata > Mammalia > Eulipotyphla > Solenodontidae > Solenodon > Solenodon paradoxus. The sequence continues at coordinate 1,697,324 of RJWH01000025.1, forward strand.
TTAGCAAAGAAGATATACCGATGGCAAATAATCATACAGGGAAATATGTCACATATTATCATCAGTGAAATGCAAATTAAAACAACAATGAGAACCTACTACGCAACTGTTAGAATGGCTAAAATCCAGAACACTAACAGCACCAAGCTAGAAAGACTTGACGCAGAAGGGATCTCATTCTTTGCTAGTGGTTGCAAAATGGAACAACCACTTTGAAAGACAGTTTGGTGGCTTTTACACAACTAAATGTACACTTAACATACCATCCAGCAAAGAGCTCTTTGTTCTATCTCCAAATGTGCTAAAATCTAATGTCTACACAAAAACCTGAACACAAATGTTTTTAGAAGCTTTATTCATAAATGTCAAAACTTGGAATCCACCAAAATATCCTTTAGTGCATGAATAAAATAAAAAATGCAGTGTATCCCAACAATTAAATGTCTTTAGTAAGTAAAGGAAAAAAGCTATCAAGCCATGAAAAGAGGAATGGAGGAAACTTAAATTCATATGTGAAAGAAATCAATCTACAAAAAGCTACATACCTTATGATTCTGACTATATGGTGATCTGAAAAAGTCCAATATATTTGTCATTGACAGGAATGTAGCTGAGAAGTGTGGGGAAATGAGACAGGGGAGGGATGATAAAATAGCATGGAGGATTTTTAGGTCAGTGAAAATGCTATACATACTATAATGATAGATATATGTCATTATACATTTGTTCAAACTTAAAGAGTTCATCAGTAGTAAACTATGGACTTTGAGTGATGAAGAAGAATCAATATAGGAATAAAGGGAGGTATAAATACACGTATTTCTGAAGTTCTTTGAAATTGCTAGTTTCATACAAATGTCAGCAGGAACAGGACATTTGCATAATCCTTACATCACATAAAGATTTATAGCTTTCTGGGATATTGTTTCTTTTTCATAAATAATGAGATATTCTTGATTAGAACACTGTCAGCTTTCAGAAACCCACCTTGGAAAAATGCTGATCCTATCTGCTCACATGCTACCTCTTCTTTTCAAATAAATATCACAAAGCTAGCCTTCAATAACAAGAATTTTAACTGTTTTACTTTTTAAATCTAAACAAAAACATGTCTGGCATATTTCTGTACAGTCTGATTGCTGAAAATTTGGTTCAGAGGAATAGCCACTATCTTTATGTGTTCCAGAATAAAAAGGAAAGCATAATGTAAGAAAGAGTTAGTTGTGCTGCTTTTCTGCCTTTGTGTGTGTGTATGTATATTTACATATACATAATGTATATGTTAGTGTGTATATATATATACTATACATATATATATTTTTATATATAAGCAAATGTGTATTTTAGAAGACCAATACTTAACAGGAATTCCTGGATTTTTTTAACTTATAGAATCAATTAATTTTATTTTTATAATACATTTCCCAAATAGCATATTCTTCAATGCCTCTTCTTTTCAGGGTTGAAGAAAAGTACATTTCTAATATCTCAAGACCAAATGTCAACTGTAGCCTATGCTCAGATTATTTCCTTTTGCTTGATATCATAGATACAAAGTGAGAAACTATGAAGGTTAGAGTACAATGAGGATATTTACTGGGGCCTGTTACCACCCAAGCCTCCAAATCAAGCTACGCAATTTTTTGCACTGCACAGAAAAATCTGTCCCTGAGAGTGAAAGCTGAAATCCAGATAATGCTGCTATTTACAGGGTCATGTCATCTGAATCAAAGGACATATTTTTCTAATATATTTTCACAAAGGATGCTACTCTTTATACTCATACAAAGATGTTCTCTATGTAGATAGGTATTAGTTTGTATCCATTTTTCAGAATAAGTCCAGGAACCTTAATTGTCTAATACCTGTGCTCAGAAGTGTGTTAATAGTTTTTTTTTCTTTTTAAACTCTTATTACACAGTCCAGGAAGTAGCACATTTATTGATGTTCTGCCATGTATGCATTCCTATAAAACTTTTATATATGTATATATAACTATCTTTTAAATTTTTCTTCAACAATCCTTCAGTGTACATATATAGTTACTTTCATTTTCAAAGAAGAGCAAATAGAGATTCAGAGAATTTAATTAGCTTGCCAACAAACTTTTAAGTTCATAACTCTGAAGCCAAAGCTCATTTTCTTCTCAATATACATTTTAATAATTATGTGATCAGTTTTCTTACTATAGAAATGCCTCTCATTGATGAGCTACTTATAGCATTTCCTTTAAAATACATAAACCAAGCTACTGAAGCCTCACAATAGTGTGAAGTAGAAATAGACTGTATTACCTTAATTCCACAGATGAGAACGCTGAAGCCCAGAAACTCTAAATCATTTGCCCTTGGCCAAGTGACTCTAATTGGGAAAGGCAGAGAAAATCACTTTTTCAGATTTGTTTTCTCTTGCTTTGTCCCTCTTGACTATGCACTGTATCATTCTTTTATATAAGATTCAAACAACTTTTGATATTTCCACCTCAAGCCAACATGGTCTAAGTGGAACCAGATTTAATCTCCTGCTTAAAGAAATTAAAAAAACTACACCAAAATAGTTATTAATCATTTTCAAGGCACTAAGCTACAAAGGACAGTGAACCCCAAGAGATAGGACGCAGATAATATGAGCTCTTCAGTTTCCCCTGACTACTTTCTTGCCGCCCAGGGAAAGAGAACTCAGGCAGAGTAAGGCTGTCCTAGAACCACAGAGATGGAACAAGGAGTCTGGAAGACCAAGGTGAGTAGAGCCTGGAGGGTGTGCTACAGGTCTTGAGTGCTGATCAATGCATGCAAATGAGAAGTTACACCCAGATGGGGGAGAACTAAGGGAAAAAGATTAAAAGAAATAATCTCTAAAACTTAGACAGCATCAGAAATAATTCCTTTTAGCACCTGCCAGAATGGGAAAATGTCTGGCCTTATCTAAGAAAGCTTAAATCAGGAACTGAAAGGATAAACCTATTTATAATTAATTTAGTTACCATCCAGAATAAAGCACGATGATGGTACTAAAAATACAACTTTACCTAGCACACAACAAGGTGAACAGCTCACCTGGTGCACAAAGAAATAGCAAAATAAATCTCATAGTGAGGACATTAATTAATTAATTAAAGCAGTTCCCCAGAAGAAAGATAATAGACAAGTACATTAAAACAATTGCAACTACCATATCCCATATGTTCAAGGATCTAGAGTATATATTTATGATCTTGATTCTGATTTATAATTAAACAGTTTATATTTTTGCTGTTACTGTATATTTTATTGGGTGTTCATTTCAATTTCCATTTGTTCACTGCTAGTCTCTAAAAATAAATCAATTTTATATTAATCTTGTATCATGTAGACTTACTAAACTCAGTGATTTTTGTAACCATTTTATTGATTGTTTTGTATTTTTACCAGGCTATCCAGGTAATTTCATTTGTAAGGACGGCTTCCCATCTGAATGCTCTTTTTTTTTCTCTTCCTTATATGCTTACTCTGGTATTGCAGTATGTTGTGTAGAAATTCATAAACAGACATCTTTGCCTTATTGCTGATCTTAGGGTTAAATTTTCAGTTTTTTTACCATTAAATATGATATTGGCTCTAAGGTTTTTTATGTATACCCTCTTTGGCTTTATTTAGAGTGATTTCTGTTATCTACAATGGAATCATGATTGACACAAATTTGATTTAAAGAAAACAAGTTTGTTTTTGTGTGAATTAAAAGTGATTCTCCTCACATTAGAAAACATACAAGCCCATTCTCTCCACCAATCTATTCTATAGATCCTTATATTTGTCTGCTAGGGCTGTCATAACAAAATAATAACATAAAGACTAAATAAATTAAATGACAGAAATTTATCTCTCACAGTTCTGGAGTCTAGAAGTCCAAGATCAAAGTGTCAACAAATTTAGTTTCTCTTGAGAAATGGTCCTTGGTTTGGTGGTAGCCATCTTCTTGTTCTGTCCTCACATAGTCTTTTCTGTGTATACTTACATTCACACTGTCCCTTTTCTTAGAAGGGAACTAGTAAGATTGTATTAGGGCACCACACTTATGACCTCATTTAACCTTAATTATTTATGTAAAAGCTCTTATTTCCAGTTTACCTTGGAAGTCAGAGTTTCAATATAAATTGGGGACTGAGGAGATACAATTTATTCCTTACTAAGAATAATATTAAGTTCTAGCTATATATCTTAGCAGAGTTCTTTTTCATTGAAATTTTACTGTGATTCATATGCACCATTATAAATGCTTATGTGAAATAATTGTAGAGAATTGCAATGATATAGATTGCTGTAGCATCTATCTTTAACAAATATCTTGTGGTCAGTAACTCCAGATTTTGAACCACAGAAGTGATGAAGTTTCGGATGACATTGGTTTTGCAGTTAAATATCAGAATTTTTTTCTGGTTTTACCTTTTTAAAATACAGCACCTGATTATAGAAAGGCACTTGGATCTTGGCTATGTTGCTCAGTGACTCTGGGTCTTGTTCAAGTTGCTTTAATTTGTTCACCCTTCTCCTTAAATGTAAAACAGGAAGAAAACTTCAGAAAATTAAATGAATATACATGCTGCCACTTATACAGAGTGCCTGGAATATATTCAATGCTAGGCATACTTTTTTTATTTTACTAGGATTTCTTTTTTCACCCTTTCCTTTATTATGGGGGGAAATACTACCTACTCTGCTGGATTGTCTGTTGCAACGTCAGCCACTGCACTGTCAGTTCTGACAGACTGAGAATTGCTTTCTTCTAGATTCTCTTTACTGTGTGGTTCCAGTTTAGTTTGCCAAGAAAAAAATCATTGGAGAAGTAGAAATGGGTCAGACACAGTTTTGTTATTTGATGGAGAGATTTGAATAGGCTAGGTGGTTTTGCATTTTTTCCTTAACCTTTCAGTCTATAGTCCCACTGGGATTTATCAGCTTTCAGTGCTTGAGACTTGCAGAGGGTAGCATTTGTCATGTTCCTGATTTTTTTGACTTTCTCCCTACTGCTTTCATGGCTTCCACTATTGTTAACCTTAATTATTACATTAAATGCCCATTTACCTGTAATTGTGAAATCATATGGATAAACGCATTAGATAGAGGATGTAGGGGATATTAAATTAACATTCATCTTAAAAGACGCTTAGCACTGTACCGGTCACATAGGATATGTTCAGTAAATGTTAATACCTTTCATCTTTCTACATTATTTTTTATGTATATTGAAATATGTAATGCATATATATTAACAAAGTACATATTAAATTCTATAATTATTCTTTATATAGTTACTGTTAGTATTCCCATTTTATAGGTTGCATATATAAATTTCAGTGAGTTACTTACCCAATAGTCCACAGAGAGAAAAAAGAAATAGAACTGGGATTTAAATCCAAATCTGGCTGATTCTAAGCTCCATATACTTTTCACAAATCCATTTTGCCTGCACGGATAAAACTTAATGAAAGATTCATGCTTCACAGAATATAACTTCTACTTAGATGCCACTTACATGTTGGATTCTGATTACTCCTAAGAAATAATACAGAAAAATCTGTCATCAGCTAGAGAAGCCCAATATAAAGACATGAAAAATAAAGAAGAAATTTGTATTTTTATATTAATAGCAATTTTCCAAATGCCTTATATAACAAATTTTGTCAGACACTTGGTATTTGAATTTTGGTTTTGGCTTTGAAATTCTGTACACATATATGAATGAGATTTTCCAATCTTGAGAGATAATATAGTTAAGGTAGTAAAACTATAATAGTCACACTTTGAAATATCAGAGGCTAAATATATTTTAAGCTTATTTTTCAATCATTGTATATAAATACCTAGATCAGATAAATGGACAATCCTCTTTAAAGTTGTGTAGAGAACTTAGCTCCTTCACCTTGCATTCTTTCTATATTTAAGATATAGATTACAGTAATACCTTGCTCTGTGAATAAAGAAGAGTGAAGAGTCTATGTTATCATGTGTGAAGTTATTAGGTGTCTGACATGAATGTTGTGCACACTATTTCTGCTTCTTCAACTATGAGTCAACTACCTTGTCCCACCTACCTGCCAAGAAAGTTGAAATGTTATGACTCTCCCTGGGATAAACCAAGCTGGCACTCTTTGGAAGTATTTTAGGCAGATTTATTACACATGGATTCAGCAGGGATCTTTCCCCAATAACTGAGCATAGATGGCAGTTGGGGTACACTTATATAGGTTAGAAGAAATGCAAGAGAAGAGAGGTGCAAATTAGAGCAAGGATTACAAACATAACCCAGTTTAGTCATTTGTAAATACTTCAAATGGGCAATACACACAGGATTCAATTTGCAAGACATATTTGCAACACACACAAGATTCCGAATAACTGCAGGCAATTAAGGAAGTTCTTTATCTTATCAGTTATCTCTGGCATCCCAGTGAGCTCAGACTGCAGGATGTTTTATAGCTCTGCTAGCCTGGCAGTTTGACAGCTATCTTCATGGCTGCTGGAAGCAGCAGGAAAGCCTTTTCCCTCGCAAAAAAAGGTAAAACAACTGTGTATAGAGAAAAGAGAAAACAGGATTAAAGAGCAGAAAGGAGACTGCCACCAAGGGTAACATCTCCTTATTGGAATAAAAAATGTAGAACTCAGGAGGCAATGATAGCTTGAAAAATATAGTTATGCATAATAAATTTAGGATTGTTTCTGGGAATATAAGAATAAGGGAAAGAAAGTAAAATTTTGTAGATGTTCATAGGAATTTTACTTGAAATAGTATATTTCACAATAAAAAGAAAATAGTAATTATAATGATATTTTTAAAAATGGTAACAGGGATCAGGTCATTTTCTAATACTTTATACATTTTCTACCTAATCCTTTCAACTCATGAGATAGGTAATAACCTCAATTTATAGCAACATGGCAAGATACAGACTTGAACTCAAGTATTCAGACTCCAGTGTCATGCTCTCCATTCTAGGTAATCCCTTTTATTGTTTAGCATGCTAAAATAAGTCAAGCCTTTTTTGCCTCATGTAATCTCTCCAAATACCACAACTAATAAACCGAGAATACTTTGTTTTTTGTTGGCATTGTGTAGTGAAAGCAAGAAATCTGTATTTATTTTTAATATAATAGTTTAAAGAAGCAAAGCATAGAACTAGGTTCTTTCTTGACTTTCTATTATTGCCATGTGGATATAATTTCAAAACATACTTTGAAAATGTGAAATAACGGCATGTAACCATATTAGTTTCTTTAGCAGGACAAAAGAGCTTCCAATGAAATTTTTCAATAAAATGCTGAGAGTGATGGTGTGAAAAGGGGAAATGGTGCATACCTCATGGAAAATTATTCCTTGTTGTTATCTGTTCACTGAAAAATTGTTGGCTAAAGAGCTCTGGCACCTGTTTTTTTGACACAACTGTCAACCAAACTGCTCTTGTTCTTTTGACTCAGTTCTCCTAAGCCATACTTCTGCTTAAGAGACATTTTCAGATGTTTTCACTTTTAATAATCAGAAAATCACAGCATCCTGGCTGACATTTGCATGGTGTCTACACTCCATAACTGGGGTTCAATATTTGTCCTCTGAGAGTTTGAAAGATGTAAGTCCACTTTGCAAATAAATTGGACTTGCTTAGAATTATCTCTCATGTTCGGATATGTAAGAATTGGATAATATCAACCTTGGTGTGAATAAATTCTGTTACTGAATCAATTTCACAGATTATGTTTAGGTTAACCATTCTTATCATTTAAAATGATTTTTATATTTCCAGATTGTCCCTTTTTTCAAGTAAATGTCAAATTTGTCCTATTTTAATAAATCTGGGTTATCTTTTGTTTGTTTGTTTTAAAGGAAAGGTACAGGCAGGAATGAAGGTGAGTAGGCAGACAGGAAGGGAAAGAAAGGAGGAAGAAGCATCTTTTATTTGCATTTAGTTGTTCTCACTGGTTGCTTCCCCCCAGTCTGGGGACTTGAACCCAGGACTATGTGATTTGTCCCTCAGAGGTGATTGACCTAACCACTGACCCAAGACGTGCCAACGGGGCCATCTTTAATGTGGGACCAAAGGGACAGTTGAGTTACAAAAACAGGCAACCCTAGTGGTTTAACATGAAGTTTCCCACATCTGGCAGTCACAAGCCATATACGTCCTAGGACCCAAGTTTTCATCTATGACCAGGGTGAAAAAACAAAATGATCATAAATAAAATAAAATAAATGCTTCTTCCTTATCTCTCTTCCTGCCTGCCTACTTGCCTTCATTTTTGCCAGAACCTTTCCAAAAAAATAAAATAAATAAATAAAATTAAAAAATACCTGGTAGTGCACATTCCAAAGGCAGCTATCACAAATTTTGAAGGCTGTTACTATATACATAGAAATTAACTTAAGAGATAATAAAAATATTCTAAGTTGGACCGAGTAGTGTTTAAGAAATGTGACCAATTAGAAATATGAGCCAAACATTGCCAACCATGTATGATGAAAGGAAAAATATGGATTAAACTTCCCAGAAGGTTAAAACCCTTTCAAAAGTGCCTTGAATCTAGAATTCTAGTCAGTATTCTGCACTTTTACAAAAAGGGAAGTTTGCACAGATTGCACTGTTGTGAATTTTAGCTGATTCTGACACAACTGTGTTGTCTTTACTTGAGAACTGCGACCATCTCTGTTAATACCTGTGACAATATAACACCTGCTTATGCCAGAAAAAAATATTGCCTGGTAATATAAGACTGTAAACCAATAAATAACTTCGGAGTTGGCTTCAGAAAACGTCTACAGATCAATTTATTAGTAACAATCTGCTCACCTGAGCAAGTATCTTGCTTATCAAACAGTGTACTTATCAGGCTTTGCTTCAAGATCCTCATTTCTCTGTGTCCACCAGTTCTCAATGATTTATTTCAACCCATTATGCCCAGTACAGATCAATACACATTTTGAAAGGTATATCTCAAAAACAAACAAACAAACAAACAACCCCAAACCTGGTAAGCCCTGGTGGAGTAGTGGTTAGGTCAGTCTCCTCCAAAAGAGCAAGTCACCTACCCTTAGGTTTGCATCCCAGGTCTGAGATAACAACTAGTGTGAACAACTAAGCAAAAATAAAATAAAATGCTTCTTTCTCCCCCTCTTCCTGCCCACCTGTCTACTTGCCTTCATTCCTGATTGCAACTTTCCTTTAAAGAAACAAACTTTAACTCGGGCCTACAAAACCTTATAACCTCTGATTGCAATTTGGGGAAACTTCTAAGACTCTGTCAACATAGTTTCTCTTAATGAAGTCATTGCTAATCAGTTTAGTTTTGCTTAACTTATAGATTGTCCAAGGATATTTGGGGTATTCAACAGCCTTCAAAATCAACCTTGGATACATACAATTTGTCAGACTGACTAAAATAAACAAATTCAAGAATTTTGCTCTAAGTTTTCTGTCCCTTCTTGTTTATTAAAGTTTTATGTGCCAGAACTTGTTCTGGGAATGGCTTTTGTGAGACCATGACAACTGTTCTTAAGCTTCTGTAGAATAAAAATGCAGGTAGTCACTATTCACTTACCTCTAATTCTTACAGGTCAACAATAACCATTAAAAATTCAGAGGAACTGATAATGGTCAAATAGGCTTATATTATTTTAGAAATGCAATCTAAATGACCTAAGTGGGGCTTCAGAAATTATATATGCTATTGCTGAAATATGTGATATCATTATGAGGAAAATCACTGCATGCGCATACTCCTCACTGTATATTTTTTGTTTGAAAGAGTGTTTTAGTAAACAAAAAAGTTAATAAAATGAACGAACTAAAATCAGCAAACAGGGAATAAGAGTATGGTGATATTGCATTGCCTGAAAGTTGCTGTGCCATCAAAGATTTAGACTACATAGAGATATTCCTGATATATGACTAGTCAATTACAATTATATGACCTAAAGTACATATAAAGTTGCCTAAAAATAAAATTTTAAGTATCTTTGGGGATAATTCAAAGCCCCGGAATCCTACATAAGGTAAGATTTTAATAATAGTATACTCTGTCTCAAAGAGCATAACACTAACCAAGATACTACCATCCTAACTTTGAGGAAAATTATACAGTAATTATAACTTTATTTCTAGGATTGCTCTCTGCATATTTTCCTCAAGATCTGAATCTGTGTAGGAAAGGAGTTTTAAGTATTAATTCTTGCTAAAGTATGACAGATATCATCAGTCATTACTGGGTTATATTTTTTCCAACTCTAACTTTTTTAAGAGCTCTATGTACAAAAACTGTGATGGTTTTAGTGGGTTTGTATAGATGAGATATATGTAACAGCAACACAAATAATGCACTTGGGGTCTTTGGTATCACATCAGTCTATGCATTATGAGTCAACCTTATATCATATGTACTGCAAAGGGGAAATCTGTGAGCCTCTCTGAGACTTCGTTTTCTTGTGCCTTAAAACATTGTTTTCTGTGATGGTGAGATAATTCAGTAAAGTAATATACAGAAATGAATGTTGTTAGCTCATGGGTATGTCTTACTGGTGTATGATGATTTCTGTGTTTCTAAGTGCTTGAAATCACATGCACAAGAATTCACTTGTACTTCCTCTGTTTTCAACAAGCTCTGCAGTGCACAATTATGAATACCTTACACGTAGGAGTATCATCTTTTCTCTCACTTAGTCACAAGTAAATTTTTTTTTAGATCATGGAATTAGATTGCCTACTGCAATATAAAGAAGGTAATACACCATGGGTGAGAAGATGTAATTATCATAACTGCCTTTCTCTTCACCTTGTCCCTTGAAGTGTAAATTTTAATGAGATAAAGACGAAGTAAAAAGTAGCTCTATGGATTTTGTTTTTTATATGAAAGAAGGCTGAGCTAGGTTGAGTAAACTGGCTTCTTTTAGAAAAGAGAAGTGGATATTTTATTTAAAGATGCTCTGGCACTACAGGTGCCTAGAGCAGCCTTATGATTGAATAAATTACTTTCACAACTCCTGTTGCTGATTTTAATGATTCATTGTGCCATTATTATCTATTTTTATATTATAAACTTATATATTTATATCATAAACTTTATATCATAAACTTGAAAGTGATTTTTTTTTTCTTTATGTAGTCTGTATCATTTCTGGTGGGAAATACATAAAATACTCCCTTTGGGAAAAAATATTGGAAACAAATTTAGCAAATGAAAGTTTGTTAAGTCAAGAATGAAATGTTCTTTTGTTAAATTATACATAAATATTTACTCCTTTAATTCCTTTGATAATTAAATAGAATCTTATTAAGATGTGAGTTTTTATTGCATTGTGAAATCACACCCCTTACAGCAAATCCTTACTTTTTTGATTATCTCTCTGACTCTAACTTTCTTTTTCCTTGTACTAATACAAGTATTACTATTTGCCTTCAGGAAACTCTTCCAGATCTCTCAGTTCCATGGTTAATGCCAAACCCACTTTAAGACATTTAGCACATCTTCAGATTCGCAGTCGACTAAGTATATCAAATGTCTATTGTGTGCTGAATTAAAATTTATTTTGAACATATTTTTTAAAATAAGAATTTTACATGGACTCAATTTATAACTCAGGATGTGTGACTACAAAATGGTATGGCTTTGTCAACTTTAAAATTAAAATGAGAATTTCACAGCACTCACTAGATTCTGGGGAACTGAAACCTCTGCTCCAGGGGACCCCAAAACCACTGTTTGACCTTGCAAAGACCAGGACCTACACCCACTCAGCTTTACAGCCCTCACCCTTTCCCCTGCCCTGCCATGGCCTTGAAACAGTGCATGTCAGGCTTCAGGTGCTAGGGGCCCATGGGCCATTGACCTCCTGCCCCATCTTGCCATGGTCAGGAGCCAGAACACTCTAGGCTTCAAATCCATTAACCCCAGCCTGCACTGTCATAGCTGGAACCAGTGCTCACTAGGCTTCTGGACCCTGGAGACATTAACCCCATCCTGCCCAACCACTTCCAGGAACAAGTACATGCTAGGCTTCAGGGCCTGACAACCCCCACAGTGCCTCAACCCAGACCCAGATCCACACATCCAAAAATACATAATTGGGCTGTATCTGAGAGCTGTATTCCCAAACTGCACATGGGCTTCCTACGAATCTCTCCCCAGTTAGAAAGCTGTGAAGCCAGCAAGCACCACCTGAATAGCATCAGCGACCACCACCAGAGTACATTATAGAAATCAGAACTGCCCACACCTCCACTGAAATCAAGGGTCTGGCACCCGCCACATAATCATACACCTAGGAAGAAATCAAAAGTAAATAATAAAGAAAGTCACAATGATAAATTCAAGACAGAAAAAAAAGCCAGGCCAAAATCGAAATCACCAAAAATCTACAAATGATCCAAAAAGAGGAAGTTGCCAGGACCTCATCAGAGAAGAATTCCATTGTTATAGATTAGGACAACCTAACAGATAAAGATTTCAAAATGATTGTTATGAAAAAAAAAAATGGCTTGGTGAGATACAGGAGGTAGACATAGCTTTCCAAAGCCAATTGGAAGACCTCAAAAAGAAGTGACAGATCCAAGGGAATATGTCACCAAGGAAACAGAGGCCATGAAGACCTAGCAGAAATTCTAGATATGAAAGTCACGGTTTAGGAATTTCAATAAACATGGAAAGCTCTGTAAACAGATTCAACCTCACAGAAAAATGAGTATCAGAAATTGTAGACAAGTTAGAGGAGGACACCCTCACAGAAGAAAAGACAGAAACAAGATTGAGGAAAAATGAAGAAACCCTAAGAGAAGTATCAAATGCTATGAGAATAACAAACATAAGGAGAATAGATGTCCCAGAAGGAGAAGAAAGGAAGAAAGGAGCAGAAGACCTATTTAAAGGAGTAATAGAGAATTTCCCACATCTGTTACAAAAAAGTAACCCCGATGTTCAAGAATCAGAGAGAATAGCAGAATTTCTAAATATAAATCGTCCTACTCATTGACACATCATAGTAAAACTAGCAAAATACAATGATAAAATAAAAGTACTCAATGCTACTAGAGAAAAGAAAAACATAACGTAAATATACACCCATCAGTTTATCATTAGATTTCTCAACAGAAACTACAGGGCAAGAGAGAGTGAAATGATGTATTCAAAATATTAAAAGAAAAAAATAAAAACACCAGCCAATAATATATCCTGAAAAATTATCATAAACATATGGTGAAGAAATAGAAGTTTTTAATGACAAACAAAAGTTAATGGTCTTCTCTATCAAGTTTGCATTCAAGAAATCTTGAAAGGGACCCTATATCATGGAAAGCAAAACAAAGATTTACCAAGTCAGAGAATGGTAATAAACAGCAAAGAAAAAGCAGAAACAAAGATGAGACCAAACAGAGAACAAAAACACTAAAGGCAGACAGAAAAATATGTAACTTGGACAAATATAAAAATATCATATGGCATCAGCTTACAGAAGTATATTTAGAGACAATTCATGTACAGGCACAGAGCTCAATTTTAAAGAGATGCATCGTGAGGAAGCAGACAAAACTGAGAGCATAGACAATGAAAACCACCCAAAGGTTAAAGTAAATCTAACCAAGCAGAAATGTATCAAGAGGCACAGTAAAACAACAGAAAGCAGAGGTTCAAATGAAAGTAAATAAACAAAAAAAAATGACAGTAAATACAGTTCTAAATTTCAATTATCACCCTAAATCAAAAAGCATAGAGTAACCAGATAGATTAAAAAACAGGTCCCATCAATATCATGCCTACAAGAAAAACATATCAGATCCAAAAATAAACATAGGTTTAAAGTCAAGGACTATGGTTAAATATGTCAAAGCAATAGTTATGAAAAGAAATTAGGAACTGAAACACTAATACCAGACAAGACAAATTTCCAGCTAAAATGATATCAGGAGACAAAGATGGATGCTAAATTATGGTCAAGGGGCTAATCCATGAAGAAGAACTATCATAAACATACATGCACCTACCATACAGCACCGTTTGAGATATATAAAATAGTAACAGCTAAAGGCAATAATTGAAAGTAACACAATAATGGCAGGGGACTTTCGCACTCCACTTTCATCAATAAGTGGATCACCCAGTCAAAAAAAGAAATAAGGGCTCTTACTAAAACAATAGATCACATCAATCCTGATAGACATATGCAGGGTTTTCCATTCCAGCAAAAAAGATTGTACATTCTTCTCAAGTGTACATGGAACATTCTCAAGGACAGATTATATACTAGGATAATAAACAAGTCTCATTAATTTTAGCAAGACTTAAATTATAGAAAGCATCTTCTCTGATCACTGAGTGTGAAACTAGAAATTAACCAAAGAAACAAAAATGGAAGAACCACAAAAATGTGGAGATTAAATAACATGCATCTACACAACCCCTAGTTCATCGATGAAATAAGGATTTATCTGAAAACAAAAGAAAATGAAGCTACCAGAATTTATGGGATTCAGCAAAAGCAATTCTGAGCCATACTTGTTTTAGTCATACAAGCACACATCAAAAACCAAGACAGAGTTCACATTAAACCCCTAACCTCAAAGCTGAGGAAACTAGAAATGGAAGAACAATTTAAATAAAAAATCCACAGAATGAAGGAAATAATAAAAATTACAGCAGAAGTAAATGAAATTAAAAATAGAAAGACCATCCAAGTGATCAATGAATCCAAGAATTGGTTGTGGAAATCATCAACACAATGATACACCCCTATCTGGCATCACTAGGAAAAAGAGAGAAAAACCTAATAACAAAAATAAGAAATGGCAGAGGTGACATTGCAACTGACAGCAGAGAAATACAAAGGATCATAAGGGACTGTCATGAACACGTACATGCTAATAATTTTGTTAATTGTCAAGAAATGGACAGATTACTAGAATCCTACAGCCTTTTAAAACTGAACTAGGAGATCACAAACAACTGTCCAACCACAAGAGCTGAAATTGAAGTGGTAATAAAAATCTACCCTCAAAACAAGAGCCCAGTTCAGATGCTTCACTAGTAAATTCTACCGCACACATTCAAATATGAGCTAATCCCTATCCTCCTTAAACTCTTCTATAAAGTTGAAGAGGAGGAAACATTTTCAGGTAGATCTAGGAGGACAATATTACTCTGATTCCAAAATTAGAAAAAGACAGCACCAAAAAGAAAATTACAGACCAATATCACTGATGAATATAGATGCAAAAATCCTCAACAAAATCCTGACAAATAGAAGTCAACAGTACATCACAAAAATTGTATGCTATGATCGTGAGGTTTATTACAGGGATATGAGGATAGTTTCAAATATACAAATCAACCAATGCAATATACTACATAAACAAAGCAAAAATAAAAATTAAAAAATGATCATATGAGATGAAGAAAAATCATTTGACAAGATTCAACACCCATTCATGATTAAGAATGCTAACCAAAACAGGAATAGAAGGCACATAACCTCAATATAGTAAAAGCATTATATGACAAACCTGCAACCAACATCAGAGTCAATGGTGAAAAACTGAGAGCCTTTTCCCTAAGATCTGCAATCAGACAAGGTTGGTCACTATCAACATTACTATTCACCGTAGTTCTGGATTCTTGGCCAGAGCAATAAGGCAAGAAAAGTTCCTTAAAGTAAACCAAGTTGAAAAAGAAGAAATAAAACTGTCATTTTTTGCATATGATATATTATACCTAGAAAATTCTAAAGACTCCATGCAATAACTGCTAAAGACAATAAATCAATACAGAAAAGTGGCAAGATATAAAATCAGCTCACAAAAAAAATCATTCCTAGGAAACACAATGGCAAAAAAGGCCAAAGTAAGACTAAGCCATTAGAAGTACATCAAACTGAAGAGCTTCTGCACAGCAACAGAAACCACCACTAAAACAAAAAAGACAACCCATGGAACTGAAGAAGATATTAACACAGCATATATCAGATAAGAGATCAATCTCTAAAATATGTGAAAAGCTCACAAACCTTAACAATAAAAAAGCAAATTACCCACTCAAAAATTGGCAAAAAAAATTGAAGACAGCTATCTAAAGACACATAGATATCCTATAGACAGCTAAAAAGTAAATGTTCTGCATCACTCATCATCAGTGAAATGTAAATAAAAACTGCAATGAGATATCACTTCACACCAGTGAGAATGGCTTACATCAAAAAGACTGGAAATAGCAGGTGTTGGAAGAGAAAGGAACCCTCCTACCCTATAAGTAAAAATGTAAATTTTTGCATTCTCTTTGGAAAATTACGGAAATTCCTCTAACAAATGAAGGTGTAGTTACCATTTGATCCAGCGATCCTACTCTTGGGCATATACCCAGAGGTTGCAAAATCTATAATCAGAAAAAGAAAAAATATTCTGCACCCTAATGTTCATGAGAGCACAGTTCACAGTAGCCAAGACCTGGGATTGACTTTGTAAGGAGTTATGGTGTGTATACTCAATGGAATTTTATGCAGCTACTGAAACAGTGAAATTGTGCAATAATGGATAGTTCTGGAGGGGATTATTCTAGGTGAAATGTCATAAAGAAAAAGAAATACAGTATGGTTTTACTTATATGTGGAATGTAATGAAACGAAATAAATAAGCAGATGAACTCCTGTAAAATCTCTTAGGATGCAAGATGTTGGCAACTAAGGGTAGTGGAAGAGGGGAGGGATTGAAAGAACGGAAAAGGTCCTGGTAAAGAACACTGGAACCTAGGTGGTAGTTATGATGTGAAATATAAATTGAAGTGAAATTTCAATATCTTGAAATTAATATAGAATTGTGAACAAAAGAAATAATAAATAATACTATTAAAATCAAATGAAAATGCTGACATTCCCTGTTGGCTTAGCATATAAGTATACTGCATTTAGCTGACATAGTCCACATACATCTCAAGGACTCAGGTTCAATACCCAGGGCTTATGGGAGCAATCTAGATGAATGACTAAATACAATAAATAGATATTTAAAATCTGAAACTGTTAATAGTATCTGAGAATTTGTTGTGAAGATTAAGGTAGTACATACCTAGGAATTAACTTCATAATGAACATTTAAGAATTTTCATCTGTATTGATGACGATTAATGTTTATTTCTGTTATAATGGAGTCTATGCCTCTAACAAGTATTTGATATAATATACTGCTCTGTATGCATATGCCATTCTTGAATTTGTATTGTTTCCCTTATAAAATTATAAACCCCCTCATAAGTTGTGATATCACTAGTTTCCATGACCGTCCGCCATATACAAAGCTATACTTTATTCAGAAGTAGGCATACAATAGCAGATTGTTAAATACTTACATTAAATTATTTTGGATAGTACTTAATCTAATAAACATTCATTAAATTACTAGTTTGTTTATAGGACTGTGGTAGATACAGCCTTCTCTCTAGGAAATTCATAGATTAACCAAGAAGATAATTCTCCATGGCAAAGATGAATCCTAGAGAAAAAGACATTACTTATGAGATGCATACAGCCCAATAAATTCATAGCATTCAAAATACACACATTTATTTAGTATATATTTTAGGCTTTGTATGCCATACTATTCAACTACTGTTTTTGTTGCAACTACTCAACTCTTCCATGGTAATGAGAAAACACCTATAGACAATAAATAAGTGTGGGAATGTGTTCTAAAAAGACTTTATGGACCTGAGTTTTGAATTTTATACAATTTGTGTATTGTAAAACATGATTCCTTTTGATATTTCCCCAGTCATTTAATAATATAAAATCTATTCTTACTTGAAGACTGTTTAAAAAAAGGTAATTATAATGAACCACATAGCATTTGCAGTCTGTTAATCTGTGGCATATGTATTTGCATCTTATTAGGCAGTCATTGCCTTATCTCTTTGTATGCTATGCTAAAAAGCCTACAGTGTTAAAAGGCAAGAGAAGACTGAGATAAGGTATTCAGAAAATTCAAGGAAGACCTCTTGAAGAGTGAAAATTTTGAGCAAGCTCCAAGTGTACTACCAACGGGGAGCAATTAACTTCATTCTCTTCCATGACTGGAAATTGCAGACATAAATCAGGTCAGCCAACTGACAAGGTAAATGTTATTTGGCATGTCAAAAAATAAATGAAAATTTCCCACACTGCTATGTATGTATTCATTTTATTTTGCTCAGTCAATATCATTATCATATTTCCACAGGACTTTTTTTTCTAGTCAGTTTTGGCAACTAAATGCTGAATTTCTTAGAATATTTTACTATACTGCAAAATTTAACTCATCCTTTCTCTCTTCTTCCATTATTTTTACCATGGAAATTACTGAGATTTTCAGTTGATCTAGTTCTAGTTGTTGCTCAAGGCATATCCTTGGCTTTTAGTCATGGTGACCCCATTTTGACATTTTTTTCTATCCTTATACCTGACCCGTTCCTGCCTTGCCCTTAAGTCTTGGCCACACACAAGAAGCCAGAATGACCGCTTTATCAAACCTAGACTCTAACCTCCTTTCAACAAAAGCACTGACATTGACTTTGGAAACTGTTTCCTGGGGTCTGTTTATACAAAATTCTGTAAGATGTAATACTTTTGTTCAGCACTTGGAATGTGCCTGTAGTCACAGCTAATATCTAAAATCTTGAAATGTGTGCCTCTTACTTGTTAACCTGTGATTTTATTCTCTTGAGTGTTCTGTGTCGATGGCTACGTTCATTTCATAAGCAATATCCTTTTTCCATTATGATTCTTTTCTCTCACAGGGTTTAAAGAAAGATTTATTTTCACTCCTACTGTTAGTCTGGCTTCCCTGACTTCTCTATTCTTTTGTTGTCCCTTTGAACTTGTCTCTTGGTGTTATGGATATTTTATATAGGTCATGCACTGTATAGGTATTATCTCTGCTGAATCCTTTTGTCTCTTTCAAATGTCAAATAGTCAGCCTAATAATTTTCTAAAATGTTCAGTGCCTTTCCACTGTTACATTACTTTACGGAGTTAAAACATAAACTCTTCTCAAAATCATGTGTTTGCTTCCTCTGCAACTAGAATGTTCATGGTAGATTTTTAAAATTTTCAGCTATCCCTTATTTTCACCCCAAAATAAAAGAGCATTCAATTAATATATATCAAAATTACTCTCTTTTACCAGATTAACAATAATACATCTAGGTTTGAGCATTACAGGAAGGTATCAAAGATGAAATTATACCTAAATTCAATTTTTTAATCTTTGTTTCTTTTGTTAAATCAAGCCACATCACCTTACTGAGTTTCTGTTTTCATATTTGTAAATTTGGAAACCATAGGAACAATAATATCTACCTCTAGACAATTGTACAAAATGTTGTATAAAAACCACTTGTTATGACGGTCAAAATAGTCTTAAATATTACTCTTTCTCATAGACTTACAGGAACTGTTCCTTCCAAATTAGCTTCACTTATGTAAGCATTTACAAGAAATAGATTTTAGAGATTTTGTGGGGTGAGAGATAATATGGGGTGCCTCCTGTATCACATACCAAACCAGCTGCTCAACCCCTTTTATGGTTCCTCAGATTTTAATGGTGGTGATTTTTTTTTTTTTTCTCTTTCTGCTTAACCTGTTGAAAGTCCTGCAGGCAGCTGACCTGATCTCCCTAGGAACATATTTCAGCAGCCATTTTCAAACATGCCCCAAATTCCCTCCCTTCCCTTACCAAGCCCCACAAGACTCTTATCAAAACATTGGTTCTAGAACACATATCTCTTATTCAAGCAAATCGGCCGCTTTGCTATTATATTTCATGGGAGAAGGTATGTGAACTATACATTAACAAAACCTTATTGGAGATAATTGAATACAATACCCAATACCGAAGGTTAGCAAGGTCACAGCAACATAAGTTGGAATATCATACTTTCAATCTTTATTCCAATTTAACAAATTTAAACTGCATTAATTATGAATAATCTGCATTTTCTTCCACAAAATTTTATTGAAGAATATCCTCATACATCCACACTCAACCATATTCACACACAATGATATATCC
The DNA here is from genome assembly GCA_004363575.1 of Solenodon paradoxus. Classification (NCBI taxonomy): domain Eukaryota; kingdom Metazoa; phylum Chordata; class Mammalia; order Eulipotyphla; family Solenodontidae; genus Solenodon; species Solenodon paradoxus. The sequence continues at coordinate 1,717,365 of RJWH01000025.1, forward strand.
ATCCTATTAGGAAAATACGTTTTTTTTTTATATCTTTCTCTTTCTCTCCATTTTCCTTGCCAATTCCAGAATTCTTAGCCCTGGCATCAAATATTCAAATGGGACATTTCTTCTAGTCTTGACATCACAACATCACCACCTCCAGCCTTCACCTGACTTACCAGTTACCATTAACTGCATTTTGTACTTTTCAAAAACAAAGCTAGTGGCTTTATAGAAAAGAGTGCTAGTATAAAAGTTGCTCTCTAATTCCTCCTCTCAAATAAATTCATTTATATTTCATCAGTTATGTTTGAATGAGGAAATATTAACTGAAAATTTTAGGCAGTTGGATATACCTTTTAGGTCAAGTTTCTAATTTATGAGATTATGACACACAGGCAGCCTATTTTAAGACATAATGAGAGATGTTATATTTAATTGTGTTAGTTGGATCAGATTATAAGTGAGAACAGAATTTGGAGCCTAATATAGTTTAGGATTATAGACTTTTCAGTTGAACTAAATATATTGTATACATTGTGAATACTTGGAATATAAGTACTTGGAATAAATAAGTACTTGGATACACTCTTATTATAAGAAAACTGCTCAAAATGCTACAACATAATAGTGATTAATTAGCATACATGTGGATGGTTCTGTGTATTACTTTAAACTATGAATTGATTAACAGTGTTATTTATGATATGTGCTAATTTGGAGGCTGTGGTGATGAAAATATTTTTGCTGCACTAGAAGAGATTCTTAATCTGTGCATAACAGTTTCTGCTATTATAATACAAGTGCAAAAGAAAATAATTCCTCATTTAAAACATTTGTTCAAGAGTGAAACTAAATAATTACCAAAGTATGCCAAGGAATTGTCGTAACAATAAATAATAATAATAATAATAATAATAATAATAGCAACATAACAAGTTATTGCTAATATGAGAAATGTTGCTCTAATCTCATTAGATATATTAACTCTTAATTCTCACAATTTTATCCAGTTTGGTACTGTTTGCATTTTACAATGGAGGCAGCTGAGTAGGGATATGGTTTTCTCAAAGTCACATATAAGAACACATCTGATCAAATGGTGCAATGAGCTTTCTTAAACCTCCCTGCTCCAAAATCAACTCTAAAGCTGTAAGGAATTCTAGAAAAAGTCATCATGGCCCTTTTACATGAATCAAGGGCAAATCTTATTACTGTTTCTATAGTTAGAAATATGGAAGACTTTAAAAAGAAACACTTATGTACACATGTTTTCAGACTAACTGGAAGTTCACATTTCTAATTTTTTCTTTATTTTGATTTCTTTTGTAGTTTCTCAAGCTGTGTTAACATTCATCCTTTCTTTTAGTATGCTCAGATTAGCAGTTCTATGGAGTGATAGTAGATTCTATGGTCAGTTAAGTTTATTTGCTTTAAACTGGACTTGATATATACTCCAATATGATTTCCTAAGAAGGAGACTATGCTTCAAAGTATTTCTCATATTTATCTGCCTACCCACCCCCGCAATTCTTTGTGTTTTTAAATGTGCAGTATTAAAAACCCTAACTTTAGTAATTTAAATGGGAAACGACTCAACCTGTTAAATATATACAGTAGCATAAGAAAGAAAAAAAAATTACCAAGTCTTCTGAGAATTCATGCTTAATGCTGGAATTTCCTAGCAAAATCATTTCTCTGGCTCTTTTGCTTCTCATCTGCTGATATGTGAAGAAATATACTAACATAACACTCTCTCTAAGTTCATCTGCAATCACTTTTCCCTCACTATTGCTCTTTTCAAATAATTGTAATTTGAAACATAAATTGAAGTCCCAAGGACAAATTAAACCAAAGTTATATCAAGTTTTGTGAATGTATTTGTTTCAGTGATCCATTGCTTTTGAATGGAATGAGTGACAAGTAACTTGTGACCATCTTTAATCTACCAATGTATTTTTTCTTGCATATTTGATTTTATTTTGAACCATAATTCTAACATATATTTTAAAGAAATACATGTTCACGAAGTACTTCAACACTTTAGATAATTTAATGTAGTTGAATTATCATTTAAAATATCTGTTTCTGTAGGGCAAAAAAAGCTTGTGAGGGTGAAATGTAAGCAAAGCGGTTTATAAGATAAAACATCTAGGAAGTCATTCCTATGATTTTAATTAATACGCATTCCAATATACTTGTGATTATTGTCAATTTCTATATATTTGAGGCACATAAATGCTTAAATACTTTTATTTTTATTTTTTTATATCCTTGACAGAATACATGGAATGGAAAAGATGGTGAGTAATCTGTTTCTCATTTTTCTCCCTTTGGCATGCTTAATATTGCTTCTGCTTCCACAAAGAAAAATATTGAAAAACAAAACAAAACATAACGTAAAAATATGGAACTCTTTTAACTGAATAAAGTCTCTTAATGATGATGACATATGTAATTTTCTCTCCTAGTTTGTTTTTAATTTCATTCCCGTCAAATATTTTTAATAGCAAAACCTAGGGTTGTATTAAGAGGTGATTAGTTTATTACATCTCACATCAGTCTTAGATATCTAGATTTTTAATATACAATTTCAGAAAGATACTGATAAATAATTTGCTTTAGGAGTCTTCCTTCAGTACCTAGTTGATTTGTCCCATATGCTACTGTCCTTAAAATAAAAAGGGTTCACTGTCTGGGCAGCATCATGAAGAGAATAGCGGCACTACCAACAGTTAGACTCCATCACTTGACCCAAAAAGTTGTGCACATTTAAATTTCCTTGAACTGTTCCCCTGAGAGACTCTGTAGGCCTTCGTTTTTGAGGAATGTAAAAGATGTAAAGAAAGGAAAAATAAAGTGTCTGTGGTTAATGATCTCTGCTAACTACTTGGAAATGCAGTTGAACTCTTGCCTCACTGAGTTAAATGGGATGAAGGGAGGGAAATGCTCATGTTTGTGTGAGGTGGCAGTTTGGGATATTACTCATGGCAGTGAGCGGCACAGGCTGTATTTCCTAGAATTTTTTTTTTAATGTTGTATTTGTCCTGCTAGAATCTTATAGAAATGTCATCATGATCTTATCACGTCAGAGAAAAAAAATATATGAAATTCACAATGCAAAGAGCGTTTCATATCATTTTGTTGTTTGTATCAAGCAAATGTTCTGGATTGTCTTTCCTCTCAATGTTATTCTTTATGTCTTTACATAAACACCTGCTCTTTTCCTTCTTTGAAAGTAATTTTCATCTCACTTTTTAAAAATTTTGTCTCAAATGCTACTTTGGTTAAATAATTATTTATCATTAATTTATATAACTGTGTGTAAGTTGTTTTTATTGGTTAGCAAAACAGCCCTGAAATTTAAATGTTTAAAACAGTAGCCAATTATTATTTCTCATGCATCTATGTGTCAGCTAGGTGATTTTGCTGCTTTGGACCTGGTTCAACTGATCTTACTGGGCTCGCTCTTGTGTATAGTCAGATGATGGTAGGCTAGGGGTTATCTGGGCTTGCATGACCTAGGTACACCCATTTCTCCTACATTTAATAATCACATCTTTCTATAGGCTAGCCTGTGGACATTTTCATGGCAGAGGCATTGGCCCATGAAAGAAGGTTAGATTATGTCAGGGTTAATTAAATACTCTGCTGAAATAAAGTTTGCTACTGTTCATTGCTCAGAGTAGTCAAATGGTCAGGCTCAGAATCAGTGAAGTAGCGGGCAGGAGGTTACCAAAGCAAATGGATCTAAGTAGGTATGAAATATTATATACATCAATGCCTTCAACCACTCACTATCTGAATGAAACAGAAATGCAAGCAAAGACTGACATACAAAAGTACCCTCTATGAAGGATGGTTAAAATATGGAAGTAATGGGAATGAATCAAAGAGATTGCTTACATAAATAATATATCCATATGATCAATATTATGGAATCATTGGAAATACTGTTTTAGTAGAATATCATGGGAAATATTTCTAGCATGTGAAAAAAAATAAGATGCAAATTTATGCAATGAGGTTAAAATCATTACACACACATTTCTCTCAGCTAACCTGTACCCAGATGGCTGCCCCACAAAAGCAACGAGGTAAGTTTGTTTTAAGATGCTGAATTTGTGGTAATTTGCTATACAGCAGCCACTGTATTGCCTTTTAGTTTCACATTTTAATTTCCTAGATCATCTACATAGCAAGTAACTCGGAAGCATGCCTCCCTCATAGACAGAGTTGACTAGCATTATTGTGCACATTAATTCTTGCCACCTTCAAAATGACCATTTTAACATCAGTTATTTTGTTGTATGAGAGATACAAGACTTAAAATTTGTGCTACATGAACAGTCACAGAGAAAAGCAAATAAAACAGTAGAATCTGAATTAACAGAGTGTCCAGCTATCACAGAGAAAGGATTTTTTTTGGGTGGATCAATCAATATTAGATTAAGCAGTTTGTATTGAAAACGTTTCCAGGTTCATAATTAGTAGCAAAGCATTTAGCAGATTTAGAGCCATATAAACATTTTTCATATATATAATGTGAAAAAAAAGCAAACAGCCCATCACAAATGACAATAGCAACCCAGAACTTGACAGCTTATAATACTTGATGTACAATCTCTCTTCATTACCCGTGGCAAATAGTTTTCTTTTCCTCTAAGCCCCAGCTCAGCATCAGAATCATTTTCAAGACAACACTCTAGGCAACTATATCCAGTCTCTTTGATTTGACCCAGGAAATAAAATCAATGTTTTGTTCCCTTAAGAACAAAACATTTACTCCATGATTTAAATAGTCCAACTTTTTCTAATGCATTTTAGCGATTAAAGATGAACTAGACAAAAATCAGTTTTATCTATTTTCATTGCAACTTAAAAATGAACTAATAAAACATTTGTGTGAATGAGATTTATGAGAAAATGGCATCAAGCAGGTTATGTTGATTCCTTTTTCTAATGGTTTAGTTAATTCCAAAGTGGATGAATAGCATTTTAGCTATTACCCTGAAATTGGACAAGACCTCAATCATGCTATTACATGATTGACTCCCTTTAATTTCTTTAGACAGCCTTAGTAGTATTTTTTTCATACTTCTAAAATAATCAACTGTGCAATTTTGCTAGATCTCAGCTTATTCCACTCTAAAATGAGTGGTTTAGGCTTCAGCAATGGTTTTTCACTGTATGTTCTTGGATCAGTAGTATCAGCGTCACCTCCGAACTTATTAGAGGAGAAATTTTCTGGTTTCATCTAAAACTTAATGAGTTGGAAACTCTAGTTTTGAAGGATGGACAGCAATGTCTGTTGTAATTAATAAATCTGCCAGTTGCTCTAGATTATCTATGAGAAACATTTTAGGACTCAGATTTATTCTTTCTGACAATTTTAGGTTGTTTCAGACATAATATTCAATGCTGACTTTTCAGCATCCCACTGTGTATCGGGCTTAGCAAATCAGGAAAGACTTATTTTAGAGAGGGGTCAAGGTTATTTTTCTTTGGGAAGGTGTTAAGTATAGAATGTTAATTTTGAAATCCAGGGATTCTTTACTTTTGCCCCTAATTTACTTTTCTCTTTACTCCATACCCCAGAGATCCTAAGCCATTCATTCTTCTATCTTATTACCCTTGATTCTTTGAGCCCACATTTCCAAAATGAGAGCTTTGTGTTTGATGTAAAATGAAGGCAAATTCTGTGTTCAGTTTGTATATCAGACACTCTTACACATTCATTGCTTAGTTTTCTTCAGTAAGAAGGAATGAGAGTGAAGACAGTATTAACTTTGGATTGGACAAAACTAAAATGAATTCTGACTCCAGTATTTTAAATTGTATCATGTTCTCTAAGTTATCTGAGATCTCTCTGTCTTTTTCTTTATAATTCATAAAAACAGAATTACTGACAACCCTGAAATAAGACAACATGAATGCAACTACCTGGCATAAAGCAAATGCTCAATAAATTATAATTGTTCCGTGTTCCACTTATTAAGATTGTGTATCAGACAACTCCATTTTCCAAAAAAGAAAATTGCTGCCTAAAACAGCAGGTCAACATCTATAATTCCTTCATTACAACCAGATAAAATTATTCCTACTAATTGAAGATATCCTTGTGAGACCCTCATTTTCATTCATTGCATAATTTTACTTTAGACTAATTTTCATCCTACTTACTTTGCCAACAATGGTTTCTGGTTGGCATAAATAAACCAAGGAAGCATACTAATACTAGTTTGTAATAATAATGATAATAATAGCTATTATTATAATGATAATATAAAATAATAAATTTTACTTGAGAATATATCATGAGTCAGGTTCTCTTACAGTATTGATTAATTGACTCCACAAAGTAAACTTTTGACTTAGGAAGTATTCTGAATTCCTATTTTATGAATGAGGAAAATGAAGAGCAAAGAATACAGTATCGAACCCAAAATTTACAAACCTGATAAATGACAGAGTATGAGTGAGTATAATAAAATGGAAATTTTTGTAATTTAAATTTGCATGACAATTAGAAAGAAAAAGCCCAGCTAGACACCTTAAGGAAATATCATGCATAATCTCTTAATTTTAATGTTAATTTAAATGAATAACTATTGGAGAAAAATAAAATTAAGCTTATATTTTTGCCTTCTTATACTTTTCATACATGGATATGAACTTGTTTGTAAATATCTAATAGAATTTTATCTGGTTCTGGAATGCTTTTTAAAATAGAAATTTACTGAGTCATCATATGAGTTTAGGAACAAGATCAAATTTGCAAGGATTATCTGGCATGCCAAATTCTAAAATATATAGTCTAGTGAAAACAAGTCTTTTACTAGAATCATATATTTATTACTAGTCCCATTATATATGAGCAGGGTAACTTTTAAAAGGGACAGTTTTAATTCTATCCATTCTGTTTCCAAAGTTGGGGCTGCCCTCCTCTCCACCTCTAATGAAACTTAATTTAATATTCATTCAATCATCTGTGGAAAGTACAAATCTCAGGAGGTATTTAAAATTCCCAGGAGGAGGGGAAGAGACATAGCACTTTCATAAATTTTCCCTCTGAGTTTTTATTCCAGGAAATAAGTCAGTTTTTATGATTTATTATCTCAATCATATCATTTATCTCCTACAGTGTTGACTTAAATACAGTTCTTCCCTTTAATTTGTACAAAACAGCAATATTTCCCATACATAGGTAGCATTTTATTCTTTATTTTTAAGGAAAGGTTCAGGAAGGAATGAAGGTGAGTAGGCAGGCAGGTAGGAAGAGAGCGGAGAAAGAAGCATTTTATTTTATTCAGATGTTCATCATTGGTTGCTTCCTGGCCCCAGGTCTTGAACCAGGAAACTTGTATGTGAACTGAGCCTGGTTTAGCCCACTAGAACATTAGAGCACACCTTATGTGCTGTTTCAACACATAATAATAACATTTATGATCTGGACTATGTATTCTCTATAATCAGGGGATATGTGGGATAGAAAAGATCTGTCATAAATATAATAATTTATAAATAATAATTATCAAATAAAAAACAAGATAGTGGCACATATTATTTAAAAAGAAAACTAGTGTATGTTTTGGAGCAGGACCAGGGGAAAAAGAGTCCGTTTATTTTATGTAACATGGTCAAGGAGGACTTTTTGAGATTTTATTTACTTAATATGATCTATAATTTTTGAAAGATTCTTTAGGTTGCTGAAAAGAAACTGGATTTATAGATGCAGATACTAAAGAAGCAGTGGGGAGATCAATTAGGAGACTGTTGCCCAAGTACGTGATGATGGTGGTGCTCTGTGATGGTGGTAGTCGGGTAAATAATAAAACCAATCTATTTAGATGAACATTATCCTTTAAGTCAGCTCTTCTCAAGAAATGGTCCCCTGATCAGGAGCATCATAGCCCATAGCATCATAAATTTATGGAATCAGAAACTGGGAGGGAGTCTCAGTATTCTGTCTTAAAACTCCCCTGAGTGATTTGGATGAAGTTAACAAAAAAATAATAAAAATATATATATATATTTATATATATATATATACACATACATACACATAAATGTATATATACACATATGTGTTTATATATAATATATATTGTAGTAACTTTTACACCTTAAAATAAACTCCTATGTATAGGTTCCCCATATGTACAGTTTCCCTATTCCTCAGATATATGTAAATACACCCTTCCGCCACAAAATCACCAAGTATTCTTCCTACTATTCAGCAGTCTCCACCACTGCTTGCCTCCCCAGCCCATCCCATTCCATACTGGTAACCTCAGTTCTATTGTAAGTGTCCAGGTTTTGGGGTTATTTCATCTGTTCCTTTGTTTTGTCTGTCTACATTCCATGAATGAGTGAGCGCATCTGGTATCTTTCTTTTTTCGATTTATTTCACTTAGCATAATCCCTTCTAGATTCATTCATGTTGATTCAAATGATAGGATTGCATCTCTTTGAAGGGCTGTGTAGTGTTCCATTTTATATGTGTACCACATCTTTATCCATTCATCTGGCGTTGGGCAAATAAGTAACCTGTTTCAGTTCTTAGCTATTGTGAATAGAACTGCAAAAAACATGGGTATCCAGAAATCTCTGTGAATTAGTGTTTTTGTATCTTTTGGGTAGACACCAAGAAGTGGGATGTTGAGAATATATGGGATTTCTATTTTCAAATTTTGGAGAAATCTCCTTACTGTTTTCCACAGAGGTTGCACCAACTTGTGCTTCCACCAACAGTGTAAAACCGTTCCCTTTTCTCCACATCCTTAGCAACATTTGTTGTTTCCAGACTTTTGGATTATATTCAGATATAAGGTGATAGCTCATTGTTGTTTTGATGCATTTCCCTGATAGTCAACAAGTAGGGACATCTTTTCATGTGCCTATTGGCTATCTGTTTATTTTCTTCAGGAAAATATCTCTCCAATTTCTCCTTCCATTTTTTTTTTTATTAGATTGCCTGTTTTTCTGTTATTGAGTTTTATGTGTTCTATCTACATTTTAGATATAAAACCCTTGTCAGAAATATGAAATGCAGATATATTCTCCCAGTTAGTAGGTTGTCTTTTTGTTATGGTAATTCTCTCTCTCTCTCTCTCTCTCTCTCTCTCTCTCTCTCTCTCTCTCTCTCTATATATATATATAATACACACACACGTATATATAATACATGTATATATAATAGTTATATATATTATACAGTTATATATGTTATGCAGATATATATAGAGAGAGAGAGAGAGACAGACAGACAGAGAGAGAAAGATATGCAATCATGTCATCTGCAAATAATGAGAGTATTACTTCCTCCTTTGCAGTTTGGATTCCTTTTATTTCTTTTTCTTGCCTAATTGCTCTGGCTAAGACCTTCAGTATGATGTTAAATAGCAGTCGTGACGGCGGAAAGCCTTGCATTGTTCTTGATCTCAGACGAAATGCTTTAATCTTTTTGCCATTGACTATGATTTTGGTTGTGAGTTTGCACATATGGTCTTTTTTATGTCAAGGTATATACCTTCATCCCATTTTCTGTAGGGTTTTTATAATAAATGGGTGTTGTATCTTATCAAAAGCTTTCTCTGAGTATATTGATATGGTCATGTGGTTTTTATCCTTGCTTTTATGGATATGGTGTATCACATTAATAAATATACTTATAATGAATCATTCTTGCCTCCCTAGGATGAATCCCAGTTAGTCATGATCTTTTTGATGTACTCTTGGATTAAGTTTGCTAATAATTTGTTGAGAATTTTTGTATCTATTTCTTTAGAGTTATTGGTCTATAATTTTATTTCCTGACATCTCTGTTAGCTTTTGGTATCACTGTTATGTGAGCCTCATAGGAAGTATTTGGGAGTATTCTCTATTCTTCTACATTTTGGAAGAGTTTGAGAAGAATAGGTATTAAATCTCTGAAGTTTTGGTAAACCTCACTAGAAAAGCCATCTGGTCCTGGGTTCTTGTTTTTAGGGAGACTTTTGGTTACCTCTTTAATTTCTTTGCTTGTGATTTTTCTGTTCAGGTGTTCCAATTTTTGCAGATTCAGTCTTGGTAAACTGTATTATTCTCTGAATCTGTCCAGGTCCTCAAGGTTATCTACTTTTTGGCATGGAGATGTTCATAGTAGTCTGTTAGGATGTTTTATATTTCTGTGATATCTCTTGTAGCTTCTCTCCTTTTCTGATTCTAGTTGTTAGAGTTTTCTCTTTTCTCTGTAAATTGAACTAAATGCTTTGTCAATTTTGTCTGTTTTTTCAGAGAAACAGTTGTTGTTTTCATTGACCCTCTGGATTATCTTTTTGTTTTCTATTTTATTATTTCTGTACAAATATTGATTATTTCCTTTCTTGTGATGATTTTTTTGGCTTTAATTGTTCTTTCTTTAGTTCTTTTAAAAGTAGGGTTAGATTGTTAATTTATAAATTTTCTTATTTGTTGAAGTAGTCTTGAATTTCATTGAACACTGTACAGTTTCCACTTCATTCCATAGATGCTGGTAGCTCCTGTCTTTATTCTCATTTGTCTTTAATTATTTTTAAGTTCCTCTTTTAACCAAGATTCATTCAGAAGCATATTGTTTAGTCTCAGTTAATTTGGGTTCTTTCAACTTTCTTCTTGTGGTTGATTTCTAGTTTAAGCCATTGTGTTCAGAGTAGATACTTGGTATGATTTCAATATTTGTAAATTTGTTGAGAGACATGTTCTGTGTCCCGGCATAGGATCTAGCCTTGAGAATATTCCATTTGCACTTAAGAAGAAATGAAATATGTAACCATTGGATTAAGTTTGGTATATGACTATTAGACCTAATAGCTCCAAATAGTAATTTAAAGCGTCAATTTGCCCGTTAATTTTCTGCCTGGTTGGGTCTATTCATTGTTTTAAGTGTTGTTTTGAAGCCTCTTACCATTATTGTGTTGTTGTTGATGTCTCTGGTCAGTTCTAATAATAATTGCTTGATATATTTTGAGGCTCCTTCATTTGGTCCATATATGTTAATAAGCATTATGTCTTCTTGCTTGATTGATCCTTTAGTCATTATATAATGTTCATCTCTGTCTTTCGTTATGTTTTTTTCATTGGAAATCAGTTTTGTCATATATATAGGTATATATATGTCATATATATGTATATATGATCCTTCCTGCTTTTTTGTCATTGCCATTCAACTGCAGAATTGTCTTCCAGCTATGGACTTTTAGCCTTTGTTTATGTTTTGAAAGAAGATGGGTGTCCTGAATGCAGCAGAAGATTAGTTTATGCTTTTTAATCTATATGGCTAGTCTGTGTCATTTGACTGTAGTGTTCACTCCATTAGCTTTTAGGGTGATAATTGATATGCAGCTTTGTAATTTGTTTTCTTTGTGTTGTTACAAATGATGCCTTTGTTTTTCTCTTTCTCTACTTAAGTGGATTTGGTGTAGTTATGTTTTGATTGGTTTCACTTTTTGTTTTCCTCTTTGCTTTATCCCTGGAGATGTATTTTTGGTTACCCTAAAGTTAGCATTAAGAATTCTCTGCTAATTTCCAATTTTTATTGGAATGCAGATTAGTCGTATACCAATTCGAATCATCCACATTTTTCTCCTCCTCCCCTCTATTTATGTTTATTGACTTACTGTTTTTGAGTGCTTTTTTTTTTTTTTTTTTTTTACACTTTATAGAGCATCTTTTAGTGTTTTTTAGAGTTGATTTTGTGATAATTAATTCTTTTAACTTTTGCTTATCAGAAAAGTTTTTTTTTTTTTTATCATTCCTTCATTTCTAACTTTTATCTCACAGGTTATAGCATCCTAGGTTGCAAATCCTTTTCATTCAGTCTTTCAATATATCATGTCATTCCTTCTGTCTATAAAATTTCCATTGAGAAATACACTGACAGAATTATGGGGGTTTCTTTGTATGTGACCCATTTTTTTTCTGACTGCTTTTAAATTTTTTCTCTTATATTTTTGACAATTTGATGACAATGTGTCTAGGTGTAGGTAAATCTGCTTGGGTTTCTTTTATTAGGAACTCTTTGAGATTCCTGAGTCTGATGGCTTGCTTCATTCCTCAGGTTGGGGAAACTAAGCTATTATTTCTCCAAATACTGTTTCTGCCACATTTTCTCTAATTTCTTCTGGGACCTCTATGATGTGAATTTGGTTCCTTTTGATGTTATCTCAAATTCTGTCTTCAGTTCTTTTCATTCTTTTATCTCTTTGCTGTTTTTCTTGAGTGCATTCCTGTGCCCTGTCTTCTAATTCACTGATTCTATTAGAGGTGTCATCCATTCTGTTCTTTTGAGTCCCTCTAGTAAGTTCTTTAGTTGAGCTATCACATTCTTCATTTCTTTGATATCTTGCTTCATTTTATCCTCTATTTTTTGTTCTTCTCTCTCCTCCCTCTATTTTTTTCTTGATTTACATGAATATGTTTATCACCGTTACCCTAAATCCAGCTTCAAGCACTTTGTGTACACCAGTTTTATTCAGCTTTTCCCCTGGCTTTTTTAATGAATCTGTCATTTCACATGTGTTTCTCTGTGTCTATGCTCTGTTTTGCATTCCGTTTATGTTTCTGTGGATGAGTTTTCCTGCAGTGATGGCCTTATGTAGGGTATTGATTTGCAGCAAGTAAACCTGAACCTTGTTTTGAAACTAGGGATTTTTGAGTTTTGTGGTATTCACACCACTGGTTGAATTTATTGGACTGTTTATGTGGACCCTCTTGTGCTGCCCAAGAATTCAGCCTATGGGGTTGGAGTTATGTGGGGGCTGCAGAGCCTTCCCTCAGCATCCCAGCTCTCTACTGTAACAACCACCTTGCTATTCGTCCACAATCAGTAATCAGACTACAGTTTGCCTCCACCCACAGGGTGGCACTAGTGGATAGCATTGACAGTTTCTCCCTCTGGAAGACTCTTCTTCCATTTAGCCTGAGGGCAGGATTTCCAGTCACAAGGCCTGTGACTCCATACATTATGGTAAGGGTTGGGGAGATTCCCCTAGATGCCTTTCAGCACCAGTGTAATTTCTTCCAGGCCTCCTATTCAAGCCTCCGTGGCTCTGGTCCTCCTTCAGCCCTGTGCCAAGACCCTCTCCTCCAGCAATCTGTCCCAGTCCTTCTGGGAAGATTCTGTGCTGCTATTGCTATTCCTGGGAGGGCCGGTTCTTCCTACAGTTCCACCCCCTCTACCATGGCCAAACCCCTAGTCCTAAATCTGCAGTGCAGCTCTGAACCCTGAAGTTTACACCTACCCTTTGTGGTTGTGATTGCTGCTGTGCCTCTATGGCCTCTATCCCTGCTTTTCCTCAGTGCTGGTTTCAGGAAAAATATGTGATTTGCTCTGGGGGGAGGACCCGAGTCTTACTCTGACCAGGTCATCATCCGGACTGGAAAAAAGTACTTCTTAGTGGAAATGTTGACTAGACATGAAGATGGAAAATAAACGGAAGAGTCAAGGATAACAAATCTAGTTGTGTTTGTTTTTAGATAGTTATATAAGTAATAGACTTTCTGACTGATTACAGAAGATTAAATTTTTTTTCTTTGCAATTTAATAACTTCAGAATCGTTATTGGGTAACCAGCTTAAATTTCTCATTCATTTATGCAACTTAGGCTTTGGTGGGCCACTGAATTTATTGACCAATCTTACTGTTTTCCTTTATCATCTCTTTGCTCTACCTAGTTTTTACGCTTTTATAATGCATAACAATTTTCCTCCTACTTGACTCATCCAATAGTAAGGGTGGGGCAGAGAGAAATATATTCATACCTCTCTGGGTTCTTCTAGGCTTACAAAGAATCAAATAAGCATCAGGTGGATTGATGGAAAAAAAAGAATTTTAATAAAAGCATGTATAACTCCTGTATACATGGTAGAAACCAAGACATATCAAGTTACTGTATGACTTTAGTTACCACCATAAATATCTTCAGCTAGGGAAAAAGGATGTTAGGACAAGGAGAAGAAGGTCATCCATAAGATATCACAAGGAAAGGCACAGCAAGGAAGGAGTGGTCATTGTGTGGATTTAGTTATTGCCTTCTCTATTAATAAAGTTTTATGGAGATTAAGTTTTCCCAATACAGTGAGGGAGATGTATTTACAGAGATAGTTTCCTTTACCCATGTAAATATCTCTTAAATGAAACAACTTCTACCCATCCTTGAGAGACCCTCCCTATGAATTAATACTTATGTCAATAAGATAGGTAATTTTGGGAGTAAATTTTTGCCCCTCTATACAGTCTTTGAGCTGAAATCTAATATCCTACTCTACTTTCACTCCATATAATTATCTAAATTAACACATTTATTACTGATTAATAATTCTGGACCCACTATTAAGAAAATATATTTTCACCCCCTCTGATTTGGAGGAGTCAAATTTGATTTTCAAAAACTTGAAAATAATTTCAGTGATAATTGATTTTTAAATTATTTGATTTTAAATACCGTATTCTTTTTAATTAAAGTTAGGTTAAATTCATTGCTTAAATGTTGAAGATATTAATTTTGAATTCTTAAATTACTAACAGATTTGATGGTTTTTCATTTTTATTTGGGACTTCAAAAAGTCAATTTTGACAGGATTTAAATGGATTTTTTTAAAGGAAAAGTGCAGGTGGGAATAAATATGGGTAAGAAGGCAAACAAGAAGAGAGAGGAGGAAGAATTTTATTTAGCTGTTCATCTTTTTTGTTCTCATGGGCCTGGGTCATAAGCCCAGGACCTTGGGATGTATGTGGACTGCGCTTTGTACTTAACCAGCTAGATCACCAGGGTGTGCCTTAAATGAAACTTCATGAATATTTTCTCAAACCAAACCAATAGTGATTCCTCTCCAATTTTTTACACATCATTTTTTAAAATTTTGGTAGCACTTACTACTACTGTATTTTAGAATCTGATATAGAATTGACTTAACAGCATGCTCATATATTTTTCCATTATTTCATTGTAATAATATTACACCTCTTTTTCAGTATTGATGAGATATTTCTGCGTAACAAAATTCTTGTCTTTTAGAACCACTGTTCTTTTATATGAATACTGCTCTATTAATCATAAGTGTGGCAGCTCAATGCTTGGATTGCAGCATAAAATGTAATTTATTAAAAATCTGTGCCAGGCACATCTGAGACAGGGAGTTCAGTATTTATTAATGTTCTCTCCATTTCAAACTTATGGAAAGCTGAATCAACTACAGTAAAACTTATGGCACTATCTTCACACTAAATTTTTTGAGACACAAAGAAGTTTCTATCATGTAAAATTGACTAAAATGGAAATCAGCTTCTGAAGGCTTTTGACATTTTTTGTGAATTTTTTACCTAATAACTGCCTATATAATTAAGTGCTAAGCTTGTTTTTTTCCCTAAGACAGCGAAATTGTGTTATATGACCTTAGTTCTGAATGCTCCAAATCAAATGATCAAGCTGAATTACATTAATAAAACCATGTTCATTTTTTTAAAACACTGAGTATTAACAAGTGTCATAATATCCAGGATGTGAAATGTATATAGATTTTCATTTAAAGATAAATTTGCTTTATTTTGGTGGATTGATAATGTATTTAATATATACTGAAGACAAGTATACTTTTTCATGGTAGGCAGCATGGTAGAAAAATGATAATTTGTTGAGGATAATAAAGCACATATTTTGTAAGCTGTTAATGGAAGATTAACAAATGCTTTCAAAATAACTAGCACTTCTTTAGAATTCAAATTTTCTGTTATCAAATTAGTTTGTGTGCTTTAATAAAATATGAGAAATTTAAACTGTTTCTGTAGTATTTATTTATAAAAGAAAAATGCAAAAGCTTAACAGGATTCCTGTAATTATGTATTAAGATCTGTAATGACTTTTTAATGTGTCCACTGGGCTAGACTGAAGGACTTCCCAGATTTCCCTTTATTCTATGCTTCTTATTAGGATGAAACAGAAAGGATCTTCTTACCAAATTTTGGAGGATAGAAGGGAGATAGCAATCATTTTGTACTATATGTATTTGGTTTCTTAGCTGCTGACTCACTTTGCTGGCAAGAAGGAGCATTTGGACCTCATGTGTTTTGTTTTGTTTTTTGACTCTGAGACTTCTGCAGGATGCTTTCATCACCAAAATTAGAGTCCACAGAAATGGACACAGGATCCAGACAGTCCTGGGGGGAATTCCAGCTCATGTATATGAAATGCCAGTCTGCTCATGATTCTCCCTTCCCTTCTAAACTACTTCCCTGTGGACTTCAGGCCCCAGCATCATGAGAGGAGATGACCTTGTATGGATTATTGAAACAGGTTCTTCCCTGGCAAATGTTTAAGCCAAGTCCCTGCAATAAGTCTGAAGTCTCTGTGTATGTCTGTGTTTCCTAGTGGTTGACTCTTGACGTATACACGGTCCAAACTCCTTTTTATTTAACCTTCAAATATTTATTGATCTAAGTTACCTTCTTCAGTAGTATATTCATGCCAAATTCTCCATATAATAAAAAATTGCCCTATAGTAATGCACTTGTCATTACAGAAACAGGCCAAGAACTCTGTAACTTCGTTAGTTTAGGAATTTCTTCACCCCCATATTACTCATTTGGTACACATCAAAATATAACTTGTTCATAATGGTGATGGGTTTTCTTTTCTTTCTTTCCTTACTTATTTATTTATTTTTTGGTTTTGTGTCAGTATAAATGATTGCTTTTTCTGAGTTTTGCCATTCTGTGTTACTTTCCTGCTCTACTTCTAGTGGTAGTTTTGAGAGTATGACCTATACCTTTTCTTTGAATCACTTCTTGTAACATTGAACACAGTCTCTTGCACATTAAGTTCTCAGAAAATAATTCTTGCATCAAAGGAGTTTGTCAAAAATGATGAAGGCTTTGAAATTTTACCCTACTTCTAAGCTGAGAAGTTACTCTGCTAGATTTTCATAGATGCTAACAGAAAACTGGAGACCCCTGGGATAAAGAAGTTTATAATTCAGGACACAGCGAGAAACAGGAGTTTTTCTTGCCTCTAAGGTACGTGGGGGCCATGGCAAAAGGCCCAGGTAGATACTGCACCGACAATGGTCTGTGTCCAACAGCTGTGTTTGACTTTTGGTACAGGTTCCTGAGTTTAGATTTTCCCCATTACAGTGGAGAGAAGGCGACATTACGTGATTCTGATCAGAAAACAGATGTGCCGCTGAGTCACAGGAGACACTATCTCTACCCTCTCAGGTTGCTTACTATTCAAATTTAATAAGATATCCCAGGTCAAAACTGTCATAAAACCTGTGGAAAAACCACAGAGAATCACCCCTCCCATCTCAATACACTCATCTACTAGAAAATGCTATTTCTCAAACTTGGTGACATGACTGTTTGAGTACCCTTAATACTTACAGTGCAGGCATATTTCTTATAATGTAGTTGTTGCTTTGTATAGGTCTCATCCCCAAATATTTATAAGTTGAGACAAAATGTCTCATTCTCTGTAATTAAGTGCGAATGAAACTGGTACCTTATTACACTTTAAAGAGCATCTTGCAAATCACATACTATTAATTTCCATGGAGATAGCTTAACTATCTTGTCTTAAATTCACACACACACACACACACACACACACACACACACACACACACATCAGTGAACTGTGAAAGAAATAGGAATATTTTTGGTAAACAATAAAATTCATTCAAATGAACCGACTTGTATATTTCCAGCAATACTGAGTAGAAACAGAAGTTCATATGCCAGAGATATTTATTTTGGTCCAGTATGCAAAAGTTTAAGTTTCTTTGCTGTAATTCAAGTCCTACAGTGAGCCAATTCTTTCTTTCCTTTCCTTTATTTCCTCCAAGCTAGACTTTAAATTTTACTTGGATATTTAAATCATGTTAAAGTTTGAGTGCCTAAATATTTTATTTCCATTCCAATCCCTAAGGTTCATCAGTTTTAAAGATAGATTATAAATCTATACCAAGTTGTTCCTGGGCTATATGGTGACCAAAATAGCTTATTTGAGTGTACATCCAATTTCATCCTTTTTCTGTGCTAAATTTTATAAGCAGGGTATTCCAAAGGGATAAACAAAATATGGCACTCATAGGAAATGGCTGAGAAAGTAAAGTATTTTGAATACAAGTCTAATAAACTATTTGGATTGAGTTAAAAGGACATGGAAAAGAACATCTTTAAAAATGCTAACCATTAAAAATATTTATATACATGCAAATTTTTTATTGACGACAGATTTAATTTGAGTTTCTATTTATTTCATATATGTAGCTATGTAGAAAACACCTAATTTCGTGACCTAAGAGAAAATTTGTGTACAAAAGGGAGCTAATAAAGGAAATAAAAAATGAACAGAGCTTTATATACAGGTCTTCTGACTATATGGCATAATCATATATACAACCTTGTCTTGGTCAGTTTAATTTGATATGTAAGAGTTTATGAATTAAATTTTATAGATATCAAAATGGGTTGAGAATTTAGATATTTTCCCCAAATTTATGGAGTTATAGATAATAGTGTTTTCATTAGAACTCAGCATTCCTTTACCAGGGATGTTTTTGTTATACAGTAAATTCATTTTTATTCATAATACTTATCATGTAAAAGCTTTGTGTCTGTGTCTGGTGCTGTGGGAGGAGTTTCACTTGGACTATCTCATTTAATTTTTATAACATCAGTATCAGTCATGACCAATTATTATCTTCATTGTATTTAATATGTAGTAATTTTATAAGTTCACAGAGAAAGTGAAAGCTTGATCCCCAGTTCAAGACTAGGTATTTCAAAACCAGGAATCTTAACTAAAATGCAACTCTAGAAATGAAATAGATTCAGCTAATTCCCAATTACATAGATCCATAGAACAAACTGGGAATTTTGAAACAGCACACTGTGAACAATAAAATGTATTTTTAAGATTCCAGGAACGACTTAAACTTCAGTAACAATTCATTAAAAATGTAAATTCAAGTGCTCTTTTAGCAAAAGATGAAAACTTAAAGGAGAATATTAACAGAAAATCCTGCCAATAAAGAACCATTTCTGTAATGCATAGTGAATAAAGTATCAACTAAAGTAAGCCATAGCTTTCAACAGTCATTTTGAAATATGTTAGCAGGTGAAATGTTTTCATTTCCACTGCAGAGAGGTAACATTACAATCACTTTGTAGGACATATAGTGCTCATTTGATCTGGCTGATGGTTCAGTCAGGAGCTAAGCCTAGGTTCTGTTTATTATTCTCCGCAGATTTCATATTACTCTGTGATGTTCTGGAAACAAAACAGTTATTATTCATTTCCCACAGTGAAAAGCAAGCTATATATAAAGCTGTAGCCAGTCAACAACTTTTCTGTAACAGTGTTTTCTAAGGAGCAGTCTCCGTATAATTTTCTTAAAGAAAGAAAAATAATCAGAACGCATTCAAGTTCAAAATCCTTAAAATCTGTTCTACCTACAAACCTAGTAGATCTTGAAATCACATTTTAAAGCATAGGGAATTCAGAGAAAGTCTGACATGCTGCTAAAAGAAAAAAAATCTACAGAAGTGTTCTTTGTCTTGGCTCTGCCTTTTCAGAAATTAAAGTGTAATATAACATTTACAAAGAATTGCATCTCAAAGACTGAGAAATTTAATCAAATTTAAAGTTAAAGAAAAATGATTTTTTCCAGTTTTCCATTTGAATTTTAAGATTTGACTCACCGAAATAATTTTCATTCCTTTCTTTGAGGAAGCTCATATAGAAATGTTACAGAACACTGTCCTGACATTATTATGTACTCTTAATTATGCTTAAGATAATTTAGCATGAAGCTGTGTATTTTTTGCCCTTTGTGAGCAAAGTTAAAAAAATACACCAATGATTCCTTTCCCAGTTTATCCTCTGGATCAAACTTTCACTGTATTAGTTATAGCAAAGCAACTACACATTCTTATTTAATGTTTAACTCTGCATGTTGAAAAGTTTAGTGACAATTTTTATAAAATTCTTAAGATTTTAATAAACTTATGGTAAAATAGCAAGTAAATAGGTTTTGTTTATTTTACCTCTTTATTTTATTCTTGAGTGAAAAACAGCATAAATCTAAGTATAACATTTTTATTTATAATAGATGTTAATTGAATTATTTTATAGTACATTAACACATTCTAATTTTCCAATGATGCCAATTTTAATAGTCTCTTCTACTTCCAGATATCTAGTTTTAGGCAGGATTATTTGAATGTGTAACTTATTGGAACTAATGGTTCTCACTGAAATAAATTATGCATTATGTTAAGAAATGCAGCAACATTTTTAAAAATATATTGCTATGATTGGGTCATTCTTGATAGCTTTCTATGTATGAGGTCATATAAAGCCCTATTAAATTCTAGATATAGAAATAGTTGACCACATTCTCTGATCTCAATGCAGTGTACTATACACATAAAAATTTTGTGTTGTCCATCTGTAAATTATATAAATCCAAAGCACAAGATTACTTCTTAAGCAACTCAAAAGTTACAGAGGACATTCAGTCACATATTACAAAATATTTTAAAATTATGGTAATTGAAGTATGACATATAAATATGTATAGGTCATCTATATAGACTTCACTGGAAAATCATAATTATAGTACAAAAATGCACACACACAAATGAAAAGAAAGGAAAATAAAATTCAGGCATTCTAGGCATGATGGTAGGAAAGGACCAATAAAATTCATGAAAGGAGGTGCACCCTGGTTGTCTAGCGGGTTAAACCAGGAACAGTCCACATATATCCCATGGTCCCTTGTTCAAAACCCGAGGCCACGGATAGAGCAAAAGATGAATAACGGCATAAAATAACTGAAGTGCTTCTTACTCCTCTACCTTCCTATCTGTCTGCTTACCTTCATTCCTGCCTGTACGTTTCCTTTAAAAAAAAAAATGACAGGAAAACATAATGGGAAAATGACCAATGGTAAAAGCAAGAATGTGAGTCAGACAAATACCAATGAAAACCAAGATCTTTCTATCAACAGAAAGCATCAGGTATGTGCTTACTTAATAACAGATAGAAGTGATTTTAAGTTTCATGTAAACAAATAAAACGTGTCCTCAGTACCCATTGTTTGAAGAAATTGTGTCTGTTGTATCATCTTGAAAGTGTATGAGAACAATCAGAATATTAATGAGGTTGACAGCAGAGAAAGAGAAATAACTGAATTCTTCATAAATTGAATACACACTTTTTTTGAGTAGTTGCTCTGTTACAGGCGTGATTTAAAGCATTGAGAACATATGGGGGATAAAAACTAAAAATTCCTGTTCTCAGGAGTCTCCTTTCTAGTAATGCCAGGGAAGACCAACCAATCAAGAAAAGCTAAGTAAAACAACTTTTACAGTATACAGAAGTATTTGGGAAAAATAAAGCAGAGTAAGACACATCAGAAAGGCTGTTGGCAGTAGTGATTTAAAATAGTCTGGCCAGTTTCAGTCTCACTGGGAAGGTTATATTTGAGTAGAGTCGAAGGAAGGAAGGCAATACCCATCCAATGGCCTCAGGGGAGTTATGTCCTATGAAGCTAACTACATTATTGTATGTCAGAGATTTTTGTAAAAATTTCATAAATTAAAAGTTTTCAACTTAAGTTGGGTAAGGTCACTATGTCTTAACTTCAAATTCTCCCTCACTGTACTCTTATTTTTATAGAATGGTGTCAAAATAAAGCAGCACTTTTGGAACACCTGCTAAAAAGAAGTTAAGCTGGGTTATGTTTAATCTGATTATATGTGATGTGAGTTTGATGGAATATATACATATAGATAGATAGGTAGATAGATTGATAGATAATCATTCACTTCCAGTTATGGTTATGCTTTGGCTATCATCCCAATAGGAATGAATTCCAAAAATGATAAAATTGCTCATGGCACTAATACTTTGAAATTTGTGACATAATGATGGGCAAGGGACCATATGATGTTTTTAATTATGGTGCCTATAACATCATGTAATTGCTTGAAAGTCTTGGTTTTGACGGTTGTAGTATTTTTCAGCTTCTTAAGAATTATAATTTATTGTTATTTTTTCTTATAGTAATCATTTTTATTGTTTTTCTTGAAAACCTACACATTTTATTGTTTACATAAAGCTTAAAATTGCCTCTAAATGTTATCAAGTATAAATATACCTAGTGCATTCTGTGACAGTAGTCAGGAAGTTCACAACACATATTGCAAAGGGCAGTTGCAATACAATGAGTGTGAGAGGAAACAGAGTAAGAGGTTAACTTAGAGTGGTAATAGGAGCTATATCATGTAGGGCAGTCAAATAGAAATATACTACAAGACAAAATATTTAATTTCATAATTTCTAGTAATCATACAAAAATGAAATGGAAGAAATTTAATGAAATAATGTATTTTATTTAACACCTAATGTATAAATACAAACATGTAACAGCACAGACTCGAGATATTTTTGTGTCGTTTTAGTCATACTGTATCAAAACTAGCACACCATTACTTTCACACTAGTAGGCTAGCATATGTGATTAGCTACACAAGACCAGTTCAGAGTTGGTGGGGAGAGAGGAAAACTAAGTTACAGAGCAAAGGTTGTCAAAAATAGTGAGGCCATTTATTGAATGCATCAATACATTTATTCATATATATCTTAAGTTCTCTCATTTTTCTCTAGTCAACTAAGCATACCTTTTTAAAAACATATTTTTAAATCATCATTTAAAAATATTATATGTTCTGTAACACTTTATATTTTGGGGTCTCTACAATGAACATGCAGTAACCACTTGACAAACTCAGTTTATAATATTCATTTCCTTTATATTTTCTTCAAGCTATATTTCCATGAAAAACTTCAGCTTCCCCCAAAATAATTTTGTTTGATGAAGATAGAATTATAGTTATATTTTTGTCTGCTGCTTCTTAAAGCATATTCTTCCTTTCTTTATCAGAAAGCCTGCTGGGAAAACATCAGACACAATAACCCAACAAAACTTGCCAAAGTGATAATGTGCATTTTAATATTAAAATGATTATTGTCATTTAATTAGCATTTCTTTGAAAACTGCCACATTTCCTTGATTACAAAGAATAGTACAAGTATTTAGGAGACCCATATTTTTATTTACCTTAAATATGGCGTTTTCTTCACTGTTATTTACTATCATTACTATCATTATTCTATAATTTTATACCATATAATGCCATTTGTTCAGAATAGTAAAATTTTTTTTTAAGGATTTTGAAATATATTCAATATTAAAATTATCTTTCATTTATAAAAGTTTTGTAGAGCTGTGGTATCACTTTGTTGGAAAGCTTTTGTAATCATAAACTTTACTCCAATGTCTCCTATCCCTTGAAAAATATATTTCTCACTTGTTGCTTATTATATTGATGCCACAGAAGACTCAGAAACTCAGTCTCTTATGTATATGGACAGATAATTCTACAATAAAGATTTTTCATTATTTGGAAAACTGAAATTTAGTGCAGAATCACATAAATTGCCAGATGAATCTTGAGCAATCATATATCCTTGCTCAATAGGCAGACTTTGATTAAATAATTTTATAGTGTATTTCGAGATTAAGGGCATAACATGAGCCAACAATCTCCATGTGGAAATATGCCTTGAATAAAGAGACAGAGTTATCATTAATTTTCTTGTTGAAGTGCAAACTTGTAAAATTTTCCAATATAAATAGAAAAAACACAAAGCTTCCCTGCATTTCCTTTGAGCTTTAACAGATACTGTCACATTAACAGAGAGATCAATGGTACAGTGAAGGAAGAACTGAAATGATGGTAAACTTGATGTGGATTACTATGATGCACACCTTAAACCTGTATAATATTATGATGCAATGTTCCTTCAATAGAAAAATTAATTTAAATTTAAAAAATAATTTGTATAGTACACTTTTCTCAATTTTAAATATTAATAGTTACAAACATTTTGATTTTTTGGTAAATTATCAACTAAGGAATTACATAGTTGTGGAAAATACATGAAACCTTAATATAAACACATCTAGATGGAAATGGCCATTTTGTGTGTACCAGTAACCTTTTAAAATTCTGAGTGGAGAAATGGAATAGGCACATCCTTGCACCAAATTACATTCCGCCAATAGTAGAAAGGGTTCATTTTTCTCCATACCCCCTCCAACACCCACTATTTCCAATCTTTATGATATAGTCATTCTTACTTGTGTGAGGTGGTATCTCATGGTAGATACTATTTGTGTTTCTCTGATGATCGGTCATGTAGAGCATTTTTTCAGGTGTCTATAGGCCAACTGTTTGTCTTCTTTAGATAGGTGTCTGTAGAGTTCTTTTGTCCATTTTTCAGGTGGCTCATTTGTTTTTTTATTGTTGAGGTGTGTGAGTTCTTTATATATTTTGGATGATAAATTCTTATCTGATGCATGCTGTGTGACTATCTTCCCCAGTTCCATGGGTTGTCTTTTTGTTTTAGAGTTAGTTTCCAGTGCTGTGCACAAGCTCTTCAGTTTGATGTAGTCCCAGTTACCTAGTTTTACTTTGGTCTCTTTTGCCATAGTTGTTCCTTCCCAAAAATTTTCTTTGAGGTTGGTTGAGATCATGGAGTGTTTTCCCCATGTTGTCTTCTAGGTATTTTATGGTTTTAGTTCTTATGTCCAGGTCTTTGATCCATCTTGAGTTAACTTATGTGTATGTTGATAATGAGTAATCTAGTTTCTTTCTTTCTTTCTTTCTTTTTCAGATGTCTTTCCAGTTTTCCAAGCACCATTTGTTAAAGAGACTTTCCTTATTCCATTCTATGCTCTTGGCACCAATTAAGTATTGATATAGATATGGCTTTATTCTCTTACACTGCTGTTGGGAATGTAAATTAGTACAACCTCTTTGGAAAATAATGTGGTGATTCCTCAAATAAATAAAAATCTATCATTGGATCAAGCAATCCCATCTGAATACAATATCTCTAATTAGAGAAAAAGATCTGCACCCCGATGTTTGTTCTTAGCAGCACAGTCCACAATAGCCAAGACCTGGGAACAACCTAAATGCCCAGCAGTAAATGACTGCGTGAAGAAACTGTGGTAGGTATAATCAATGCATTTCTATGCAGCTATTTAAAAAAATGAAATTGTGCCCTTTGCAACAATGTGGATGAAATTGGAAGGGAACACGTTAAGTGAAATAAGTCAGGAAAAAAAAGAGAATACAGGATGGTTTCACTCATATGTGTAATATAATGAAGCAAATAGATAAACCCAACAAAACTCTCAAGATGGAAGATGACTGCAGGGAAGGAAATAGGAAAAAAGTGATAGTAAAGAACACTGGAACTCTGATGGAGGGTGTGGTGTAAAATATAGATTGGGATACAATGATTATTTTGTTTGCGTATATTTCTTCTCTTTTGTGGGAATGAATATCCTCTTAGATAATTTGAGGTAATTAGAAATCTAAGTTTCCATATTGCTGTATTGTCTTATAATGAAACTAAATTTTTCTTTATACTCTTGACTTTTCACTCAAGTAAGCTAATTTGGCAGTTACTATAAATACTTTGATTCTTTCTCTTTCAAACCCGTTTTACATTTTTGCGCTCTTGTTGTTCAGCATCAAGTAGATTATCTTTCTTGGTGTCCTTGATTCTGGATACTTAGCTTTTCAGCTGAATAAACACCCACTGAATCTAGGTCAAATTGCAAGATGATGAAACAATAAATTCTTGTTTTAAGCCCCTAAACATAAAATGATTTGTTCTAAAAGGCTAAATAACTGATATTATATATGGATTCCCAAAACATCTGAATTCAGTTTTTCTGGCACAAATGTTTTTATAGTTCTTCAAATACATCTAATGTGATTTGGGATTGAGAGCAATGGCCTAAGGAAAATGAGATACCAGAATATTTATCCATAGAAATTCTAAGTCAAAATATTCAAGCAACTTTTTAATACTAGGAATTGCAGAACTTAATATATAATAAGTGGCTTAGGAATCTATTTCTGAACACAAAGCTTTGTATTAAATATAGATTTTTGAGTAGGAAAAAGAGTTTTCACTAGTATATGAACACTTCTAGAAAATGATTTAGTGAGCTTACTAAAAACAAGCTTTATCACAGTTAACAGTTTGTTTGATTTTTTGCTAAATTTTTATGAAATAATTGTTATATTACTCAATTTTGTTAATATATTATATATGATAATATTTTGTTAAATTATTAGGGGAATTAGGACAAGTACTTTGCCTTTCTTTAATAAAACATTTTACTAAAGTCTTTTAGTCAATTCCACTGAAGAAGACATAGAAAAGTTGAAATAAAATGAAAAGTGCTTGAAATTAGCTTGAAGAATTATTAGCAATTCAGATATCTCGCAAGATTTTATAATTGATGTTATTCTATTCAATATGTTATTAAGGACTGTGCAAAACCAAGTTCATTACATTTTCTTAACAGTGATATAGGCATAATAGACATGTTAGGAGAAGGAATCAAAATTCAAATGTTTCTTCACTGAATCAAGTTTAAAAACAAATCTGTTAACTTTGCACTCTCCTATTAATTCCCACAGTGGGACAAGGTTTTACATTGCCTCAGGTGAAATCTTAGACAGGTGTCATAAATTCTTTTTTTTTTTTTTTTTAGAGAAGTCGATAGGCCTTTCAAGTCATAAAAATTTGTTTCACTTTATTCATTAAAATATCTAATCTGGGATCATAATTACAGTTTTGAAATTAATACAAGGCTGAGGTTTTTCAGTCTATTCCAGGTAACAAGCCAACGACTGAATAAGGAGAACATAACTACCTTCTTTCTTTAATCATTTAGCCTTCTCCTCTGACCCTATTAGACACCTTCCTACATTGTGTTTGTGACCCCATCAGATTTAGAAACTTGAAAAGGAAAGAGAAGAAGCTGAGAAGAAAAAGGATAGTTCTGAATTAAAAGGTACAGAGTAGTGCACTCTGATGTCACTGCAGTTATGTCAGTCGCCTGAGTTTGAGTCCCTGGGTTCGAGTCCCTGGATGACAGGAAGCAGCCAGTTGTGTACAATTAAATAAAAATTAAAGAAAGGTACTTCTTCTTCCTCTAGAGGTCTGCTTTCCTCTGCTCACCTTCCCTTTAACAACAACAACAAAAAAAAAGCAAGTAAATAACAACCAGAGTGACCTGGCAAAGTCTTCATAGGAGTTTCACACTGACATCTCCACTATTAGCTCAATATGGCTCATAAGTTTCTATTTTGTTTGCTGCCCTTTCATTTATTCTTTATATTTTGGTATACCTGCATCTTCTTTCTGTTAAGTGTTTATGCCTCTCCATGAATCCCTCTTTGTGAGAATTTGAGAAACAAAGCTTTTCTCTCATATGAATTGGTCACATCAAATTCATGGGAAAGCTTTATAATACCTGTTAAAAATTTATTTTCAAATTCAACCCCCTGATAGCCATAGATCTTTCCTTCTTGAGTTCTTAGATCTTTTCCTGGTTTTTATTCCTCCCTAAGTGATTGCATACAGTCTCCCAGCTACAGGCTGAGAGGTTCCAATATTTTATGTCTTGTCTGAAAATCTAATCTAAATTTCAGACTCACATATCCAAATGTATAATAAAAATTTTTGCTTGAATTTCTCAAACATAACATAAATAACCCCAAACATCTCGCTTAATTCATCCTCTGCGCTCTTCCTAGAATTTTTAATTCTAGATAAAAGGCAATTTAATTCTTCTGATTTCTTGACTAACTATATGGGAGTTCTTGATTTCTCTATTTTCTCATTTCTATTATTATACAATATTCTATTGATAATTCCTTAGATATATTTCTAAATTTGGCCCTCTTTTTCTTACCTCCATTCCTTCCAAATTATACAAATTGCCAACATGAAAGTATCAACTTAAATCCTTACCAGTTTCTCCCTATTCCTTTGTCCTTCTTATATTAACATAATATGTAATATTTTATATAACATAATAGCATGTTATCTCTCTATTTGTATGTTTCTATTAGGATGTAAGCTCCATGACAGTGTGAAGTTCACAAATTTCACCTAACTATGTGACTGGCACATTGTTGGTCCTCAGTTAACTATTGAATTAATAACCAAACCAATTTTTAATTATCAGTAAGTAGTTAATCATTTCTTGGGCCATTTGATTAGCCTTTATGTGAAATAGTCTTATTCTTATAAGACTCTAATCAGTAAATTTTGTCAACTCTGGCTAACAAAACTGTTATACATTTTAAATAAAGCAAGCTAAACCCTTGGAGATATTATATTACATTAATATAAATTTTACCAAAGAGTATTTTATAATTAATTTGTGCTCACCTAAAAGCACAATGCCTAATAACCTGGGTGGTTAATGATGCTGTAATGTGATGTTTCTTTATATTTATAATTAATAGTAATTTCCATAAATGTTAGTGATTGTTGATGTTTGTGCACATTTTTTCCACTCTTTTTAAAGTTCTGTTACTAAGTTGTGTAATAGTACCATAAAATATCTTCTTGGCTGCAAAATCTTACAAATCATTCTTGATGTTTTTCTTTCAGAGTCCATACAAATCCAAGAAAATAATTTCATTTTACATTTGACTTTTTTCAGGAGCACTGGTGGAAGATAGAGGTTGGAGAATAAATATTTAGAGAAATTCAAAGCAGAATATGAATTTATTTCTGAAAGAAAGGCACTAATAACAAACTCTACCACTAAACAGTGAAACAGCTGTGGGTATTGGTTTATTTAGCGGTACTTACAATCGCACTTTATCTGCCGAAAACACCACTCATTACAATGTCTGATTCTCCTACCACCTTTTGAGGTTCTCAGTTCCAGACAGACTCTCATTTTGCTTTGGATCACCATCAAAAGGAAGAATGCTTGATCCATAGTGACAATTACACTAATTTTTATTGACATTAGTTAAATTTACTTGCCATAGTCTTACAAATGATTTTGTTTTAAATTTTGGAATGTATATTACTTTGAAAATCCTCTGGGGACTTTCTCTTTTGGAATTGTCTTATAATATATATTGTTTCCCTAAACATGGGTTATTTCATTTTTAACCTTTAAGCTTATTTGTTTCAGTTTTGCATATTGTCATAAATTGCTTTGCAGTTCAAATATATATACTCTATTAAATGTTTTCATTTTTATAAGAGTTATAAATTGCTTTTATACTTCAAATATATATTGAAGAAAAATCTATACATCATTACTAGTTCTTTGTCTCAGTTTATTTTTTTTAAAGGAAAGTTGGAGGCAGCTATAAAGGTGAGTAGGTAGGTAGGGTGAAAGAAGAAACGGCTTTTATTTTATTTTATTTTTTAGTTGTTCTCACTGGTTGCTCCCCATCCTGGGTCCTGGACTTGAACCCAGGGGTACGTGCCTGTGTCCTATGGAAGCAATTGACCTAACTGCTGCTCCACCAGGGTACACCATTAATATTTGTTTTTAAAAGACAGTAAATAGCAAATCTCTATGGAAAACCTAGTATGTACAATGTTGTATATTCTATGCTTTGAGAAATATGAATATAAATAGAAATATGTATATAAATAGAAATATATATATATATATATATATATAAACTGTCTCTAACAGAACCTTTGAAAACAGTTGCTGAAACACACCTAGAAGATGTTTGAGTGGTTTTGTACAGAGGATGGTTCTAGGGAGCAGAGGGTGGGAAAAAAAGTGCTATTCAGATTTTTAAAAATATCTTATGGTTGAAATAGTGACCTCATAGTTTCTGTTGTTTTTTGGCATGATAATGAGCATGTCCTTTCATATTTATAAAATAATCAGAAAAAAAAACCCATCATAGTTTCTAGGCAAAAGGATTTAAGCCAGGTATTTCTAGATACTGCTTGTAGATGCCTGTCCATTGCTAGAACTAACATATATCTGGTATAATTTGCTTAATCACAAACAGTGTTAAAATCTGCTTAGATACCATCTGCTGTCCATGAGAGAAAATCCATTACATGAGGTGATTGAGGATTTTTTGATATCTTCTCTTACTATCAAAAGCTAAAACAAATACGACTGAAATAAAATATGCTTAATTAGAATTAATATTGTGGGAAGTCAAGTCTTTTGTGGTTTATTTATCTATTTTTAATGCCATTATTTTGATGGGTTATGACAGAGAGCTTGAAATTCATAATATGAATATGCATACACTGGTGGAATAGTTTGGGCACAATCAACATGCATCCCAAGGATCCTAGTTCACTTCCTGGTACTGTGAGAACAACAGAGGTGAATACCTAAGTAAAAAGAAAGAAATACTTCTTAAAAAAAAGAAAGGACAAGAAATGTGTGATATGAAAGACTTCCATGAACCATTAAGTGTTATAAGCAAGAATAAAATTGAGTAAACAACTTAAATGAGTGAAACACCTAACAAAATTGATAATTTGGGGCTCAGTAATATGAATTAAGCTGCAAAATAGAATAATATTGGGGAGGTATACTTAGGCCAAATGGTAACATTAGCTAAATTTGCTTTAAATATTTGACTTTGAGGATTTAGAAAATGTGACAAATCTTAGCCATGTCAATAAAGAAGGATGAATTAAACTGATGGTCTAAACTGAATAAAAATAATTTCAGATTAAAGGAGGTAATTATTGTAACATGCCTGACTTTGATGCTGGCTGCCTATAAATATCATATCTTTGTGCCTGTAGCAGATCAAGGAGAAATATTTCACCATGTTTTTTAATATGAAAAAAAAAAAAAAAAGAAAGCCTTTTCTTTCCTGTTCTTCCCAAAGGTTTGTTTCTTCCTTAATAAATGTCTAAAAGCCACAGAAACTGAAGTGCATCAAACTGAGAACTTACCACAAAATTCTACTGGAATACACTGTTGTTTTAATAGAAATGGAGATTGTCTTGAATCTGGAGATTTCTATAATTTTATACTGCTTTTATCCCTTTCTTGCTCTACATCTAAAAATTTTAAATTTTGTGTTTAAATTTTGCATGTATAAAAATGATTGTGATATTTAAAAAATAATTCTGTTGCTAAATTTTTTAAATTATTTTCCTACCTTCATTTAATTTAATAGAATTAAATTTTCTGTCAGTAAGAATAATAGGTTGATTGCATAATTATACATTATTCTCTACTTTAGTGTAGAAGTAATATATTGTCGGAATAGACTGTTCTTTTTTAGTATTAAATTCCATGTGAGTGAATGATACATTTTAAATTTTATACTGTACTTCAACATTTAAAAAATGCTTTTGATTATATATAAGCATATCATTTCCATAAGATGTTTGTTTCCTACTAGTCGTATTCATTTTTTTAACTATTATATGTAATTCTTAAAAAATAATTGTGAGCAGACTTAGAAGAGTTTTTTAGGTTTTATACATTCATGTAGCAATTAATTGTATTCTTTCTTATCTTAGTTTCTTAATTTAGTAGAAATGTTAGCTGACTGATTCATTCATTATCATTCAGATTGTTCATTCAATCATTCAAAAATTATAGGTTGATGAAAGATAATTGGGAGAGACATGGCAATATGAAATTCTTTCCCTTTGTGTAATTTTATGCCAGATAAGAAGAAACAACAATACATAGAAGATTTACCTTTGGGATTTTACAATATCCCTAGAAGCTCCTGTCTATGAATAATGATAATAATGGAGGGTAGGAAGTATGAAAATTCTATTTCTATACTTCAGTAGAGACATAGGTATAGAGTATTCAATAGTTCCCCTTAAATTAGATGTACAAGTGAGCTAAATGGAAGGACTAGACTCTCACTTCAGACATTTCTAGTACACAAGAACTTAAAATTTTCTACAGCTTCTTCACTCAATTTTAAAGTTTCCTCCTGATATCTGCAACTTAAATATAAGTTTGAAAATAAATAGTTATTTTAGGACTATTATTTGTCAAAAGTAGACCAAGCATGACAAATGACAAACATAGCTACAGAGATGACTCACCGAAGGCAACCGGGTGCACCATCACCTGAAACTATGAAATGTTTGTTAATTGTGTTTACTGATACATCTCTTAAAACTGGTGCAGTATTGGCACACAGAGCTATAACAATTATGTGCTAAATGAATAAGTAAATGAATAAATATTTTTTATTAAAAGTAGAAATATTTAAATGAATGAGATATTTAATGAAATATTTAAATGAATGAGAAATAACACCAATAAAGTGTGAAATTCAACGCCTATGACTTAAGCCCAGGGTGATACCTGGTTGAGGAAGCCCTATGTTAGTGTGGCAAATTACCATAAACTTAGTAATTTAAAACAGCACAAATTTGTCTTTTAGTTCTGGAGGTCAGAAGTCCTAAGTGAGGCTAATGGGATTCATGTCCAGGTTTTAACATTCCTTCTGGAAACTTTACGGGGAAATATATTTCTTCACCTTTTACAGTTTTTTGAGCTTGTCTGCTCCTTGACTTCCAATCTTCTTCCAGCAATTATCATCATCCTAAGCTATGCTTCTGTTGTCACCTCTTCTCTTCTGATTCTAACCCTCCTGATTCTTCTAAGAACCCTTGTGATTACATTGGTACCACCTCAATAATATTATAGAATGTCTCCATCTGAAGATCCTTAATTTAATTATACCTACAAAGTCTTTTTAGGTTCCGGACATTAGGGCATAGCCATCTTTGGGGGTTTATTATTATAACAGCTAATTCAAGTCTTGTTGGTAGTGACCTAGCAGTTTGTAGTCTTAGGTTTTGCAAAGTTAATTTGAGTCTGATTGTCAGCTTCACTTTTTCATATTAGAAATATTTTACCTCCTAATCTCTAATATTATCCAATAACCTTGACATAGTTTTATGCTATTAATTCTGTTTGTTTTTGTCTTATGATTTGGGTAGGTCATAATGGCTAAGCTGATAAAAAGAGACAAATACTGTCATAAAGGTGCACATAATTATTACAATATAAATAGGAAGTAATAGTTTTAGTTTATTCAATGTCATAGCTCAAAGAGACTCCAAAGGCAATAAAATAACCCTCAACACCCATGTGAGCATTGATTTATTCAGTGTTTTTCTGATTCTGTATCTTTCTCTGCCTAATTCCTCATATTTTTACTCTATATCTTTGATGCCCTTGATTATTACTCTCATAGAAAACTCTAAACCTATTTAACCAATTTTATAAATAAATTGCCATCACTGACATAACTTGGAAGGGGCAACTATGAGTCTACACAAGACCTTAAAATTATGTTTCCTCACCATCACTTTAGTCATAGCATATGCCTGAACTGAAAGATGCTGCTTAAGATGATTACTCCTTAGAGGTCAACCCGTTTCAATGGAGAACAAATGGTAAACACTTTTGACAGTCCAGGTACAAGAATATTCTGAATGACAAATAAAACATGCATTTCTTTCAGGTATTTTTGATTTTCCAAAAGGCCCATGTTTGAAGAAGAAGTCCTGAAAAGCAACAGAGAGATAAGAGCTCAAATCTTATAGTGAAATGAAGTTTGTAAATGAATGAAGTTCCAGAAATGGACCAATTGAAACTAGTCTTAATTAACAATTTCATAGATTGTGTCCATAATACAATACAAGTTGAGGAAGACTAAAATCTGTACAATATGAGAAATTGTCATTAAGAAGAAGAGCACAACATGCTCTGCAAATTTTGCAAAAATTCATGAACATATACTGACAGGCCTTTTTCAGATAGATGGTGAAACTTACACTCCATTCATTTGACAATCAGTTTATCCCCTCTTGACATTTAGCTCTCATTTACATGAATTTTACCCTTTGTTTTAAGTGATGATCATCTGAGGATTAGTATGACATTCATTAACAACAATGTAAAATGTTTGAAACAGCCATTTTGGTATATATTCTTAATTCTATAGATGAAGAGATTATTACATCACCCATATTTCCAGTAAACACACACACACACACACACACACACACACACACACACACACACACAAGTATACATGTTTAAGGAAAGATCCAGGCAGGAGTGAAGGTAGGCAAGCAGGGTGAGGAAGTAGAAGCATTTTATTTATTTTACATAGTTACATATTTTGGTTGTGTTCCCTCTTCTGAGTCATGAACCAGGGTCCTTAGGATGTATGTGGACTAAGTCTAGTTGGAGGTGGCAGACTTATCCACTAGTGGCCACAAAGGCACAACGTCAGTCCTGTAAGTGCATTTTAGGATACTGAAATTGCACCGCAGTCTATGAGCATTTCATACTTTACAAGAGTTCTAATGTCTATTATTATTCTCTATCTCTTCTTAGGTAGGCTGGGTGTAGTTATTTTTTAATTGACTCCTTTTTGTTTTCTTCTTTGCTTTTTCCCTGGAGATGTATTTTGAGGTTACCCTGAGGTTAGCATTAAGAAGTCTATGTTTATTTCTGTTTTTATTTGAAAGATTAGTCTTATATTCATTTTAAACATCGCATTTTTATTCTCCTCCCCTTCCCACTTTTAACTTTTGCTGTCTCACTGCTTTTAAGTGGGATTTCTTTACACTTTTTAGAGTATCCTTTAGTATTTTTTGTAGACCTGGCTTTGTGGTGATGCATTCCTTTAACTTTTGCTTATCAGAAAAGCTTTTTATCATTCCTTCAGTTTTGAATGATAATCTTGCAGTGTATAATATCCTAGGTTGATGATCCTTTTATTTCAAAACTTTGAATATATCATCTTTGAATATATATCTTTTGACCTATAGAATTTCTGTTGCAAAATATGCTGACAATGATATGGGGACTCTTGTGACACATTTTTCTCTGGCTGCTCTAAGATACTTCCTTATGTTTTATTTTTGACATTTTGATCACAATGTATCTAGGTATAGGTCTGTCTGAGTTTCTTTTATTAGAAACTCTGAGCTTCCTAAGTCTGGAGACTTGCTTCATTCCTCAGGTTAGGAAAGTTCTCAGCTATTATTTCTTCCAATATAGTTTCTGTCCCCTTCTCTCTCTCTTCTCCTTCTGGGACCCCTATGATGTAAATATTGTTCCTTTTGATGTTATTCCATAAATTGCAAATGATTTATTCATTTCTTTTCTCTCTTTGCTGATCTACTTGAGTAAATTCCCCTCCCCTGTCCTCTAGCTCACTGATTCCATTGGAGGCTTCATCCATCCTACTCTTTGGTCCCTCTGTTGTGTTATTTAATTTAGCTATCGTGTTCTTCATTTATTTGATATTTTGTTTCATTTCTTCCTGTATTGTTTTCTTGATTTCCATGAATATGTTTATCATGGTTGCCCTAAATTCATACTCAGGTAGTTTGAAGATGTCTATCATTTTTTAATTTTCTCCTATAGTTTTAATTGGATGCACCATTTCACTTGTATTTCTCCATGTCTTCATTCTATTTATGTTTCTGTGGGTTAAACTTCCTTGCACAGATGATTTTGTGTAGGGTATTGATTTGCACCAGAGAAGCCTGGATCTTAGTTTGAATACTGGGAATTCTTGAGTTGCATGGCATCACCACAGGTTGGATTTTTTGACCTTCATAGGTGAATCCTGCATTAGAACTCTAGAGTTCAGCCTGTTGGGTTGGAGTTTGTGTGGGGAACACAAAACCTTCCTCCTGTGTCCCAGCTCTGAACAATAACAATCATCTTGTCACTGGCTCACAATCAGCAATCGGACTACAGTTATGTATCCATTCAATGGGTAGCACTGTGGGTATCCTTGAAGTATCCTTCCTTATGCAATTTTCCTGTTCTTTAAGGCTTTGTGGTTACTTAAATTTGTCCTGCTGTGTCTGAAGTCCCCAGGCTTCTACAGTCATTCTACACCATGTGTGTTGAAGAATAGGTAATTTCTAGTTGTCCTGGGATCTGACACATCCTACCAGGTAATCATCTTTACCTGAAGTCAGTCTTGTATATTCTCATAAACATTCCTATAATAAATCACCTAGAAATGTGGGGTAAAATGCAACAAGAAAAAACTGAATCTATAGCAGTATTTATAAGATAATAATAGAGGTTGTTAAGGGCAAAAGAAAAAAATAGGAAAACAAAATCAAACAAACAAGAAAACATGATTCATTTTTTAATTGGATGTTTTTCTATGTTTAAATTAGTTCAGTTGAATTTAAAATTACAAGCAGTTGATAAACGAGTTGAGGTTTTAGGAACAATAAAACTTTATCCTTATAATTTAAGAAAATTGTTTCTGTTTTACTTAGGTCTTAATTTCTCTTCTTTAATCCTCCTAATTTATAGTCCTGAAAGTCCTTGCATGAAGTAATTTTTATTATCACTCCTGATTTCAGTTCTGTGAAAATTTTGTGGGCCTAGAAGCTTCATTCCATTTTCAAGGAAGTGGAAGACAGAGAAAAGAAAGTACCCTATATTAAGTAGAAAAGAAAAAAAAAAGTTTCCTACCTAGCTCTGCACTTAAATGCCACAGTGCTTTGTAGTAGCAAACAGCAGTGATAATAACATTGAGTATATGTGATTTGTGGGGACATTGGGTGAGGAAATGGGGATATAATAAAACACTATACTATTATTGACTTATTTATAAAATGGGAATAAAAATACATTTCCTAGGTTATTATGTTGTTTTAATGAATCAAGACAGAAAAAAATCAACTCTGAAAATTCTTAACAGGTTCTATACTGTTAAATATTGCATATCGACAATATAAATATTGTCAGAATTGTAATGCCTTCATTTCCCTAGTTCTAATATGCCATCTTGAAAGCTTTGTGTTTTGTTTTAATTTTGTTTTGTTTTGTAATTTCTTTGTCAATAATCACAGGTGCATCTGTAATGCATAAGCAAGATGCAATTTTGAAAGAATATTCTTTAAAATATGCTTTTAGTCTTAGATTTTCCATCTCAGAAACACATTTTTATTTAGAGATACTTTTATCCAAAGAATGTGGTATACTGTGTCAGTGATGATCTTCTAACATGGTATGTAAAAAATTCATCTGGGAGACCAATTTTAAATGCTGTGTTTAAAGTGATTCTCATTCAGAGAGGTTTTAAATACCTCCAGGCATGACCTGGTGAGTAGTGGTTGGGCACATTTCACAAAAATCTCAAAGTCTCAGGTTTGCATCTCAGGGCCAGTGAAAACAACCAAGATAAACAACTAAATAAAATAAATAAAATGCTTCTTCCTTCTCTCTCTTCCTGTCTGCCTCTGCTTGCCTTCATTCCTGCCTCCATCTTTCCTTTAAAAATATATTTAAATGTACACACACACACACACACACACACACACACACACACACACACAGATATATCTCCATTTAGCAATTACCTATGTGATTGCATGTGATTCTGATAAATATGATCCCTGGGCCATACTTTGACTAACATAGTGAGCATCTTAGATAAGATTTGCTCTTCCCAAAAAAACAAAAGCAAAAACAATAAAGAATAGGTATAGGTGTCATGACTGTCTCATCTTTATGTCCTTGAGTGCTTTCAAAAAGAATATGCAGAAGAGAGTAAACTTTTATCTTTTTTGAAGAATTTGATAGGAAAACAGGTGTCAAAAGAGGCAGTGAAGAAGAAAGGAAGAACAAAATCAGAAAGCTATCAATGGCAGCATGACCTTTGGAATATAGGAACCATGCAGATTATTTTCCTCACAAGATAAAACTCTGAATATTTGGACTTACATAATGATTTATTCTACAATAAATTTCTAAAATGAAATTTAGATTGGTAATAAAATTTTCATGTTTATTAAAAAGGCGTAAACTGTTCTAATTATATGATTCTATTTTATATATTAAAAACTACACCCAGAACCTGGGCATGCATAGATTATAACCTTGTCTTACACATCAGTTAGGGTGAAATATAAAATTGTGTAAAGAATAAATATAACTACTATCCTAGAGGGCACTTGAAGAAACTCTAGTATCTGATGGGAAACCGTTATGCTATCAGTAAAATGGATAATGAAGCTGTCATTCATTGGCTGTAATTAGTACAATCTTATA
Source organism: Solenodon paradoxus (assembly GCA_004363575.1). Classification (NCBI taxonomy): domain Eukaryota; kingdom Metazoa; phylum Chordata; class Mammalia; order Eulipotyphla; family Solenodontidae; genus Solenodon; species Solenodon paradoxus. The sequence goes on from RJWH01000025.1 coordinate 1,755,357, forward strand.
GTTAGCAACAGCTGACATTTTTTTTTTTTTTACCTTGGATAAAATTATTTAGTGGTTATTTATAAAAGTCTTTTAGGAGTGGTATGCAATCAAATATAAATATATTAGTCATTAAAATGAGTATGCCACAGGACAGAGTTAAAATTTTTGACTTTTATGCTATAGAGAAAAATATGCATGTCTACATATTACAATAGAATGTAAATATTTTACTTTAGATATGCTTGCTCTCATTCCATAAGATTAAAGCTTGAGTTATTTCAGGTCCTAAAAAGTTAGATAGTACAACTATAGATAATTTATTTTGCTTCATAGATCTTCTATAAATTAGATAACACCTTTCATTAATAAATTTTTGTGCCTGATTTCTTGTAATTATCTGCCCATTTATTTAAATGAACTTGAGATAATAAATGGTAAGGAAAAGATTGGCAACTGCCTTATAACCCACCATGCTTCCTGATGGTCAGCTGGTAACATGGAATAAAAGAAATAAATAGTTGGGGAAAAGGTTAACCTCCTTTTCAATGTGCTAGTCAAACTTTCAGATGGCATTCACCAAGGGAAAAAATAGATGTCATGATCTATAGAATGCTCTAAGAAGGATATGTCTGGTTAGTCGAATTACTGATGGTAAATAAATTTAGCCTGTTAGCATTTATGGGACATAATCCCCTGAGAATCCTCCCCCCACCTATTAACACCTTCACCTTCCAAATACCCCATCATACCTGGATGAAGGAAATGTTTTCCTTCACCCAAACCCCTTTGCTTGCTCTTCTTGGCCAGATGATTTGAAATAATAATAATGCACCTTGCTGCAATGGAATTATTTTGTAAGAATTGCATTCGGAAGACACATGGTTAAATCTCAGGTCAAATAATCATTTTAATTTTTGCAAATGGTTCACAGAATACCCTGTGTTGTACTATTAGAATGTGTTGCTGATGTGTTCTGTATGATTAAAGCTTTAGTTTATTTGTAAAGGAGTTTCCCGTTCCACAGAGTTATCAAGTTTCAACAACACAATTCCTTTTTCGATAAATATTTATTGAGCAACTGCTAGGTGCAAGACGGGAAATAGAGATGAGGTGAAAAACAGACAAGAGCAGTGCCCCTCAAGAAACTTAAGAGATGATGGCATTGAAGATAAGGGATGTAAAGTATCAATTAAAAAATAAATAATGGTAATTCTACATTAAGTACTATAAAAGTAATTTTAAGCTGTAAAGTAGTTTGCCTTCACTCATTAAGCTGGTTTTTTTTCAACAAATGTTTGTGTGGCATCTGCTCTGTGTTTACTGTGTCGATAGCAAATGTCAGTAAGATAATGTTTTGACCTTAAAGACCTAATATTCTCCCAGGGACAAATAAGTAAATGCATAACCTGCTTTACAATGAGGTAGATGATAAAACAGAAGTGAGACCAAAGCCACTGGAGGAGGGACTCAATTTACTTAAGGGAGCAGAGGCATGATTTTATAAAGGAGGCAGAATCTAGGAAACTAAATTTTAAAAGCAAAATGAATAGAGGGATAAAAGACTAATAAGATGGGATACAGTCTTCTAAGCTGAAATATTAGTGTGAATAAACAGATAAATGAAAAAGAGTCTAGCATGTGATCAAGATGGGTTGACAGACTGGGACAAAGAACACGAGTGATAGGAGACAGAGAGCCAGTGGACACGAGAAATATACATGAGCCCACTTAGCCCTCTATGCCAAACTGATTATTTATTATTAAATTTTATCAGATCAATGTGTTAGACTTAAATTAATTATTCGGTTTAGATTTTCAAGTAAATTAACTAGCTTCATTTATAGCATACTTAACTATTTACCCCATTACCTTTCACAGTGAAATCGAGCCTATAGCTCAACAACTAATTACATAGGATTATTCTTTGCAAGGGAGACATAACCACATTTTTCTTCCTCCTTGAACTTAATGAAACTTTCCATTCAAGAGTGTGCATTTCATCACCTAACTTGCAAATTCCCACTGGGCTGCAAGATATTAGTGTATGAATATTTATGATGGTTCTGAAGTATAGTCAGTGATTGTGTTTTCTGTGATAAAAGTAATAGCAAGAACAACCCATTCTTATGTATTATAAGTTTGCTGTCTCCTGCTAGACCCTTAGGGGAAAAAATCCATTAAAACAAATCAAATTAATAAACCGACATCTAGTTGTGCCATTGGCATTCATCATTTAAAAATTACTATACTGTCCACCTTCTATGGTAGAAAAGCAGTTGTTATAGATCATCATTGCAAGATCAATATCTCTAGCTTCAAATATATATCTTTTGACTTCAAATTAATCTGCTAGCAGGAATCTGGTATTATCAGTGCTTTAGTATGAAAATATGCCTGTGAATATTCATTCGTGAGCATCAACTTCTCAATTTAGACAGTTAGCTTTTTGGTATAGTTTCTTTCATTTTACTTGGCCACTATCCTTTATTACTTTGCATTTACACAGCAGCTTTCCTCTAAGGAGCCTAAAGTACTGTAGTTTAATTGTCCAAAAGCAATGGTGTGAGGGTAGAGAGAAGGGAGGTAGAAAAATGTGTTTCCTGATTGTCTTAGGGAATTGGGAGACACTTAATTTTAATTCTGGCTTTAAGCCCAGACAGCGAGGCTGTGTCTACACAAGTGAGGTTGTGTGTAAGATTTCTAAATTTTCCTTCCATGAGTGCATACACGATTTCAAGAAATTCACATTTATTCTCATAATTCTATTAAAGCCCATGGTTCTCAACTAGGGGCATTGTTTGCCTGCTCTCCATCTTCCTGCACCCTGAGGAAATCTGACAATGACCAGAGTCATTGGGGCTGCAGTCAGGACGCGGTGCTACTGGCATCTTGTGGCTAGAGGACAAGCATGTTGTCCAGATGCCTGTGACATGCAGAATAACCCCTTACAAAAATAATGATCCAGCCTTAAATTCATCAGTGCTGAGAGCAGAAGCCCTGATATGCCTTTCTGATGCTCATGTGCTTGATTTCTCTCATATTTACTGAAAAAGAAATCTTAATTCCAAATAACAGTAGCAGGTGCCAAGGGTAATTATGATCTAGTAAAACCTCACCTATAATAGGGAGAATTTCCAGACATTGTGTAACTTAGACCCTTAATTCACTCTGGAAATAAAGTCAGTTTGAATCTAAATTTCTGCCTCATATTTAAAGTAATCAAGGAACTCTTTCTAATTCCTATTTCATCTAGAGTGTCTGAAGACTTGCCTACCTTTTTTCTGGAGTCAAAGTAGTTTCTAAGAGAGGTTCCCAAATTTAACTCATGCAAATGCTACAAAAGCTTCTTACCAGTTAATGAGATTGATTTGAATTATTATCATTTTCCCTGCAAAGAAATCCAGTGCCTTTCTTAGTAGGTCCAATAAAACAAATACACTATAACTAAAGTTTTTATAAGAAAAATGTACACAAAGTAATCATGCAACTATAGAATTTTCTGTAATTTTTACCTTTGTCTCTTAGCAGAACTTTATTACCAGTGACATGCCTAGGAGTATGTTAAATCTTTTAGTACCCTCTATATAGTACAATGCATTATAATGCAATAATTGAATAAAACATGATTTATGTTTTACTCTTATCCTTAACTTGCTAAGGCACTTTTCAGTTTCATCCAAATTTCTCTACTCCTGTGGTTGGTTACTATACAAGGAATCACCAAAATGAGAAATCTTTCGGAATAAAAAGGGGAACATTAATAAGTACTTAGTTGGTTGCAAATCAGAACTCTCTCCAATAGACTGTGACATTTGGTTATGCCACCTACATATATCTCAAGTCATTTATCAATGGCACTGTGATTTTATTTCTCTTTCTCTGACATCATTCCTCCAAATACCAGAATTTCCTAAACTATGCTGGCCCTTGTTCTGATAACAATTGCAATTTTTAGTTTATCTGAATATCATTCGAGCATATACCAGGCTCTCACCTTTTTCAAATGTTATCATGATTTCCTCCATTTCCTTTGGGTAGCTGCTAATTCCTACTATGTATTGAGCATTGCTGCTGTCATCATAATACTCTTGTCTTCATGAAGCCAAATTGCAAGAGTCACATGTTAAAAGATGAAAAGAAATGCCTCTTTTTTTCTATATTTCTTTTAGAACTTTCACATTTTTAATATATATTGCACACATAAAAATTCATAGATAGGCTAATATAATTCTGACTGACATATCATATGCTTTCCCCTATAAAGATAAGAATTTTTATGTCCCCTGACACCTGCTCTTAGAATGTCTTTCCCTTACCCCAAGAATTCTTAGATTTTTATGTGAATAAGGATATTGTAGACTTATCCAGCAAATCTATAAACATGTCCTGACAGATTAATATTCCATAAATGCACAGTTTAGAATTAGTCTAGGATTTATTGCAATATTAGGGCCAAATGGGAAAAAGATAATATGGCTTTTTAGAAGTAAAAATAAAGGTAAATAGAGCAGCTTGCTTACTACCCATAAGTAAAACAGCTGCTCCCAGATATAATGAATTATTTTTCTTTGTGTTTTGATTTTAATCATATATATGTTTTTCCTGTCATTGTTTCTTTCATGTCAATTTCTTAAAAGAATAACAGTTAAAATGATTTATGTTTATTTGGTCATTTCAAATATCCATGTGTTATGGACTGAATTATACATCCCCTCTCAAATCCTTATACTGAAGCCTTTATGCCAATGGCTGTATTTGGAGATAAAGACTTTAAGGAGAAAGGATATACCTCATTTTCCTATATCACTAACATAATTCCATCATTGTCATTTGTCTTTTTTCAGAGAAGACTGTTTTCTTGAATGTAAATGTTGTCACGCCATTTCTGTCATCCTTTGTCTTATTTTTAAATGCCAGGTTAATCCAGTAACTAGAGTAATAGAATGTATTTTCTATAAATACAGCATTATTTATCTAATACATTTGTCTAAATAGACTTGCTCAATCAACCTTATGTACACTTTGGAATTTTTAAGGATTTTGAAATGGTTTTAGACAATTAACATTTTGGCAGAACTGTTGACTTCTGGTGGAAATGTGTCCAATGCCATAATGATGTCTGACTGACTGCTTGAATTCTAATTACATATTCTCTGGGGTATATAGGTAGATCAGTGCTTAAAATCTAATTTTTTCTTCTAATTATTTCTTTTTAAAAGGAATACTCTATTGGGAAGCTCTAGCATATGTATTAGACCTCCATTATCTTTTTCCAGGTTTGGCATTTCTCACTAATGATTGAATTAATTTAAACTTTTAGACTGTAGCACTATATTGCTATATGATAAATTTGCTTTCCTGTGAGGATGAGGGAGTGGACTGTAATACAATTCTTTAAGAGCAGAGCAAAATGCCCTTTTTATACAGGTTGGGAAAGAGCAAAAAGCAGGATGTAATAGGAACAAGAATGAAAAATAATCTTTGTAGTGTCATGCCTATAGCAACTGATGAGGCAGTATTGCTAATGAGCTCCTTAGAGGAGGCACATCTGAAGCATGCTAAAAATCAAGTCAGAGGCAAACTAATCATGTCTTTGTCTAGAATTTTATTAAACTTTTTCTGACAAGATGTTACAAATACACTCTGTGGCTGTATAGACTTCAATTTCCACAGACTTAGATATCAGCAAGAGTGATGGGGTAGGGGCTTTGAGCAGCAATGCTAATAATAGTGGCCATTAATTAAGTGCTTCCTAGATTCCAGGTGCTGTACTAGGCATTTAATGGCATCATTACATTGAAATTTTCACCACTCCTAAGAAGTAAGAATTATACTACTTCTATTTGAAAGATAGAGACACCAAGACAAAAAGAAAAGTCACATGCTCTAAGGTAGGCTTAGGTAGAAAAGTCAAGATTGGAGTCTTATGTATCTAAAGTGCTTTCAAGTTAGGCTATTACTTTTAATTCAGCCAGTAAATATGTATTGAATATAAAGTATTTATTGACAGTCAAATTGTGCAACTGTGATCAAGTTAAAGTCTTTACTCTCCAAAATATCCTAAATACATATGTATATGTATGTATATATATATATATATATGTTTGTGTGTACATATATATATACATACATACATACATACATATATACGTGTATATATATATATATATATATATAATTTTTTTTAAGGAAAGTTTGGGGCAGGAACGATGGCTCAGGCAGACAGACAAGAAGAGAGAGAGGGGAAAAAGCACTTTCATTCCATTTCCATTTTATTTGGTCACACTGGTTGTTTTCCCCAGGGTCAGGACTTGAACCCATGGTTATGTGGCTTACATCCTTTGGAAAAGATCAGAATAACTGCTGTTCCACCAGGGCATACCTGGAAAAGTTATATTTTCTGGAAAAAGGCAACTTGTAATTCTTCTTAAGTTATAAGAAATTTGAGGAATTCATTGTACTTGCAAACATGACACACAAACACACACATATAATTGGCTCTATTATTCAGAAAGATGCTATTAATACTAATAGCTTACTAACAGTAACAAGCAATTTGTTAGGAGTGAAACATTTACTGTCAATATTATGCTTATTTATTATACATATTTATTAAACTTTTGCATTATAGCCCTGAACATCTTGTAAGGAACTGACAAAAGAGAGCACAGTACTGTTAAAATTGCCTTTGTTGATTTCTAATTGGGGCAAGTAAAGGCCTCTATTACCTTGCATCTGTCTTATCCCCTAACCCTGTTTCCAATCATCTCCCACAGACACATATTCCTGCAGTACCCAACTGCTTGGATAACCTCAAATGTGCTATGTTCTTTACTGTTTCATGACTTACTCAATCTGAAATCTTGCTCTGGAGCAAGCAGTTGCTATACAAAAGCCTGATTGAAAGACTTAATGCTATTAAAACTTGTGCCATTTTTAATTCCCCTTCTTTATATTCTTGGGGTACTCTTTGGATACTTCTATCATGAAGTACATAGGCTATTGCTATCACTTACTTTTGTCTCCTCATGTAACTCTTAGATCTCTAAGACTGACTTTTGTCACAATAATAATACATGAAAACTAACTTGGCATGCCTTATTGAAGTAGCAGTTTGACCTGCTGCTTTTGCTGACTGCAGTCCACAGGTTAGCATCTTCAGACTGGAGGCACAACCAAGATGTGGAACTAAAATTAAAAAAAAAAATCGTTACCACCATTCTCTCTTCCCAACTGCCTACCTGCTTGTCTTTATTCCTGCTTATACCTTTCTGAGCCTACAGTAACATTTATTCTCAGACTCAGAATAAAAAAAAAATAATAATGTTTAACCTGATGTAGTCTATCTCTAACAGTTTATAAGATATATCATTATTCATTTAACAATTAATTTTGTGAGAGATTATGGACTCTATTTAAAGAGGTGAAACTGTTTTTAAATCATAGTTTTGATTAGTTGTTTTATTCTACTTTCATTTATCTTTATAATAGCAAAACTATAATATTAAATGGCAAGTTTTACAAGCCTGTTTTCTGTGTTTATTAATCAATTTTTCTTCTTTAATCCATTATATGATTTATTCCATTTTTCATTGATTTTCTAATGTTAAAACATGATTATGTTTATAGGGTAAATCCACATTTATCAGTATAAGTTTTCTTTATTGTTGCTATAACTATTGCTATTATTTGTTGACATAATATGGTTATATTTTATTTAGAAGCTTTTCATTGTGCTCATATTTCACAATATAATTATATTTATTCATAGTTGTTCACAAATAAATGGGCTAAGAAATTTTGAAATGATCTTAGGAGACATCCTAATCAGGCTCAATGGCTTAAATATTAAAAAACGAGTTTTTCATTGTATTTCTTTTTAAAATTTTATTGAGGAAATAGTACATCATAACATGATATAGTTTCCAGGTGTGAGCATTCAAATCAACATCTGTCTAGAATACGTTCGATTTGCCAATAATACAGGTCTATCCTTCAATATACAACTCACCCCTTTTACAAAATTTGACCCCTCCACTCTCCCTTCCCTTCTAGTAACCACTACTGTTAAGTATTTAGATTATTTTTTAGTACAGCTTTAGGTCGATAGCAAAATAAAACAGAAACTGTAGCGTACTTCCTTTACATCTACATATATCTTCTGGTCATATACACATAAAGCCTCCTCACTTTCAACATCAGATGCCACAGTGGTAGATTTGCTATAATGATGAAGCTATACTGACGCTTCATAATCACTCCACATCCATACTTTACATTATGATTATTCTAGGGGCCTGGACAAATGTAAAATGATGTGTATTCAGCATTATATGATCATACAGAATAGTTTCAATCCTCAAATTCTCTGTGTTACCTTTTCAGGCCTCCCTCTCCTCAACTCTTAAACAACCACTGTATTTTTACTGTCTTCATAGTTCCATCTTTTCAGAATGTCATGAACTAACATAGCTTTTCTTAGACTGGCATCTTTAATTTAGTAATATTCATTAAGATTTTCCCATGTCTTTTTTCGGCCTTGATAGCTCATTTCCTGTTGGCATTGAATAGCATTCCACTGTGTTGTTGTTCCATAATCTATGTTAATTTTCCTACTGAAGAATATTAGGTTACTTCCCAGTTTTGACAACTGTTAGTAAAGCTGCAATAGCATCCATGGGTAGATTTTTTTGTACATAGATTTGAATTCCTTTGATTAAAATATGAAGCAGCACAATTGCTGGATCATATGGTAAGAGTGTTTAGTTTTATGAAAACAGTGACAAACTAACAAAATTTCTTCTTGAGTGGCTTTACCATTTTGCGTCCCACCAGCTATGAATAAATGTTCCTGTAGCGTCACACTCTCACCAGTATTTGGTGCTTTAAGTGTTTTGGATTTTAGCCATTCTAATGGATGTATACTAATATCTCTTTGTTGTTTCAATTTTCATTTGGACTACTGCTTTCTTTTTACATTGGGCAATCTTTCTCTGGTTTTGAACAGAATATTACGCAGACCTCAATGCAATTTGGTGACTAGTCTTTCCTTTTTATTCTCATGAGCAGCTTTCAGCAAGTATAATGATTGTAGGTGTTTTTCTAATAAATAAAATTGTATTGGGTATTTTAATTCAAGTATTATAACTATGCCTGCTTTTTAAATGTAGAGTTAGTTGATATCTATTAATTTTGGTTATAGTTTGATTCATTTCTACTTACTGGTGCATTTATAAGTCCAAAACCTTTAAATTACCCCAACTATCACCATACTAGAATTTTGATTATTATTTTTAACACCAATGCATACTCATCATGTTGAAACAGAAAATAAAATATTGACATCTAGTTTCTTGATATTTAGACACTGTAAACTAGATAATTTGCTATTAAATTAGATAGCAAGTCTTTATTCTACAATGAAATTAGAGGTATGCTAAACTAATACATTATACATAAACATTATAATTCTAAGCACTCATCACAATTCATACAACCACAGGAAGACAACAGTCATAAATATCACATTTAAAATGGAATATTTCACCACAGCAGAATGGAAATGAGGCTGCAACCCAAAGTAAGTTTGCAAGTGGTTAATTTGATGATATATTTGGTATTACCTATCTGTGTGAAAAGACATTTTCAATATGTAAAATCTCACTGCAGATCAGCATTGATAGATGTATATACTTGCAGTCAATTTTGGTGTGGAGAACACTAACTTTGAATTCAATTTTTCACAATGTTTTATTCACCCCCAATTGTTTTTCTCATTGAGCTTTATCACATGCTTATATACACACACTCTATAAATATGCAGTTGTCAATAGTTATTACATTTGAATTTCATCAATTAAAAAAATTACAGAAATGCATTTTCTTTCCTGGTGCATATTATCTGTGTAGTATCCTCTATACTGCCTCTTGGACTGCAAAGCCTAGAATATTTAACTGTGTGACTCTTTGTCTAGTTAGTTTGCTAATCCTTATATTTAGAAATAAAATTTTGCGTCCTCTATAAAGTAACACTTTTATGGTACTATATTGAAACATCTTAACTCTGTGAGTTATTTTTTAACCCACAGATTAGATATAATTTTAGTATTACTGATACATTTTTAATTTATATTATACGTGTTTTTTAGAATCCTTGTGGCCTTTCCTGCTAATGTCTCAGACCTTCTATTTTGAACTCTTGTACTTTTTCCTGAAATATATTTTTCAGAAATCTTTTATGTTGGACTCAGCTCTGATGATCTTTATCTTTATTCTTGAAGGATACTTTTTCTGAGTATACTTTGAAAATTATTTTTACACATACTGGGCAAATATATCCTTTCTGCCTGTGCTCCTCCATTGTAGCTGAAAATTCTTCTATTGGTGCTATGTTCTCAAATACTCAAACTATTAATTACCAGACCAGCGTACATATGAGATAGCTAACTGCACAGATAGCCTATTCCTCAGGTTATATAAGTTCTACCACACTCATAGATTTCTTTTAAAACTTTACATTATTTTTGCTGCAAGATATAAGAAATTCAAGGTTATATTAAGGTATTTCCAAGACTGCTGACAATTTTTTTTTTCCTTTGGATAATAACATAGCTGTTTAATAGTGTGTTTCATATGTATATTTGTTTGCACATAGGTTTATTTTGATCATTGATATTAAAATACAATTTTGTATGCATTTTTCCATGTTATCCTATCAACAGTCCCATATAATGTTTTTCAAAAATAATACCTCCCACATCACAAACCTATATTGTGACTTTGACACTCTACTCTCTGTGAAGAGAGGTCTGTGATCCCTCCTCTTGAATTTGAGTGTGTTTGTGATTATGACAGACATAACACTGAGTGATGTATAAGGTTAGGTTGTAAACACAATATGATATCTGCCTGGTTTGCTTTGATTGCTTGTTCCTGGATCCCAGCCACCATGTTCTGAAGAGGTTCAGTAACCTCAGTAAAACATAGGGTGTTTTGGTTGAGAACCACTTTGAGATTCCAAGTGAAAATCTAGAGCAGGACACAAGAGAAAGGTTGTCTTCTGCTCTTCAGCTCAAGCCATTGAGTCACCCCCAGCTGGGGGAGTCTGTGGAGCAGTGATAGCCAGTTCTCACTGAGTCCTGTTGAAATAGCAAGACAAAGCGTAATAGTTCACTAAGTCTGGGTTGGTTTGCTACTCTGCTACAGATGCCTGGAATAGTTATCATTTTTATCAGTTTAAACACTAATGACCTGACTTTTAGAATAACAAATTAATAGGTGTTTCCAAGGTTCCCATAGTAAATGAGTAAACATAAGGGAGTCAAAGAGAAATTCACTCATATGTGGTGTAGATGTCAAATGAACGAACTACATTAAACAAAAGTAAACTCTAAAATGAACTAAATCAAACAATAGACTTCTTTTTTTTTTTTTAGAAATGGTGCAGACAGGAATGAAAGTGAGTAGGCAGGCAGGAAGCGAGAGGAGGAAGAAGCACTTCATTTATTTAGTTGTTCACATTGAAGACTCCCACTGGCCCCAGCTTGAACCCAGGACCTTGGGATGTGTGTGGGACTGCTCCCAGGGTGTTCTGGACCACTAGATAACCAGGGAACATGCAAACAACAATAAGCTGTTAGCCAAAAAAAGTCAAATCAGTGAGTGCAGGAAGATACGGGGGAGGATAGGAGGGTTTGCAAATAGGGTAAAGGATATTGATTGTACAGTGAAGGGAAAATGAAATAGTGAACTTACTATATTACATACAGATGTAAATTTACTATGATGTGTGCCTTAAACTTATTTATGTTTAAATGCAGTATTCCTTCTATAAAATCAATTTAAAAAGTGAAAATTTATAATTCTGCAAGTTTATGTAATTTCATACAAGGCCCCCGTATATTACTTACTGCTGTCTTCTCCAAGATACTGGTGACAAGCCTGAGATACAGCTAAGTGAAACTGAATTGTCTAAATCCATGCAGTTTATAAGTAACTTACATTCATACCTGACCACCTCCCTCCCAAACATGTTTTCTTATCCATTATACTATCTGGCTTTTTTGACCTCTTTCTCTTTCCATTAATCCATGCCTTCTTGACAGATCTAGAATTGTAAAGTTTTAAGAAAGGAATTGAGTTAGAGCTCCAAGTAATGACTCAGTGGTCTAAGAACAAGCCACAGGTTCTATATGCAGACAAAACACAATCACATATATGTGTGCCTATTTCTCAAAATTTCTTGAAGCCAAGAATTTAAATGTAGCTTTAAGGAAAGTCACAATTTCTTCTTTTCACTACAGGTGGACCTCCAGAGTTTTAATGTATAGAGCATCAATAGGAAATTTATACTATAATAACCAAAAAGAATGAAGAATTGATGAACTATTATTGTAAGTAGAGATAATCAATTTAGTCTTATCAAGATAATTTAGTTTCACAATCTGTCAATCTGTATAATCATCATTGATCATCACATTTTCCCTTTCCACTATAAGTTTATTTGAGAGATCCTCTTTGATAATGTTCCTGACTTTAATTCCTTTTATGTTAGAGTATTAGCATTTAGCAACCAGTGTTAGTTATGATCCTGATATTCTAGACCTTGATCTAAAACATTGATCTTTATCAGAATTCTAATAAAAAAGACTTCATCTAAAGTGTTTAGAGACTATTATAATATATAGGTATCAAAACAAAACAAAACAAAACCCAGAAACAAACCAATCCATACTTGACTGTGTAATGAAGAACATATGTTTGGGAGTCAAGCTAATGAGTTTGACACTTGGTATGGCCACTTAGTAATTCTTCTAAAAATTTGCAAAAATGTCTTGATATTTCTGTTCTCTAGTTTTGTTATCATTGAATTTGAAGGATAGCTCAAAAATTAAATGATTAATAAAAACAAAAAAGCCTCTACTTTTTGTTTCTCTCTCTTGAAACTTGCCCTGAATCAATCTCTTTTTAATCAATTTTGTTGATGGAATTTTGCACATAACATTATTAACTTTCAAGTTGTACATCATAGTAAAAATACATCTATATGTAATACATTAATTTAACTAGTATTTCATTTTTTTCTTCACAATAATTATTTCCCTTTATCCAGTTTGCCCTCCCACCTTCTCCCTTCTCTCCATGCAGCCACTGACTTGACTTCATTGACTGAAAGTCTGTTGTTGCTTTAGCCCATTTGTTAAGTCTATATTTGTTTGATTCAGTTCATTTGCTAGGTCTCTATATGCCACGTCTAATGATATCATATCATCTTGTGATGTCTGTCTTTCTCTTTCTGACTTTTTCACTAAACATAATTTCTTCAATATACATCTGTGTTGCTGCAAATGGCAGGATTTCATCTTTTGATAGTTGAGTAGCATTCCATTATATCTCTATATATGCAAATATATGTATATATGTATAGACACATTCACACACACATATGTGTGTGTGTGGGTGTATATAAATATATATATATATATATATGGATCATGTTGACTTCTGTACCTGAGAGCTAGCAATTTTTTTTTCCCTCTGAGATCCTTTAGGTAAAGAAAAAAAGAGGAGTTAAAGTAATGTACAAAGATGCCTTCCTGGGAGTGAGACAGTTCAAATTTTATGTAGACCAATTTTATAAAACTAGCAATAAAACCCGATATTTACTAGTTATGGTTACACAATTTATCCTGTTAAATCATAAACTAGCAATAGAAGGTCTACATGGGTATGCTGATAGGCTAAGACGCAGAATGTATATCTCTAACATATGTTTACCTTCTCTGGTAGATGAAGAATTATCTAGAAACATAAGGATGCATAAATAAACACACACATACAGAGAAAACATCTCATTTTCAACTGCCAAGTCAATCTGATATGAGTAGGAATATCATTCTAATACCAGAAGGTTAAATTGCATTACACTTCTCTTTCTCAGCAACTGACTAATTCAATCATAGCACATAGATTTTTCATCACTTTTTAATTTGCTTAATTTTTGTGAGCTGGTGGTTCAGAAAATTTCCCATTTTTCAACCCTAAGACTGTAGCAATAAGGCCATGTGCTATTCCTTCTCAGTGTCATTTTCATTTCAGTATAGATTTTATAGTTCATTACCTGTCAATCAGTTTTAAATGGCGCAGTAGTCATTTTATCATGTTCTATAAAAACCGTTTTATGCTTCTTTCAATGTCTTACATCCATTTTTGACTGAGCCCTATTTATTTCTCTAAGAGCCGTAGCCATCTGTAGCTATGCACATTTGGACATGTATTTATTTTAGCAAATGCAATATTTTGCTTTATATGGTATATACATTTTGGATATTTATTCAAGCAAGTGAATACTGAGGAAGCAGCACTGTGTAAATGCTTTATCTGTGATAAGTGATTTTATACCCTATGTTTTTATTTATCTCAAACTTTGAGGGCTACAATTTGAAATAACATCTTAAAACACTGGCAGAGTGTAATTTGTCATCCTTTTATTCTTAATTTACTAAAACATATTTGCATAATTAACATTCATGCACCAGGACAAACATAAATTTTTGAACCTGAACAGATTTTACATAAATTAACACTTCAATGTGTAACAAAAGGAAATTGTACATTTAAAAAAATAGTAACTTCCTTTCACAAAGGTTTGTTCCTTTTTCCCATTATATCATATTTTCTTCATTGAGCAACTTTCTCTTCATTAAATATATTTTTACTTATTTTTTTTCTGTTAAGAAATGTTGAAGCATCTTTTTAAATGTATGTTGGAGAGTGCTATCTTGTAAAATGAGGTATAACACAGATCACCAAAGATTATTTTTATGGCACTCATTCTTAAAACATACCAAAATATTTTATAAACTCATTTAGAAATTAGAATAATATGTGTGGCGTTCTGGTAAAACAACTCTCTAGAAAAGAAATCGTAAGGTTGCATTGTCAATTTCCATAGTGTAAATTTCCCCACTATTGTCAATGAAAAACAGCAACCTTTAAATTATCAGTTATTTTGTACAGTAGATAGAAGGGCACGCTATTGCTTCCTAAATCTAACCTCATTTTTTCCCCGTCCATTTGAATTAATATCCTCAGAACAAAGAGAATTATCTTCTCACTACCTCAGATATCCTCTCTTTACCAAATACCTAATTTTTCCTTCCATAATTCACATAAGATACTCTTTCACACTCTTGTATTTGGTAAAATAAATATTTTGCCATCCACAGTTTACTTTTCCTCAACTCATATATTAGATTGTCATTCTTTAATCCACAGTTTTCCCTATTTTCAAAGTTTATTTCTAAGCTTACTGCTTCCCTGAACCATTCCAGATAGTTATATTTATTCAACTTACTAAAACATTTCAGGAATTAAATTCCTTATTTTTTTCCTTCTCTTTAGAATACACAGCACTTTATTTTTTATAACTTTGCCACATTGCATGTATATTATATGTATATATAATAAAATAGGATTTTCTTTGAGACCATTGTAAGTAGATATATCTGTATACTTATACCTTTATACATCTGTATTATTTTAATCTGTTTATTTTTCTTTGATGAAAACTTAGCACAAGTGTACCTCAGCTAGAACATTCCTAAGCACATAGTCTAATATTGTGTGCATAGGAAAATTCTTAATTATTTTCTCTTTCACATTGCCTTTACTAGGCTCAAAAATTTTTAAGTGTCCATTTGTATAAATGATATTTAATAAATATTTAAAAAATCTATTTTCTAAGCCTTCTATATTTTAATTTCTCTACTATAATCTTTAAGTTTCCTAGAAAAAATTTTCAAATCACAACATTCACTTCCTTATTTTATTAGTTTCTTGAAATGCTGAACTTCTCTCTTTCTCTGTTTATTGTGGATTTTATCTTTATAAAACACACTAAGGGACAGGATACCAAGTGTTTAATTCTTTAAAAATTTTGTCCAAATAGGTAAAATTAGTATCAGTGAAACTTGTCAGTAGTATTTTATATGTTGTCTTCTATCAAATGTTTTGTTCCATTTTGTTCAAAGTAGATTTTCATATTTACACTAACAAAAATGTTTTCTCTTTTAAGGAAAGCACTTTCTATAAAGCAGCTTGATAAACCACTGGCCCAGAATATGTGATTGGTAGGAGAAGCTGAGAAGCTTGTAAAATGCAAATTGAGTAAGCAGTAGGAAGCAGAGTGTTGAGTTAGGAGAAATGCCAAAAGTATTTGGAGGCTCTTAATACAGGGGGAATAATAAACATAGCCACAGAAACAGATGACTGCCTGCTTCGTGTGTTTGGGATGAATTATTCTATTGTGTTTAGAAGAACCATATAGAAAACCAGCAACAGTAGATTTCAACATATGATACTGGGAATACATCAAGTCAAAGCTATGGGGAGAGATTCTGTGATTTAAAAGTACTACGAAACAATCAAACTGACATTTTTTCGCCTCTGGAAAGATAGCATACAGTTATGAGGATACAATAGAAACAGATCCTAGAGATAAAATTTCTAATCCTGAGACCACTACCATCTACTAACTGTGTAATCTAAATGGAGTTGCTTAGAAATATGTTGGGTAGTCAAGTCTGATTTTCAATTCACTGATGATTTGGTGTACAAATGTCCAAAATATTGCACAGGATATACTTATACTAAAAAAAAAAGACAGTTCTATATCTGAAATTCAAATCCAACTGGGTAATCTGTGTTTTCTTTTTTAGAGAGTAGTTTTTAATTTATTTCCATTTTTAGTTGTACACTGATTGTTTCTTCCCTGGACCTAGGACTTGAACCCAGGGGTATGTGTCCTGCACCTTTCAGAGGCAATTGACATAACTGCTACGCCACCAAGGCACAAGAGTATTCTGTATTTTTATTTGCTAAATCTGACAACCCTAGATCTAGGCAGGTTGTATAACATCTCTAAGTAGATTTATCTCATCTACAATGGAGTGGTGATCATCAAACCAAATGAAATAGAACTTATGCGGACACACACACACACAAACACACACAGAGACAACACACACACACACGCGTACGCACAATGTATAAATGTATTTAGACAATGCTGGGCACAGGGAGTTCTTGTAATTCTTACTTGAATACTACTCTTGGGTGTAATCATAGGAGGGTGCAATTTTTCTTTCCCTTGCATCTTTATATTTATTCTGTGTCTAGTCCTTTCATTACTTTTGATGAAATTTAGGAAATCCCATTACCTTGTAGTCAATTCTTAGGTTTATTTTTCTAGGCATAAATTAAATATCTAGTTCACTTGATAGTCATAACGTAACTCTTAATTTTAAAGTTGAGACCTCTTCCTTCTCCAGATTAGACCCGCCTTAGGGAAAAAAAAAACAGGTATGATGGGTTTCTTTATTCTACCATGTATTTTTCTGATCCTTTTCTCTCTTAAATGGCAAACCATGGTTACTGACAAAAGTGATACATATGCAGTGGGAAGTCGGGTGAGTTACAGGAGTGTTTGAGAGAGAGAAATAGAGGGATATGGAAAACCTTATTGCATTGTTGTTTTGTCTAATATACAGAGCTATCCCTGATGATCTTTATCCTTGGAAAATGTTTAAGGTGATTACTCCTCTCAGAACAGTTTCATGGAATATTTGTAGCTACACTTTCAAGAAGCTACCACATCCAGCAGGTCTATTATCTCTTACCTATTTCATTAGCATATGTCATTTTAGTGGTGAGGGTTAAGTAAAAGTTTATATTATTGAAGTAAAAATGCCTAGTAACTCATGATCAGAGAATCATTGTTGAATGCAGTACTATATCTTTAACAGTTCATCTTATTTTAAATAATATTCACTCTACGTTTAACTTATTTTCATTTTATAACTTACAAGAACTGTTGCATTCATATTTAAGAGATCTAAGATAGTATTGATTTCTTTATGACAGATGTTCCTGGTACATTTCCTTTATGCCAGAAAAAATTAGATTAAAAGTATAAAGGTGTAATCAATTATATATATATATTAAATTAATATCATATTTAATATGTTAATTTAATTCAGTTTTAGGGTTTTTTTGTATTATTATTAAAGTGAAAAATTCAACATCTAATATACGAGAGTAAGAATTGACATATGAATACTGAAAAATAGTCAGGATTAATCAATTTAAGCAAAAACTAGGGGGCAGTGTCTCCTGAGCTGTTTTCACTTACTTCTGGTATTAGATGTTTTTTCTTTCACCTGACAACCAATTATTTCACTCTTCTGACAAATACATTCAGTTTAATTCTGATACCAGCTTAACGGAATTGGTGCAGACCTTAAAAGTTAAAGCTCAGTCCCAAAAGACTGCCCCTACTTCCGATGGTAATCATAAATCTGGATCACCCATATTTCTGAACAATTGGTTATGAAATCAAGTGGTTCTCAGAATTCCCTCCCTGGGTTTGAAAATTTTCTAGAACTGCTTGCACAACTCAGTAAGTCACATTATTATTAGCAGTGTATTATAAAGGGTACTACTCAGAAATGTCCAAATGGAAGAAATGACCAAATGCATAGGAACCGTTGTTGGGAAAGAGAAGTACAAAATTTCCTGCCCTCTCCAGGCTTGTCCCTCTCTAAGCACCTCTCTGTGTTCTCTACCCACAAGCTCTCTGAACCACGTTTTTTGGTGTTTCAATGAGGGTTCCATTATATGAGCATAATTGATTAAATTGCTGATCATTGAACTCAATATCGAGTCCCTCCTTGAATGTCTGCAGCTGGAACTGAAAGCTTCAAACTTCTAATCACAAGTTTGATTTCTCCAGAAATCAGCAACTATCATGAAATTAGACACTCGCGAAGAGTCATCTTCTTCGCTTAAGTTCAAATATGATGGAAAGAGCTTCTTATCAATAACAAAAATGTTTCTATCAACCCTATCACTCGGGAGTTTCCAAAAGTTGTAGAAACTCAATGCCAGGAAGCAGATACAAAGAGCAAATTTTTGATCACAGTGTCCTTGTTTGGGCTGCTACAACAAAATACCGAGACTGGGTGTTTTAAACAACATGCATTTATTTATTTCTCAGTTATGGGGGCTGGTAAATTCAAGAACGAACTGCTGGATGAATCAGACCCTGGTGAGAACTAGCTTCCTGGCTTGGACTTCAGTCTTTTCACTATGTTCTCACATGGTAGAAAGAGGGAGATTTGATTTCTCTTCCTTTTTCGATAAGCTCACTAATTCCAGCATGGAGTTCAATTCTCATACCCCCCCATTCAATCTAATCACCTCCCAAAATATCTACTTCTAATTGCCATTATATTGAGGATTTGGGCTTCAACTTATAAATGGTGGAGAGACACAAACATAACTGAGGAGTTTTTCAACCATTGTCAGAGAATAAATAAAATTCTTCCAAATTTCACACTGATCTCATTCTACAATAAAAATCATAAATATACATATACATGTGTGTATGTATATATATTTGCCTCATTTACCACAGATTTGTAAATATTGTCTTCTATTTGTATAGTTTGTTTTTATTCTTGGGTGAGTTAGATTCCTTTGACTCTCATAATAGTTGGCCGACTGAATGACTATGATTTTACCTGTTCTTTTACTGAATTGCTCTTACAAAAAGAAGAATGTTTATTCATTAAATGCCAGATGGCTAAATGCAGGCACAGAAATGTACAAATGTGAATGAATGAATTAAAAGATGAGTCTTAGGCTTAAATAGGAATATTAAATAGGAATAAATCAACTAAAATTTATTTTTAATCATGAACTGTAAATACTAATTACAGAAATTGGTTTTGTTTTCATGTAAAATATTTAAACTTTTAAACTTATTAGACTACATATACATACATAAATATAAATATAAATATATATTTTTCTAATTTGCAATATCTTTGTAAATATTATCTTCTCTTCTTCTGTTTGTACAATTTGTTTTTTCTCTTGGGTGAATTATATTTCTTTGACCCTGATACTAACTGGCCAGCGACCTCATCCAAATAAATCTTATCAGTAATTTAATATGTAAGTATTTAAATCTAACATCCCTGAACTCTTAATACTTTTCTCACAGCAAATCTGGGACCTATTAGCAGTAGAGTGACCTCTAGTCTGTTAAAAAAAAAAAAAAAAAAAAGACAACAGGATATCACCACTTTTACTGATATAGTTTGCTTATTGTCTCTAGTAGATGAAACATTATACATATATATATATATGTTGCACTACATTTAGTCTTATTAAAAACTTTTTTTTTTTTTCTGCATCTTTATGACCAATGTTTCTCTGGTCCTTTCAGGAACTGAGTATTTTTTATTGTTCTGTATTTACTTAACAAAGCAGATATACCTATAAGACTTTTCAGGCAAACAGATACAATTAGACCTCAGTTTATTATCAAACTTGATGTAATTTAATGATCTAAAAAGCAAATGATCTGGAAATAGCTATTGTTATTATTGTGCATTATACAGAAGTTCGAAATTGTATCAGTTTCCAGATGTATTACCAATGCCTTCAATTGTATACACAAAGAACTATGTTACCTTAGATCCCAGAATAACATTACAGATTAAAACATATTAAAGCTGTTCATGCAAGTTAGGAAATGGATGGTTTTTTGGCTATGTCTTATTGAACTTGGTGTTCTTCTTAGGCAGAAATTTGAGCTGAGGTGTAGGGGAAAGGGAAGAGAAAGGAAAGCAAAGACAGAGAGTGATCTAACAGCACAATTTGGTTTAAAATGCAGGCAGAAATTAACCAGAAAGCCCAGAATGAAATGCTTGTTATGAATTACAAAGACAGGGAACAATAAAACGGAACCAATTTAGTTTAAAGTACTATTAACCAGAGCCAGGAAGTCAGTACAATTAGGTTTAAATATAGTTAATGAACTCCCCCGTATACCAGCCAGTGCTCAGAGTTACGGACTGTTGGAGAGATCAAACGTAATACTTCATAAAAGGGGTGCTAATCTGAAGCCCTTCAATCAATTTAAAAGAAGCCATTAAAAAGTCAGTCAGAAAATTTATCCCACCTCAGAACACTCCTACGCAGAAATAAGGACAAAGATCCACCTCTGAGGATCTTTAAAAATGCAGTCCCTAACCCTTCAAGTTTGCTTCCAGTCTGAGGATCCGTTCTCACTTTGAAGGTTGGTTCCCCTTTTTCCTTTTTCCTATTGAATAAAACACCTTTGACTTCACCTCTGTGCTCTACCTCTCCTTTCTTCTCACACATGTGCATGCTATGGGTCAAATTATCTGTCCAGAGACAAAAGCATCCCTGCTTGAAACAAATGATGCACACTCACCACATTGTATCATGCTGATAGTGGAGAAGGAATTTTGCAAAGTTGTAGAAAGAAACATTTTGATGCTGCAAGCTTAATCCAGAGGAAAACAAAAAACATAATAACCTTCCTTTAGAATTTTTATGTTTTTAAAGGAAAGGTGCAGACAGGAAAGTAGAGGAAGAATAAACACTTTATATATATTTTATTTAGTTGTTCATTTTGGTTGTTTCACCCAACCCAGTCCTGGCACCTGATCCCTGGTCCTTGGGATGCATGTAGACTGTACTCAGTCGGATGTGATGGACCTAACTACTACTCCAACACACGTGCCTTCGTTGTTTTTTTTTTTTAAACAATATGAACCAGAAAAAAATATTGTTTAGAATGAAAAGTTAGTACTCTTTATGTTATATATTACTTATATATCACTGTTTATAACTTTATTTTAGAAAAGTTTTATACCAGAAACAGTAAATATATATGTATATAAGTAAAACTACTGCATAAGATAAGAGATTCTGCCTCCAAGAGATTAGCTAAGTGACCTCTGTTGATTCACCTCAGGCTATTATTTGTGATCAGTGGACAAGGAACTAATTAGAGTTGAAATTATAGTTATACACTTTAAATTATTTTAGATTGTTGCTTTCATTTTCACTTCCCCTGTTCTTGACTGGGCTTTTAAACGTGGACCAGAAAACAATAATGGAATAATAAAAGATTAAAAAAAGACTTCTTTTCTAATTTTTTTAATCTACATATATTTCAGTTTTTAAGATCAGCCATTGCTAGAATAGTTACTATCTTCATGCTTGATGTGTCTAGATTGCAACTGGAAACAAATGTAATCAGGTACTGTACAATGATAGGAAAATGGAAAATGAAAAAGTTGTATATCTTGATTTATGTATTTATGAAATTTGCATCAAGAGAATTAAGATAAAGGTATAAAGTAATTATGAAACAATTTAGGGCAGAGGTTTAAGATTTATTTGTATAAAGGACATTATTTTGTCCTCTAAGCAGAGATAAAATATTTTCAGTTTGCTCTCTAGCTCACTGGCGGGGTGATCTTGAAGTAATTCACTTAGTTTCTCTACCTCAGATTCCTCATCTATAAAAAAAGTTTTAACATTGGTCCTTATCAAACTGCAAAACACTAAGGACAGTGATCCATTGTCATAATCTTGAAGTATCTGTTGCCATTGCCTAAAGAAGAGGGCTTAGTTTCTTTTACAATAGTTGCTAAAAATAAGTACTGGAAGTGGGACTGTTTACTTATGTTAATTGATTTTATATGTGGTAAAAACACTTAATATGGGTCTATGCTCTTTTTTCATTTAAATTAATTTTATGGATGCGACATTGCATCATAACTTTATATAAGTTTAAGGTATGCATAATTTAATCTACATTCAAAAAATTTATTACAGTACTGTATTGTTAGCTATAGGCAAAATATATTGACTGATTTTTAAAGTAATTTAATCCAAAACTCTTTCAACGATGAAATTATTTCTAAAGACTTAAGGATAACACATATTTGTCTACATTAAAGCAACCTAAAAAAATAAAACTTTACATCAATTTTTGGAACATAGGCAAGAATAATTTTTCTTAGGACATGTAATGTTTTTAATCAGTTTCTTAGCCAAAACTTCTCTAGAAAGTGTCAATGGAATTTTCCTGGAAAAAAATAAATATGGATCTATTATTTTAAAATTTGAAGTTGTTAACATATTCAACTGAATACCCTGGTAGTACCATGAATTTTTATTGAGATAAATCTTGATGTACTTTCTGAACACATTATACTAAATGAGAAATATTTAGATTCAATATTTAGTAATACATTTTTGAAGTATTTCAACCAATTATGCTTACAAATATCGAAATAAATATTTCTCAATAAACTTGTCTTTATTAATTTTAAATGCTGCAAAATTATAGTTGCTACAAAATTGCACACATTCTCATTTTTCTCCAGGTTCAAGTTATAACTTTATCCAGTTTAAAACTGATGTTTCACCTTAGTGTAGGTTGAATATTAAAGTTTCGCTATAGAACCTCATCGTTAAATCTTATAGAATATTTGAGTTCTTATAATTTTTTGAGTTTAATCCTTGCTTTTAAGATAATAAACTTCAATATAATCTTTAAAAAAATCATGAGAGCAACATTACATTTTAACATATAGTTTTAAGTTGTGCATCATTATAGATCACCATCTATACAGGCTTTGTTTTCAATAATTACAATTCTTTAAATCTTTAAAATATGAAGTTTTGGGTCCTTCTTTCATTGACTACTTTAAGTATTTTGCACAGATTATAAATAACATGCAAGCAATATTTTAGTGAATTGTCACTGTTGATTTAGAAAGGAGTTCCTGCAAATAATAAAAAAAGGAGTTCTTCTAACATAATAAAGGCAACATATGACAAACACACATTCAACATCTTAATCAATGGTGAAAAGCTGAGAGCCATTCCCCTAAAATCTGGTACAGAACAAGGTTGTCCGCTAACACCACTACTATTGAGCATCATTCTGGAAGTCTTGGCCAGAGTAATATACAAGAAAGGAAAATTAAATAAATTCAAATTGCAAAAGAAGAAATAAAGCTATCATTATTTGAGGATGTAATGATACTATACTGAGAAAACCCTAAAGACTCCACAAAAGAACAACTAGGAACAATAAATACATACAGCAATATGGCAGGATATAAAGTCAACACACAAATATCAGTAGCATTACTATATGCAAAAAATGAAGTAGAAGAAAAAGAAAGAAAAAGAAATTCCATTCTATTCACAATAGCACCAAAGGAGATCAAATACATGGTTATTAATTAGGAGGTGAAAGACCTTCTACAGTGAAAAACTATAGGACCTTAACAAAACAAATTGGGACACAAAAGATGGAAAAATATCTCCTGTTCATGAATTGGAATAATCAACATAGCAAAATGGTCAACCAAACCAATATAATGCATAGGTTCAACACAATTCCCATCAAAGTCCCAGGGATATTTTTCAAGGAAATAGAGCATATAATATAGAAGCTTTTGTGGAACCACGTGAATTCTTGAATAGCCAAAGCTATTCTAAAAAATTACAAATAAAATAATAATGGTGGTATCACACTTCCAGACTTCAAACTATACTACAGAGCCATCATTATCAAATATTTATGGTACTGGAACAAAAACAGACTCAATGATCAATGGAATCAAATAGAGAGGCCAAATATGGACCTTGAGTCTAAAACAAAGATGCCAAGAGCATGTAATGGAGAAAGAAGTCTATTCAATAAATGGTTTTGGGAAAACTGGAAGGACATCTGCAAAAAAAGGAAAGAAAGAAACTAGACTACCCATTATCACCAGTAGAAAAGTCAATTCAAAATGGATCAAGAAACTGGACATAAGAACCAAAACCATAAAATACTAGGAACAAAACATAGGGAAGCACCCCATAACCTTAAGCTCTGAGAGGTCTTTGGGGAAGGAACAATGATAGCAAAAGAAACCAAAACAAAACTAAACATTTGGAACTACATCAAGCTGAAGAGTTTTTGCTCAGCAAAAGAAACCACCACTAAAACAAAAAGGCAACCCATGGAACTGTAGAAGATAGTCATGCAGTATACATCAGATAAAAACTTTATTTCTAAAATATACAAAGAGCTCATATATCTCAACAATAAAAAGCAAATTATCTGCTCCAAAAAATGGGCAAAAGGGTTGAATAGAAAACTTTCTAAAGAAGACACACAGATGACTTATGACACCTGAAAAAATGTTCTTCATCAGTGAAATGCAAATAAAAACTACATTGAGATACCATCTCACACCAGTCAGAATGGCCTATATTGAAAAGTTGTTGGAGAGGGTGTAGAGAAAAGGCAAACATACATATCTTATAGCAATGTAAATTGGTGCAACTTCTTTGGAAAACAGTATGGAGATTCCTCAAAAAAATAAAGATAGATTTACCATTTGATTCAGCAATCCCACTCCTAGGTGTAAACCCAGAGGACACAAAATTTCTACATCTGCACAGCTATGTTCATAGCAGCACAGTTCACAATAGCTAAAACACGGAAACGACCTAAATGCCCGTCAGCAGATGACTGGATAAAGAATCTATGGTACATATGCTCAGTAAATTCTATGCTACTATTTAAAAAGCATGAAATTGTGCCCTTTGCTACAATCTGGATGGAACTGGATAGAATAATGTTGAGGTAAATAAGTCAGAAAGAAGAAGCAATATACAGGATGTGTTCACTCATATGTAGAGTATAATGAAATGAAACAAATGAAGATAAAATACCCCCCAAATAACAATGGGACTCATAACTTATTACAGGGAACAGGGGAGACAAGGGGATGGTAGTTAAGGACACTGAAACTCTGGTGGTAGGTGTGGTGTGAAATACAAACTGAGAGGCAATTTTAGTATACTAAATGGAATTTAGCATTATGAATTAAAGAAATAACAAATATTACTATTATTAAAAGTTCTTCAAAGATATTTCTAAAATCTGTTCAATGACAGGCAAAGAGATAAACACTTGCCATATAGATTTTTTTTATTTAATATCAGTTTTGTCACAAATGATTTTCTAGTTTCTCCTCTATTTAAATTAAATCATTTTAAAATTTCAGCTTCTGTTTATTAATTAAAAATCCTGTGTTGCTAGCAGGCATAGATTATGAATACATTTTAAATACATTCCTGACCCATTTTTTTTTAAATTAGTAAAAAACAAAACAAAACAAAATTTGCCACAGAAATAAACTCCTCAAGAGTGTGTTCATAATATTAGAGGAAAAACACTGTTATTGTCAATGCTGGCATTTTGAATTGAATTTAGACTATTTACATAATATAAAAATTTCACCACTGAATGACTGAACATCAGAAATTTCATTTCCATAAATTGTATGAAAAAAAATCAAGTCTCCATTGAATTTACTTCACTGGTTCTCTATTTGAATAATGAATGATACTGATTAAAAAAAAGTACTTTCCAAGTTCTTCTAAGTGAGCCTACATATGAATAGTTACTGCTTCATTTTTCACATGTGCACAGGAAATTGTAAATGGACTGAATTAATTTAGAGTATCCTAATTATAATCCTGATTTATTCATTATGAAATATTCAGATTCATATATACTAAAGAAATTCATGTTTACATATACAAATTTTGATATTTCATAAGCTTTAAAACTGTGAATTAAAGCCCACTTAAAATGGCATAAGAAATTTCTCTATTGTTTTTAAATCTTGACTCCTTAGAAAAACGTCTTAGTGGAAAGCCTACTTAACTACTTGTGGAAAACTTCTATCTTTTATGTAAATGCCAAAACTATTGATAGAGTTTTTTTCTTTTCTTTTTATAGAAATTGGAGAGACAAAACGAAAATTTAAAAAAGAGCCATTTAAATTATCATTTCACACTTCTTTTTGAAACTATGTATATCATTATCTCTCTATTGCTATATCAATACATAATTTTAACTCATTTGGGATGGAAGATAGCTTCTGAGAAACATTTACTTAGTTTTACAGACTGGTCAACTGTCCTCTGATCATATCTATATCTTTCTCTGAAAAAAAAATATATTTAATCTTTAAAACAACTGAAAACTATAATTCATTTCAAATGATTGATAATTCAGTTTATCTTTGATTTCTGAAAGGCCTCCTTATTTTGTTTTCCTTTACTTTCTTCCTTCTTGGGTTGTCTATTTTGCTTCTGTGCTAATTTTAAATGAAACATGCAATCATCTGTGAAATATGTTGCATATTAAATATCTATTAAATATATCGTTATACTGAATCCTTCCAAAGTCAGCTGTCAATTATCTATCAGGTGAAAAATATCATCTATATCTATCTCCTTCCACTCTGCCTGGGTCAACATCTCTTGATCATTTGCTTTGCCTATTCAAATTATAGTTATAAAGTGAGTTTGTCTTTTTCTACAGCTTTTTTTTTCTCAGAACTGCTACCTCTACCACTTGTATAAAGTTTATCATGGTGGTCACCACATACATCTTTGGGGATTAGATTAGTTGATTCTTGTATACAAAAGAGAGAACCAAACCCTGTGAATTCTAATTCAGAAATGCTTTTAAATTTTGTCATCTCTATTTTCAGTGACAACATTTTTTGCCTCCAGATGCTTATTACTGCTCAGTTGAACTTCAGCAACTATTTCTTCATTAGATTTTCTTCGGCAATGACTTATTTCATTCCAGGTCAATTTCTACATAGCTGTAGAAGGAAGAAGGGAATTAAATGGACAAGAAGGCAAGGGAATGGGGAGATGAGAGGGAGGATGGAGGAGTGAATCAAGTACCCAGTACCACTGAGAAAATGTGTCCAAAGTTCAAATCTCCTCATTACTGGGTTCTGGCTACTGGAAATGCCTGCCTCAAATTCAAGCTCCCATCTAGTACCTGGGAAACGAGCTGTCAGCTGTGCCATCTAGTACTTTAAATCCACACTGGGACCTGTGTAAAATTTGTGCTGATTTCTCATAAAAGTGCATTTTATGATTCATGACATTCTCATGAACTCAGGATGAGTCTGTGGTCTCATTCACCTACCCCACGACCAATAACCATGAAGTGAATGCTTGAACTTCTACCTGTCAGTGGTTTGACTGTAATGGTACCTCAAAAATACAGAACCCTAGAACAGGGGGATGACAATATACATTGTCAGTATAGATTGTGTTACTCCAGTCACTGGCACTAAGGGTTGTCTTCTCACCTCTGCTACATTTTGTACCATGTGTCAGGCAGATTTCTTTGATGGCTATGCTTCTTTCTGTGGCTTGTAATTAAATAATTGTAATTCATTTATTGACCCTTTCTATAGATTTTCTCTCTTGCTATGTGATAATAGCATGCTCTCCTAGTGGGTCCTAAGCATGTCAGATAAGGGTGCTTTTTACTTTAGTAAAAGGGACTGGTCTTCTGGTTCTGTTCTTGCCTAATTGTGATAGGTAGAGGGCAGAGATTAAGTCATCATTGCAAATCACATTCTTAGAATGTAGTGATTATGCCTAAAATGTTGAAAAGAAAACATAATAAATGATATGGTTGTAGATGTACTGTTCTACATTTATACTATAAAATTACCAGTGACAATTTGAATATTATCAGGAAATGAAATAGTCACATTTCTCTATGTAATCTGGGTAAAGTTTGCACTTGTTGTTTTCATTAACGGAATGCGTTAATGTCTCTGAGAGTTATTAGAAACTGTTTCTGGCAGCACAATATATGAAGAGGTCTTAAGAAATTGTGAATTTATAAATAAATGGTATTTGGAAGCTGCTGAAACATGGAGATTTATATTGTTTAATACAGATTCCAAAGAGAAATGCCATTGGGGATAATAATAGCACCACTACTTTTTTCTCATAGTAGAGATATGATATTTATCAGAAATGGTACACTTACCGATAATGTAGGTAAATAGAAAATTGTTACTGGATCTTCATGTGAAGAGATGATGCCTGTACTAATGAAACAAAAAAAGCAAGTAGGTAATTAACACTGTTCTACTTTTTATTCTTTCATTATTCTATTCTCTCATTGATAAATTACTATTCTACATAGGCCACATGGACTGGGCCAATACATTTTGTAATATATTTTAGAATCAAAGTGTTATCTGTTGACAGGGACCTTACAGAATGAAGCACAATAGAAAATCTATTTGCTATATATGTATCATACAATTCATCTATTCTTAATCATGCCTCTTTTAGTTTGATTGGTAGTCTGTTGCTTATCATCTAGTGAATTTGACATGGTTCTAGGTGTTCCAGATAATTCTAATTCTTAAGAAAGGTCACATTGAATCTATAATATCCCTTTTAGACATTACGGCTATATTTCTTAATATTGCTCTTAATGTTGGCAGAAAAAGAACCTGGATTTTTATTAGGAACTCTGACCTAATTCATCTTGGCATGCCTAGAACAATGTCAATATGTACTTGGAACTAAACGTCCATGGGTGGAATGGTGAACTAATGTTTAAAAAAATGATCATGAATAATGAATAAATTTTTTTTTGCTGAATGTAATGTTTATGCTGCACAGACTTTTAATAATCTGGTTTATTCTTCCTATTTATTTAAAATAATATTTTCAATACAATCAGAAAAAGGGTGATTTAATGCAGGAAATACCTTCTATCAATAATATTTCCCTTTTGTCAAATATGTGAGGTTTCCTGATGAGGGCATTCCAACCAAACACTTATTGTTTTGAGTCTATTTTACCACAAAAAAAGACATTTTTAAACACATTTGATTCAGGTCCTAAGAGGGGATTAGGGAAACGAAGAACTATGAGGAGAGATGGAGATTTTCAACAGGAGGTTACTTGTCCATGCTTGGAATATGAACAGGAAACAAGAAAGGTTCTGAAGTTTGGCAGTACAAATTAGTCTTTCAAATGCTTAGGTCCTTTCAAAGGAACCATCTGGTCTGATGCTGTTAGTACTTGTAGAATCTGAGGCAATGGACTCTTTTACATTAAATCTCAGAACAAAAGTTGCCTTTATTTTGTATTACTAACTTAAGGTACAAACACTTGTGGTGTTCATCTCATTTACATAGTTTTGATCATATTCCTGTTCCTTGAATGTATTCCTGGCTAAAGGAACAATTAGACTCCCTGAACTTTTATTATAGGAGGAAAACGGATGGAAAGGGGAGACTGGAATTGCTCTCCTTGGGTTATCTTTGAAGACTTGTTTCCAAATGAGGGATGGGAACTGAGAAGTTGGGAGTGGAATTAGGGATGCATTTTAGCCAACCAAAAATATGACAGATATATGCCACTTAAGGCAGCTCAATCTAATCAAACACTGGGTTTAATTTTAGGACCTTGAGTTATAAACCATGTTCTGCCTCTGACAATGGCAAATTGCTTCACCATTCTGAACCCCACTATTCTCTGCAAAAAGAGAAGGAGGTGGAAGAGTTGAATTAGATGTTATAAAAGGTAAATTCCAGTTTGAAAATGCATTCTGTTCTATGCCTTCTTTTCAGATTTTTGCCTGATAGATTCCAAATCCATTCTTGTTTATCATATAATGTCAACAAGGAGAGCTGACACCTTAAAATTAAATTTATATAGAACAAAAGGCTTATCAATGCAACTTTGATTAAAGATGAGATCTTTCTTGCATATAGGAACAAAAGTAAAGATTTTTGTGTTTAATACGCAAGGTGTTATTCCATTTGAATAAAAAGATGAAAAATCCTGTCAATGAATTATCATTTTTTATGCTATTTCAAAAATAAAGTTAAGAAAATTTAAAATCATAAGAAAATTTCAAGATACTGAGCAACTACTAATACATTTATCTTCTTTAATAGCTGCTGGAGACAATGTAGCTATTGCTGTATTTATTGTATGATTAATAAATTATATTCAAGATATTGATATAGAATGCACTTTTTTTTCAGTCCTAACATAGTGCCTAGGATATATAGGGTATTCAGTATATATTTGTAGAATAAATATATGTGTTTGAGAGAACAGATCAACAAACAGTTAAAATTTTGAGTAGTCACAATTCTGGAGAAAGAAACAGAAAATTTTGTAAACATTTGAGTAATATTTTTGTATTCAGGTTTCATCTGGATTCTTTCCAGGATTAAAAATTCAGAATGATTGCTAGGAAACTGTTGCTCTTTATACAACCATTAATCAACAGATTCATTTAAAATATTTTAAAAGAACATTGTAGGTGATAGAGAAATAGCATTACTCTTTTATTGTATAAATAACATTAACTATGTTCAAGATCTAGTCCATAGAAATTATTCTGAGATTAAGAGCAGACCAAGGAAATTATTGGCAAACCCTGCAATTTCTTACTAAAATGTTTATCATTATGGACACACCAAGCCAAGAAGCATGAGAACAGATGGTGAAATGCCAAGTATGAATAAATTGATGTCTCTCTCTAGTATCCTAAGCCTAAGGACTTGGATATGGACCAATATATACTACTGTGGGCCTACTGAGGAGCAAAAATTATTCAGCAATCATCACAGTAAGGAATAGAATCCTGGAGAGTAAAGCAAGACTTCAGTCATCTCCATTACAAATCTTTCATAGTCTCCAGAAGGCTGTTTGGAAGGAAGGGAACTTGCCAATGCACTTACTTAAAGTTAGCTCCAACTTCTAAAGAAGCCTCTGGCAAACCTTTCAGAATATTCCTTTTCTTTTTTGTTTTTCCCTTCTAAATTCCCTACTCATCTATTTGCATAGATTTCTCAAGGATTAAATAAGATGGCTAAATAAGATTACTTTGAAAGATATAAACCACTATTTAAGCATTATTTACACATATTTATTTTATTGTTGTGATTCATTCATTAAATCTCATATTTCTCTTTGAGAAAGTGTCCCTAAACTCCAAATCATTTTCAAAATTAAGTTAGAACAGTGATGTTTGTGGAAATATTGTTTTCCTTCTTACAAATCACAAGTATTGTTTATAGATAGAATTTCCAAACATTTTCTAGTATATTATATAATTTGAAATGTACTATTTCACCAGGCGATATTGTTATCTTTTAAGTTGATTACACTTGAAAGTGATAACACTATTATGTGAAATAACTCAGACCTCCTAACTGGATTTTATAATAGATAATAACATAAGAACCAATTTAGGAGCAAACATAGTAAAATAAGCGCAAAAGAATTAATGCAGTAAATAATGATTACATACCCATTTTTAATGTAATAGAAACAAGGCTCCTCTATGCAAATCATAAAACTTAAAAATAATTTTCCAGATTTGATCAATAAACCCATACCTAATTTGTAACCTGCCATATACGTGAGATAATAGTAAGTTATCCAGGTAGTTTTATTTAAAGAAACATTTAACCAAGGGTTAGAGACTTTTTCATTAACTAACGAATTGAATAATTTTTAACCATTTAGTCAATAAATGATCTATGTTTATATTTGAAATGTCCTATGCTGGAATACTGATATTGTAACATGAGATGATTTCACACATTTATAGAAATATGAATATATATCTATATATAAAGAAATATTACTCTTTAATATTATTTATAGCATGAAACATCCATGAATTTAGATAAAAAATATTTCTTTTTGTAAAATATATTGAAATTTTATTCATTACAATTTTAAATTGTAAACTAAGGCTTATTTAGAAAAAATTTAACAATAACATAATTCTCTAGCTAAATAAAGCCAAACATCTGAGATTGAAAATGTCATATTGTAGAAGAGAGGAAGCCGCACCCCACTTTCTGCCGCTGAGGATCAACAGTGGCCACCCAGCCACCAGGTGCCTGACAGTCTAGACTTGCTGAAACCTACTGACTAGATAAAAGGGACCCCTTTCTGAGAAGGAAACCCTATGTGTATATTACAATTATGTGAATCCTGTGTGTTATCCATGTGAGGAATTCACAAATGAATAGCTGAATTCCTTTTGTAATTCCTGTTCTAATTCACACCTTCCCCTTTCCCTCACCAGTGAAAGTGTATCCCAAAAGTATTTCGGGGCTCAGATTCTATATCTGGCCCACAAGTAATAAAGCTATCTTCACTACTTCTAAAAGAGCACCGGTTGTATTTGTTGGTTAAGAGAGAGAGCTATTACAATATATTTTTCGAGTTATTGATGTGATTTGTGTTGAATTGCTAATTAATTGGTATCCAACTACCAGTACATTTCTGGAGCAGCTCTTTATAAAATACCTGTCACATATCAGTCATTATGCTGAACATAAACAAGTATAAGATACTACCTTCAAGAAACTTGCAACCTACTTCAAGGTAATTAGTTTATAAGGTAGCATGAAATGTATGTTCTATATAAAATTATAGAATACATAAGTAGCATAATTAACTATTAACAGCATCTGAGTTCACTGAAAAATTATTAAAATTTGAAAGTGATCCATATTAAAGAGAGTTTTACTTAAAAATTCTCACTAGGAATGGTCATGGTTTTAAAGCAGAAATGATTATTCTTTCCATCAGTTTTTCATATTTTATTGCTATTAAACTTCTTTGTTTTTGTTTTTTTTTTACAAAATTGGAAATATCTAAGATATGCTACGAAATGCCTCAACTCACTTAGAAAAATAATACAAAATAGCTACTGTTGAGTTTTTTTAACTCTTTTGCCACTTTTTTAAATTATTTTTTTTATTTCTGGGATGATAGGTATATTTAAAAATCCACTATTTGAAATGTTCATGGGAAAAACTATTGAGCTTTATTGAATTAATGCAGAAAATTTCACGATGCAGTCAGAACATGAATTATAAGACTTTAATTTCTCAATACTCATAAAAATAGTGTATAACAGTTTTTTCTTAAGTAGCACAAAATTAGATAAATAATTTTGATAGTGCACTTTATTTTTCAATGTTACCCTAAATAGAAATGATAATTATCTTATTTATTATTTATTTATTAATAGGACCTGAGATCATAAATTTTTAGATATGTTTGTATATGTGTTTATGTATGTGGCATATTTATATCATATCTACACACAATGTAGATTTATGTGTGTATTTATTCTTCACATGTGTACATGTATGTTTGTGGCAGGCAATACATTATTGATAAATTGTTATAGTTTTGACTTATATGTTAAAATGCTTTATCACAAGTATATTAAATTATGCACATTTATCATTTAATCATTTGATCAGCCAAATTAAAGTGCCAGAGTTGTTAGATATGGTACAGAAATGAATGAGATGAAATCTAGGTCCTCCCTTGTCCTCAGTTTTACATAGTAAGTGAGGACTCTGGTTTTGCAGAAAATATTAACTGCAATATCTGGGATGGCTAGTGATGCATATATCATATAATCCAGTTATGCTACATATATTTATGTGTTTTAGAAAAAAAAAGCAGCCAAATGAACAACTAAATGAAATTAATGAAAGTTCTTTCTCCTATCTGTACCTTCCTGCCTACCTATTCAATTTCAGTCCTGCCTATGGCTTTACTTTGAAAAAAAAAGTGTTCCTGTTTTTCTAAATGGTATGTTTGTAAAAATTATATTCACTAGAACCTGCATTTAATTATAGGATAGCAGCTGTGTTGATGGACATCTTCCTATCACTGTGAAAAAAAAAAAAATACTACCTACTTTGATTTTCTAGGTGCTTTATCCCTGTGCTATGTAAACTGGGCATTCTTTTCAGAGGGTGAATTGGGAAATACTTAAGGCTGAGTTTATTTATTTTTCTTCTTTCAAGGGCCACTGGCTATTGTGAATTATGTGCCTATGAACATATAGGTACATATCTTTTTCCTGATTAGTGTTTTTGTATTGTCTGGGTATTTGCCTAGAAGTGGGATTTCTGGAACATAGCAGATTTTTTTTAAAGGAATCACCATATTGTTTTCCAAAGGGTTTGCACTAAATTATATTCCCCTGCCCCAACAGTTGAGGAGAGTTCCTTTGTTGTCATACCTTCTTCAAAAATTGTTGTTGTCTTCTTGATGTAGATCATTCACAGTGGTGTGACGCGATATTTTATTGTGGTTTTTATTTGCATTTCTCCAGTGGTGAGCAATGTAGCACTTTTGTTCCTGTGTCTGTAGGCTGTCTGTATTTCTTGTCTAAAGGGTTTCTGTCAGCCCTTCTGCCCATTGTTTTGAGTGGGTCATTTGATTTCTTTGTTGTTGAGGTGTTTGAGCACTTTATATATTCTGGAGATAAAACTCTTGGCTCCTGTATGTTGTGTGAACATCTTTTCCCATTCAGTGCGTTGCCTTTTAGTTTTAGTAGTGGTTTCTTATGCTGCACAGAAATATTTTTTGTTTGACACAATCATGACTGGAAGTCTTCTATAACCTACTATTGAATTTCTCTAGTGTGTTGTTTACTCCCAATATTATATTCCTTATTTCTATAAATTCTGTTTGGTAGTTTCTCATATTTTCTCTTGATTTGTTGTAGATCTTATTTTGTTTATTATTTTATTTTAATTTCAACAAGAATTGTCAAGACTTGTTTTGATATTTTTGTCAGGCCATTTACTTAATTGTGTTGCATTGGGATTTTTATCTGGGGTTCGGTTTTGATCTATCATTTGGGATAAATTTCCCTGTCTCTTCATATGAATTATTATTATTATTTTGGTACTCTGCATTTACTTCTATGGATTGGGCTAAAGGGTTTCTTTTCTTTGTCCTGATGCAATAGTCTTGTGTTGCAGAGTATAAGCCTGTGGCAAAAGTTTCAGCTTCTAAGGACTGAGGGCTTTAGGCTGCAGAGAAGCACAGAGGTCAGCAGCAGCTCCAGGCAGTGGAGGGGCAGCCGTTTATCAGACTGCTGGTGTCTCATGATCCTCTATGAGAGAGCTGCTGCAGCAAAGCTGGAAGCTCTACAACTGCACTTTGCAGGAAATCACTCAGATGCCTGTGCAGGACTTGCAGCTTCTGCCTCTTGCTTTTATCCTAAGTGTTTGATGCCCTGATAGCCATAAAGCCCGTGACTTGGAGAACAAACTGTCCCACCACCTGCTGAGGGTGGAGGTATGGGATTTTTTGACCTCCAATCCTATTCCATTATGGTGTCCCTCAGTGCCAGAGACACATGGACTAAAGAAACTGGCAAGATGCTTGCAGCATCTATTGTCACTGAAAGGCTATTCCTCTTTTTTGTTCATCCTGCTGAAGATTTTGATTTAACATGAAATATTTTAGTTACACCTGTTAACAATTCATTTGTCATCTCTCCCTGCTCACTGTCCTGCTTGATCCACTCCCCAGAATTCTATTTTCCTTTGAGGAAACCCCCTATGTTTTAACACCAGGGACTACCCACTCCCCTCTGGGGCACAATTCTTAGATACTGGAGCACCCTATGAAGTGTGCACCCTTTAGTCTGTAGGAAGAGGCTCTGTCACTGGTATTTATCCTGAACTTGAGTCACAGTGCCCAGGCAGCAATCCTGGTGAGACACTGCCTCAGCTTCTCCTACCATTGCTGATATTTTTGATCACCGCGTGTGTGTTCGTGTGTGTGTGTGTGTGTGTATGGCAGGGTATTGTGGGGGGATGTCAGTTCCCCAATCCTCAGTTCTTTTTTGAAGACTGTAGTTTGTATCTAGATACGATTTTGTTGTGTCTATGGAAAGACGTTAGCTCCAGATCATGTGAGGTGACCATATTAGGAATATCTGCACTAATAATTTTGTAGCACTATATATGCATTAAAGTGAATGTGGATTTTCAGTTAGTTGAAGTACCATATAGATATCTATTCAATAAGCTTGTGCAAACTTGTTATTTTAATTGTTTAAATCTTTTCTATGTTTATAAACATCACACATATACAAATGTCCATTTCTGTGATTAAAAAGATTTTTTTTCAATAAAAATTTTTGTATACTATATGTGTATACACAGATATATGTCCATTGATCTAGTAAATAATGATATATATTTATAAGCATGTATTTATACACACATGCACATACTTGTATGCATATACTCATGCATGTGTCTTGTGTGCACACATACATGTATGCATGTATTGATCCATTAAATACTCATATAAATGTTTTGATAGTTTTGATTTTTGTTTTAGACTTTCCTTTTTTTATAGATTCAAAGTACTTTGTTCGAAGAAGAGGAATGCAAAGATTTTTGCGGGGTTTTATTATTTTATTTCCTTGTTGTTCTAAGTAACTGAAAGAATAGGTTTGCCACTGACTGACGAGGAAGACTGGCAATAAAACCAATTTGGTGGCACGGTCTTATAGATTTTAATGTCAGTTTAGCATAGATTGGGACATATTAGAATTAATATTTAATGAGCAGTTCAAATGGCAAGTATGCAACTGAATATATACCTCTGAATTTTGATGGAGAAATAAAGCCAGGAGTTATTTTGTGTTTTTCATAATGAGTTTGATTTGAAATAGATAAGAATTTTCTCATTTCAGTATTTAAAATTAAAATATCCTTACCCAGCACTTTAAATCATCTTTTAAGGACTTACTTTTTTTTTTCCTTGAAACTCTTTGCATTTTAATGTATTAATTATTTTTGTTTGTTTGTTTTTTAATTTTGTGTGGTGATCTTAGGAGCTCTCTATAGTGCTTGCTGGATATTGGACAATCAATAATTACTTGTTGACTGAATAAATGAAGTATGTTTTATATCCGTTTCTGATCTCTTATAATTTCCCTCACTTCACTGTCTTTAAACCACACTTTTAAGAAAGACTCCCTTCTCAAACTTACAGCTATTCTGTGTCATTTAGTTTATTTTGCCTTTAAATACTAGTAAGCCGAATCTCCCGAAATGTGCAATTAATCACGTTCATGTCCTTTAGCTCTAAACATCTCATATTTCTCTGATTACTTATCTTCTACAACTATTTGGAGTTCATTTTTGTAGATTTAAGTTCAACTCTACTTTTGTATCTATTTTAAATTTGTATACAGTATTTCAGAGAGCACCATAGATAATAATTATATTTATATAGCGTTTTTGCCTAACAAATCACAGAGACATTTAGTCTATCCAGTCCTTAATGCAAAATTATGCAGTAGGAAAGTCAGGCAAAGTTAATTTATTGTTACTGGATTCAGAAATGTTAAGGAAGTAAAATCAACATGACCGGAACTTAAACTCAGTTATTATTATTTTGAATTGGAATTTGTTTATTTTCCCTGCCGTATAAAAACACTGTCTTAAATGTCATACTTTTCTATCAGAAAAAAAAAAACACTATTTGTAGGTATATCTTCTAATATACAGCATTGTAATATATATGCATATAAACAGATTCATATGTCTAATCTTAAGTTCAGTTTTAATAAATGCCCCCTACTGCCTCATGGCCTCTTAATGTCCCTAGGCAAGAGAGCATGAATCTGCATTATTAGAATCTCATGCCATATTGCACATATTATGAACTATAGTTATTAAATTTAACTGAAGCATGAAACATTTTTATTTATATATTTATAATTATTTTTAACTTTATAAGATTTTCTAAATATCCTTCAAAGAATTTGGTCATTTAAAAGCAATAGATTATTAGGTTTGTTAAGTAGAAATTCTTAAAGCAAGAACTTATTTTCAAGCACTTTGAAACTCATTTCTGCATTATTAGGAGAGATATCATGATCAGCATTTTATTTGTTCTGTAACGTACTGAAAATATCAACGTTAGATCATCTAAGTATGGTGGAATAATTTTTCTCTCATAGGGAAGATGCTGTTCTATAGGTATTTTGGGATTTTAGAAAGATGATAAATACATTGTAGTGAAATGCATGTTGATTTTTGTTGTCCAGGCATTGGATTTTCATTGTGACTTTACCACTCCTAGATGACCTCAACCTCTTGAAACTTTTTTCACTTATAGGCAAAATTTATACATATAAATAAAACGAAGTTTTATAAATCAGTATTAAGGTGAAAGAGTAAAAATAAAAATTCTACAGCATGATTGTTGCTATGTTTTGGTTCTCACAGCCATCATGTCATAATCTTAGCATTACAATATGCCATCTGTCTAATAGAGTGATGCAGATTCAGAAGTTCCAGCACGTTTCTGATGTCAACCTACATATTCATCCTGTTTGCTCAATAACTAGTAATGATTGCAACTTTTATCTTTTTTGTTTTAACACTTAGTTCCCAGTGAAAATGCAGTGAAATAGAGAAGGCTGAGTGTGACAAGTCCTATAGGATACTATGTAAGTAAAGTCAGAAAAGGAAATAATTATCTATGGAGGAGGAAATGAAGGAAACAACTTTGGAGTGTAATGCACCTCAGTTGGAGAATTTGTATAGTAAGTAAGCATCACTGGTGATACCCAAGATTTCTTTTCGACTCAGTTTATATGAAATGTATTAAGAGAAAAGTGATTAATATGGTTATGTAAATAATAATGCATAAATTACATGTTATGAAAAATTTGACTTAATAAAAGTCATTTTCTCTCATAGAAACTGCAACATAGAGAATAGTCCAGTGTGTGTGTGTGTGTGTGTGTGTGTGTGTGTCTGTGTGTCTGTGTGTCCTGGTGGTTTAGTGTTTAAGTACACCTCCTCCAGCCAGAACAAACCATGTAAGTATGAGAGACCTAGGTTTGTGTCCTAGGGCTGGGGAAACAACCAGGGTGGATAACTAACTAAATAAAATAAATCCTTCTTCCTTTTCTCTTATTGCCTGCCTGCCTACTCACCTTCACGCCTGCCTGTACCTTTCCTTAAAAACAAACAAACACAAAGCACATGTATTATAGAAATATTGCTGTGAAATAGGAAATTTCCTTCTAAGTTTAGGTTCATACATCAAAAGTCATGAAATCTACCTTTTAGGATCATCAAAGAAAGACACATTTATTCACACAAGAGGCAAATCCCTGCCATTATTTTTTTGGAGGCCATTTTTAGTGGCATTCCTAATATTTCCTTATTTAGGAAAGAAAAAATATTTATGCATATATATGCACAAATATATATGTATATATTAGAAAAGTGTGCTTAACCATCAAAGGATAAATTTAACTATTCAGAAACAAATAAGCTACTAAACTGCTATAATGAGGAAACAGCAAACACACAAGTCAGTTAAGCAAAATGGTAAAATGATGGTCAGTTTACAAAACTTGATAATAAATCATTGAACTCATGTGCCAAAATTACTTATATAAATATCAAAGATCAGGTAATTAAGCAATGCTGATTAACTTTGCAAATGAAATAGGTACATAACTATATGTGTCTGTATAAGTAAATGCCCCCTTCAAAAGACATAATCTTTATTTGCATTTTTATTCTCATCAAAAAATTAAGCACAAATATATTGGATAATACAGATTGATTTTTAATTTATTTTTCACTACATTTGATTATAGCAGTGTAAAATAAATAGAGTTTATTAGAAGACTCAAATATTTATGGAATATCTGTATTACTGATTCCATTTTATTTTTAAATCTTTTCTTCTTTAGCATTCCAAATATCATAGCTTCTTAGTAAGAAAGTGATCAATTATTAGGGCTTTATTTTGTTGCTTGTTTTCTCATTGATATATTTAAAATATATTTAATAATATTTACTAACTGAATAAATTTCTTCTCAGACACTTGGAAATTTAAAGCTATTCATTTTAGATAATCTTTCTAGTCACAGTAATTGGTCAGAAATAGACACATACCCAAGCTCAGGTAAATCAGAAAAAGATAAGGCCAACAGAATTCAATTCCAGAATTTTGAAGACCTAGCAAAAAGGTGACAGTTTCATTTTTCCTGTTCAGACTTAGTGGACAATGACCTCACCATGTTCTGTCTGTTAATACTGGAACATAAAGGGATGATATTTCTGTGAATGTAACCAAGATTGAAAAAGCGTAGCCAGTATTTGAAATCAAAGAACCTTGGTAATGGGCTCCTCTTTTAAAGCACAGGCAAAGCCGTTTCTGAAGGAAAACTTAAAATTCGAACATGATGAATTATTTCAACTGGGTTTACAATAAAAATCAATTTTATGATTTAGCTACCAGGAAATACTCCTCATCTTTACAGTGTCTCATTCACCAATAACCTGGGAATTGATTTTGATTTTTTTCCCTTTTTCCCTTTTCACTTCTAAATCCGATGTCAATTATTTTTCCAATACAAATTTCACATCTTTTGGTTTCTTTTGATCTTCAGGGTTTGTTTCTAAACAAAGCCTCCATAACCTTTTATCGAGACTATGGCAATAAATACATATATTTTGTTTCCTTTATTTTGTGTCACCAATCCATTCTCTGTACTTTACACAGAAATAATGATTTATAATCTAGACCCCAAAACACTCCCCTGGATGCCTATTTCATTATATTATGACTAAATTTGTCATATAAATTTGTCTTGTGTAATCTTACTTCCTCCCACCTTCCCAAACTCTTTTAAAACTGCCCTTGGTGTTTATTCTCATCCAGCTAGTAGCTCCTTTCTGGTTGCTAATTCAATGTACTTCCTCTTCACCATCTGTTTACTTGCTATTAATCTTTGGTTGAAAAAAGACTCCCTCTCTAGACTGGCTCCCACATAAGGTTAATATCTGAGGATATATGTCAATTTATCAGAGTCCTCTTACTATGACTCTGTGAAGAAAATCTGATTCCTGAACCAGAAACATTCAATTTCATTTCTTTTATAGTACTTCATGCATTCAATACTTATTTTACTTAATTTTCAAGGTACTCATTCATTGTTTGTTAATAACAATTGAATCTAAAGAGAATTGGAACTTGTTCCTGGCTCCTTCCATAGAAGATGACCCCCAGAAAGGGTTAAAATCATATTTTTCAGGAAAAAAAAGGTTCAATGACATTATTCAAAATTTTATTATGTAGGTTCATAATGGGACAGAGTTGTAGGTCTTCGGTGGGGTGCAGCTGTCAGGACGTCTTCTCTGAGGGCTTCACACACCTCAATGGAGCTGAAGTCCAGTGGCTTTTTGTCTTCCTACTGATACCTCTTGAAATGCTGATTAGGAAAGAGGATCTAAGAAGATTGCTTTAAACAATTTCCTTATTCATAATTTGCAGTAGGAAAGAAATTAAGACCTGAGTATATTAATGGTAAAACTTCAATAAAGGATGATAGGGTCCTGTTGCTAATATTATGGTAGCTGCTTTAATTTTTGAAGACTTGCTGTTTAAATTGTTCATGGTTTTGTTTTGTTTTATTTTTTAACTACCCTTAATATCTTCTAATGAAATTTCACCTTCCTGGAAGTTTTATTGAAGGGGATTTATGGTGCTTTCAAGTTAAAGAAGTTCTAGCAAAAACAAAGAGCAATTTGAAAATTTTATATAAAACTTAAAGACATCTTTACATGAAGAACATTTCAAGACAAACTAGATTTAATAGCTTCCCCAAAGAGGAAATAATATCTTACTATTTATAAATATTTAATGTTGCTTTGGATATATTAAGTTGTATGGGAATAAAATTATCAAAGGAGACAAGCTAAATGAATTGATAGTTGTATATGTACTCCATTAGAAAGTTTTCTAGGTTAAGTCTTTGAATTTGATACTTGTTATTTATTTTTGAATTTTTTATTAGCCATTTAAAAATGCTGCCAATGCTATTTCATTGGGAGTTCTTGTTCTGGAAACTAAGGATGTAAAACTATGGACAAACTGAAGAAAATTATATTAACTTGTACAAATGCAGGTTAATATGTCTAGGGTATTATAATATGAAACACATTACATGAGAGGAAATTGTTTGGAAAACATTGATGCCAAAAAATTTTCCCTCAAGGATGATACATAATATAAACAAACATATTACAATTGTGCCAGCTATAGCTGTTAGTTGGAGACATAGCAAGAGGTATCATGGAGAGCAAAATTATGGCTTGCTTTTCTAAAATGGACAAGTCATACTGAATAATATCACTTTGGGTTTATATATTATAACTCCTTTGAGGATATAATACCATAGTCATATGTTTTGTTTTATTTATCTTTGTTGTAAGAAACAAGTCATCAACTTCAGTGATATATATGAAATTGACTCATAAAGTGAAAATTTAAATGTGATCTTTTTATATGCTGACAGAATTATTTTTACTATAATATATTGCTTCCAATGACGACGAAATGGGGACAAAAACAGCATTCATAGCAACAAAGATCACCATTTATGCTTTATTATGTAACATCAGGAATATAGTTCAGTAAGCATTGCCTTACTTAAGGTTTACTCTTACTTTCAGAGAAGATTTAAAAATACTTACTGAAGATAAGAATGACAAAATGCAAACTAAAATGTTTAGATGCTTTCAATTAAAAAGGTAAGTATAAATAGGGAAAATAAAGAGAAAGTGTTATTGAATCACTAGATTAGAAAGAGGACCTTTATAATAAAGAGCACTTTACTAGTAGAAACCTAAGATTGTATGTGTAGAGAGATGAGCATGCATGATTCATGAAACTAACACAAAAAGTTGGGCTTCAAGAGTTCATGTATTTTAAAGAATTCAATAACCTCTTTGAGAAGTAGCAATATAGATATGAGCTAAAATGGTGGTTCAAAACATTATTTTTAACAATTTATTGCCTTCAAACTATGAACAATCACAAGAATTTCTGAAATATAGATATACAGAAATGAATGGAAGATACTTGGATGGATGGACAAATGGATGAATAGATGGATGGGTGGATGGATGGTTGGTTGGATCTCGGCTCCCATGATATTAACATGACTATTTTTTCCATGTATGTTGCTCTTTAGTTTATGCCTTGATACAAGGACTGTGACATTTTGTTTCTAAATCATCTAAAAGATGACTTGAAGTAAAACAGTTCAATATCTGCTGGTAACATGAATGAATTTTCTTTTATTCCTTTTTAATGAATTTTACCTTGACATAGATTTCCATTCTTTAGTGATATTTCTTCAATTCATTCTAAGTTTAAAGGGGCATTTCCTACTAAAATTGTAATAATTTTATTTCTTTCATTTTTGGTATGTTACATGAATTCATTACTCTTTGTAATTTGTTTCATTTTAGGAGTAAAGTGAAAATATCATGGGTTTTTTTTATAATTGATTTAATATAGCAGTGATATTATACTTCAAAAATATATTTCTGGCCATTCCCCTTAAGTCTTATCACTATAAAGTAAAACAAATGATAAAGAGTGTTACAGATAAGGGAAGATGCTAAAACAGCAGTTTCTTTAATCACTTGGGAGTCATTGTTCCTTTTCTTGTGTTTGACTTTCTCTACC
Source organism: Solenodon paradoxus (assembly GCA_004363575.1). Lineage (NCBI taxonomy): Eukaryota > Metazoa > Chordata > Mammalia > Eulipotyphla > Solenodontidae > Solenodon > Solenodon paradoxus. Next base: position 1,799,467 of record RJWH01000025.1, read on the forward strand.
TCCTGAGGTTTGTAGTTTGTAACTTACTGTTCACTTAAATTTTAGTAGTGATGATCTCTTATATTTAATAGGAAAAAATTCTTAAAATTCTAAAGAGGATAAAAATAGAAAACTCATTTAAAAGCATGTAAAAGCACTCTGGTGGTGGAATATTTGCTTGAATAAAAAATGGTTGTGAACATTATGATGAGGTGGATTCGTCTTAAGGACTGAGTTTTAAGAATTGGGTTTAGATAATGTGAACATTAAATCTATTATCTCAGGACAGAACCACTTGAGAGTAAAAGGTGTTGGTATTTTAAAAGTCAGCAGTTTTTACTGGGGAAGGTAACATACCTACTACTCTTGCTTATGGGGATTGCCTTTACCTTGAGAGCTTACAGAGGTTCTAAGTCAATTATACAGGCAGTCATTTGTAGTCCATATATAGCACAATGACTCTGGATTATAATATCTAGAATTTTTAATTGATTTTATTGAAGAAATATAGCATTTTAACATTAATTTGGTTTGACGTAGACATACGAGCAAATTTACATCTGTATATAGCACACTATGTATACCACTATTTTCTTTTTCTCCTCTTCTCTATACAATTAATCCTCTTTACCCAGTTATTTCCCCCACCCTTCCCTGTATCTTCTCTACCCTTTGACTTGCCATTTCCCTCCACCCTTACGACTCTTATTATTTGGATTAATTCTCTTTTTAAGTCTTGTAATATTTCATTTACATCATCCATTTGTTTTCTGTTTATGTTCACGTCATATGAGTGATACATATGATGTTAGTCTTTCTCCTTCTAGCTTATCTCTTAATTCTCTACAAGTACATCCATGTTGCTACAAATGAGAGGAATTCTCCCTTTTGATGCTGCACAGTATTCCATTGTGTATATATATACCACAGCTTCTTTATCCACCATCTTTTGATGGATATTAAAGTAGTTTCCAGATCTTGGCTCTTGTGAATAATGCTGCAGTGAACATGGTGGTGCATATATCTCTGTGAATAAGTATTGTGTTTTTAGGGTAAATACCTGGTAAGGAATAACTGGATCATATGGAATTTCCATTCTTTGAGTAATCTCTATACTGTTTTCCAGAATAGCTGCACCATTTTATATTCCCACCAACAGTGAATTAGACTTCCCATTTCTCAGCTTCCTCTCCAGCATTTATTCTTTTTTTTTTTTGGATGATAGCCATTCTCACTGGTGTGAGGTGATATCTTATCATTGTTTTGATTTGCATCTCCTTAATGATAAGGGAGTAGAATATCTTTTCATAAACCAATTGGCCATTTGTATATTGTCCTTGGAGAGGTGTCTATCAAGGTCATTTTTTAATTGGAATACTTGCTTTTTTTGTTGTCCATTTTTATGAATTTTCTATGTATTTTGATAATTAACCTCTTATCAGAGGTGTGATAGGCAAATATCTTTCCCATTCAATTGGAAGGCTTTTGTTTTCATTTGACTTTCTTTTGCTCTGTGGAGCTTTTTAGTCTGATGTAATCCCATTTGATTATTTTGGATTTTATTTGCTTTATAATTGGAGTCAAGTTCCCAAAGTTGTACCTTAGGTCTATCTCCAATAATTTTGGCCTACATTTTCTTCTATGTATTTTATGATTTCCAGCCTTACATCTACTCCTTCAATCCATTTTGAGTTAATTTTTGTGTATGGTGTTAACTAGTGGTCTTGTTTCAACCTAGAATATGTCTGTCCAGTTTTCTCAGCACAAAAGTATCTAAGTCATGATGGTATATCCCCTCAAAAGTACAGCCACAGAATTATTTTTAAAACACATTTTTCTGAATAAACTTGTGGCATAAAATCATATAATAACTTACCAGTATTTTAGGATTAAGTCTAATCCCCTGTATGAACTGCAGCTTGACTACCTCTTATACTTCATGTTACGTGACTAACTTTTCCTTTCCCTTTTCTTTTAGTTCTTTAAATTTGTCTTATTTTCTCATAGCACAGAGTTTTAGAAGTGAGTTTCAGGCATCTCAATTAATTTTTCTTATTTTTTAGATTTCATGTCATGTTGCTTTCTCAGGTGTCTTATGAGAAACTCTCCTTAAATTATGTCAGATTGCATTATTTACCTATACAGATTTATTTATCTCCTAGTCTGTAAGAGGTTGTTCAGTGTAAAACTGGTACTCATTCATCTTTTTTTGAATGAGTAAGTAAACCCAAAAGAAAAAGTATGTTTTAATGCTTATTGTTTCACTTTGATGCAGAATACTACCCCAGAATAATAAAAATTAGAGTAGATTGCTACCTAAAGCAATAAAATATTGTTTCATATTAAAATTTAGAATAAAAGCTTCCATTTTTTGTAGTCTTATCATTTTAATCTGTTTTTTCCATATATCACTACTATAAAATCCATAAGGAGCAGATCCCTTCCAAATTACATAAAATGATTATATAATAGCCTGATTTCTGGGGATGTTTGAATATTATTTTTGGACAACAGAATCTTTATATTATCAAAAGTATTTTAATGTGTATTGATTGATTGGTTTATATTTGTGTTGTACCTGAAAAGAAATGAAATTGAAATTACCCTCTTTTCTAGATAAAATCATAGTACTTTCTTGAAATTCATCATAGACTGTTCATAAATGGATTTGGTAATTAAAGTAGTTGCCTTGGTAGGATAAAATAGAAAGGGTGAAAGAGGTTTAAATTGTGTTATCTTGTCATTATAAACTATTTTGCATACTGCTCCCTTATTTATATTTTCAGTAACTTATTAGCATAGACATAATGAAGGTTTAGTTTTTAATATCAGAGTAACCCTGCAGGATAGAGAAGAATAATATTGTACTTTAAAAAAAGTGGCAAAACATACTGCTTTTTCAAAAAAGCCAGAACAGTAAGCCATTCACTTGTTTGCTATCAAACATTGTTTTGCTATAAACTGAATTGTGCATGAAAAATACATATAGTGACAACTGGTAAGATTAGAGTTTGTAATTCTCCAATCTAGTAGCAAACTATGTCACCTATGTGTAAAATGTGTCACATTTATAATGAGTTTATATCTGCAAAAGGTATTATTAGATGGGTAGATCTAGGGAGTGAAATTCTGTTTGTCCACCTACTTTGCATCCTATTTTTGATCTTTAAAAACAGACAGAAGTGATATGTTCATATTATGATGAGTCCTTGGCTCTGCTATCTCTGACACCTTTTCTCCAAGGCTCTTCTCAACAATAGAGGGACATCAGAAAATAAAATTTCTGTTTCTCATCAGTGTCTGTAACACTGCAAATGCTATGAGCAAAAAAAAAAACCAAAAACCAAAAAACAAAAAAATCTGCGCTTTTCACACACAGCTCTTATTTCCTAGACATTTACATTTTCTTCTTTGCCTAGAGATAACAGATGGCTGGGTAGTGATTTGGGATGCTAATTAGGCTGCTGTGTTTTTCAGCTAACCTTAGGTAGACCCAGTCCTTTGAGGGCTGATTACCACTATGCCATTTAAAAATGCTAGCAGATAACCATTAAACACCCTTTCATAATGAACTTTTTAAGACAATAAAACCATGATTAACTCTAGTATAATAAAAAACTCTATACCAGCAAGACAGTAATTAAGTGCACTATGGCATTTTAAGAGTGAGTTTCAAGTTTTAACTGAGCTCCAGAGCTAGTAGGCATACAACAAAGGAAAACTAGTAATATTTTTATGTGATTCATTGAACTCTTTATAATACAGTGACACAAAGAGAACTCCAGTGGAAGTAGACAGATTCTCCAGGGCAGAGTTAAGAGATGAGAAAATTGAGTCTAACTCAAGTAATCTTGAATAAAACATTGAAAGCTGGAGGGAAACAAAGTGCACATTATCTTTGGTAGAAAATGGTAGGAAAGAGCTATGATTAGATTCATGAATAGGTAATGATATTCTATATAAAGGGATACTTCTATCCAATAGGAGTAAGCATGCTTTTAAAACATCATCAGAATTGTAACTGATAATTTGCATCGTATGTATTAAATAGCATCTTAATTTTATTGATTTTTTTTCTCTTGCCTGTGGAAAACTTAGTTGGATATAAGAAAATTACTACCTCTTAAAATGTAATAGATTCTCCTGAATCTCAAACAATATTTTTATAAACATGAACCATTTTAAGAAGTGAATGAAATTATTTGAAATTTTATTTTGACCTCAAATCTGAGGTATCATTTAGATTCACAATGTTATTGTAAATCTGACACTGATTATAAGTATGATAACTAAGTCTGTGCTGAATTTAGTAGTACTATTGAACTAAATAAAACCTTAAATAAAATGTATTTATATTTTCAGAAACAGGAGCAGAATAAAGTAGTTGAAACCAAAAGTTCTGGAATTAAATTGCCTGGTTCAAATTCTATTTCCAGCATTTATTATCCTTTTGAAATTGGGCTGGTTCCTTAACCAACTTTAACTTCACTTTTCTTAAGATATCTAACTCTAAATGACTTCTGTGAACACTAAATTAAAAAAAAGTTCACATAAAATATTTAGCATACACTCTAGAACATGGTAAATACTCTATATAAATGATACTAGTTTAGTATTACTATCATTATTATTATATTATCATCGGTATCCTTGTAGAGATGTCAGAATTAAAGTAATGTGTAAATATGCATTCTAATAATAAACACAGAGTAGAAAAATAATGATTTTTAGGGTTTTTGAAAAATACCGTTGACATATTCCAGTTTATGTGTTCAGTGGTAGTGTTCATGAGGATTCAAAAGAATTAGGGGCTCACTCCGGTGACTTAGCAGTTAAGTTCGCAGCCAGCAGAGCCCAGGTTCGGGACCCAGGCACAGGGAAAAAAACAATAAAGTAAAATAAGTGCTTCTTACTCCTCTCTCTTGCCTGCCTGCCTGCTCGCCTTCATTGCTGCCTGTACCTTTCATTAAAAAAATAAAAGAAAAAAGAATTTGGAAAATATAAGTATTCATCATTTGGATTTGGATTAGGAAACATTGTTCTTTGTTTCAAGTCTCCATGAAAACAGGCTACTTCCTTTATAGAATTGCATTAGACGTATGACCTACCTTTCCAATATATGGGACATTTCTATGATAAGAATGTGTTTTAATCCATACTGTCTATCTATGTTAATATACTTTTATTTTTAAGATTTATGGGCATCTATGCCAATCAATAGGCACTATAGTCTATGGAATCTAATAGAATCAACAGAAAGCTTGTCTTTTCATAGTTTTGTGATGCATTCATTAAAATCAGAAAATCAGGAATTCACTTCTGCTTAGGCACCAATATTTTTGTCTGTTATCTATTAAGAGTGCTTGTCTCTCAGTGTGATATCTTTATATATCAATTCAATAGTTTATATTTTATGTTTTTAAATTAGTTTATACCAATATACATTTTCATTATTTCAAGTAAAATTGTTCATGTTATCTCATTTTAATTTCCAGAGAACAATTATTATTATTCCAAGATGGTTCATCTGAGAACTTCTACCCCCATTTTACAGAATTTATTTGCCTGAGAGAAGTACATATAATCCTCACTTTTAAAATAATTAAAACTCAGTGGAATTAAATCACATATAAAGAAATAGCAAATTTGGACCTGTCCCATAATTATATTCTAGACATTTTTAATTCTCTTGCAATTTGTTGTTTCTTCAGTGTGAGTGAGTGTGTATGCATGCACAGGTGCGTGTGTGTGTAATCACTAAGAGGATGTATTTGAAGGGTCCTTACCTAATGCACATTTGTCACTCTATTCTTCTATTTTATTCATCCAGTAAGTTAGAGCTTGAGAAAATTGTTCAAAACCTTTTTATATAATTTGTTTATATTTCATGCTCCATCTTCTCATCTGAATATTTTTCAGCTTTTTGAAATTTGCATCAAAGATATACTCATAAAGAATTTGCTAATTTTAATTCTCTTAAGAAAGAAAAAAAAAAATTGGTTCAGTAGGATGTTCTATCCAGTCCAGGATTCTGAGTTTGACAGTTATACCAAGAAACAGCCAACTGAAGTATTCTGCTAAACCAGCTAAGGCAAATTTCAAGTATTGTTAAGAAATCAGGATTCAAACTGTGATAGTGACAGCATGATGGAAGGAGACTCATACTAAGGATCATTTTAGATAAATTTTAATCTCCCTTTTTAGTTAACTCCTGTTTGTTGCTTGTCTGTTTTTTCCCCTGAGGGGAACACACATTCTAACATTTTTCTCCCTACATAATCAAAAATTAATCTCTAGACATGAAGAAAAAAAGCCATTGGCTATTTTCTTATCATTTTGTATTATCTTTGTTTTTAACCTTTTGTTTTGACAATTCCAAACTTGCATTAAAAATGATAACAGCACTGAAAACTCAAATTTCTCAGCTCTTTACTTTTATTACATTATGTGATCATTTTAAATCTCATGCATACAAAATTATACACATACAGAGACACACAGCACACACACAAACAGGTGTATATTTTTTCTAATGAATTATGAAAGTAAGTTGTGAAGGTAATGTCCCTTTCTATGTAAATACTTCTGTGTATATTTTCTTAAAGCTAGAACATTATCTACAAAATAACTGTGCAAGTATTAAAATCACATCATTTTTTTCAATGTCTCCAATTTACTCCTCAGGCACTCAGTTTTCATTTCAGGAGATAATCTGTTTTTATTCATCTTTCCTGTTTACTTGTTAATTAATTTGTTGCATACATTTGGATTTTATTGTATAAGCCTCTGTTTAAATTATCAATTCTGCCTGACCTTATATAGGGAAATCACCACACCTTACTGTATCCCACAGAAAAATCTACCTGGACAAAAACAAGTGCTGAACTCTCCATCCAGGACCATGAAATGAGGCCACTAATCATCTATCCAGAAATGTTTCAGATTCAACAGGACTCGTCAGTCTTAAGGAGGAACATATTTCCCATGTTAATATCCTTGAAGACAAACTATGCTAAATCCTATCCCTTGAATCTAGAAAAGAGAAGTGAAGAAGATGATTTACTCAATGGAAGTTCAACTGCTCCCATGGGAAAAAGTTTCTGGTGGAAGATAGTATGTTAAATGTATTCTTATATTCTTTTTCTCCTCACCAACGAACTCGCACCTTTAGGAATTTTTCCTAATAAAGCCAAAGAAAATATTGCAAATGTAAACAGTAATTATCTTATAAAGAAAACTCCTTTTAAAATCCAAGTAAAACATAACTATTTACATATTTCTACAGCAGATAGTCTTAATAGTCTGTTACATGAATAGTTAATTATACTTTAAATATGGACCTTAAGAAGTCTATTCTTCAATAGAAAATATATATTTCTCTATTTAAATGTGATATAACTATTCACATATGTATGCAGGATATATTCTAAACACTGGGTAACTTGAATAATTATATTTTAAGCATGTACTTTGCATAAATGTTTTCCAAGGTCAAAACATATATTTTCAATATGTAAATAAATATAATGCCCTTTCTCAGGAAATTATACATGAGTTTTTGTTCACTTTTGAAATGTGAAAGCCTCTATGAAAATGGTTTACAGCCAGAAGTCACTTGATATCCAATACCTATTGTGCTTAATATCTCAGCTTATTAGTTTTATACTATGTTTTGACTTGTTGGAATATCTTAGAATCTGTTCCTCTCGCTCCCTATTTGTATGCAAAAAATTGGTGGGTACATTTCCGTGTATGAAATAAGATAAAGGTATCAAATAGAATGCTGCTTCAGATGGTCCTATTATTTGAGTGCACGAAACTTTGATTAAAAAATTTATGACTAGTTTGTTTAACAAAATTAATAGGAAAAAACCTTACTTCTTATTTGTCTTTCTAGGTTGAAAAATAAAATATTTCATATAATTTCAAATTCAAAGTATTTCAGTTATATAGAATTAAAATGGTTCAATATCTTGGTTGCAGTGATGGATACAAGACCCTACATGTGATAAAATGGTATAGAAGTTAAAAAAAACAAATACATAAAAATGACTATAAGTAAACAAGTAGATCTAAACCTGAATCTAATATCAATGTCAGTATTTTAATTGCAATATTATACTATAGTATTGCAATTGTTACTATTAGAAAAAGTGGATAAAGTGTATAAAGAATCTTTCTGTATTCTTTCTTACAACTGCAAGGCAAATATAAATTATCCCAGTAAAAATCTAATTAAAAAGAAAAACTTCATTCTACTCTTAAACAGTTTTGTTCTTGCTGAAAGTAATTAAGAAAAAATTTTGACATCACATGAATATTCATTCTGCATCATTTTGAAGTTCATCTCAAGAAATTTTATTAAACATTCTGTTTGCGGTGAGACTCTAGGCAAATGAAAATCATGAAATATTTACATCTAATATCTGATTATTTTAAATAGGGCACAACTATTATTTATTATATTTTGCAAAGAATGAAAATGTTCATTTACCTTTAGCAACCAATGATTTCATTATGTGGCTAAATGGACTTGGTTTGGGGAGAGAGACATTTTCTTTCCTGTGTCAGCCCCTTTGCCTTTGTTTATTTCCCAACTTTTACACCTCCATTAGAATCCATTCTCCACCGCCCAGCTAGATTGCTCATTTTTAAAAATGCTGACTCTTCCACTTCTGTACCATACCAAATTCATCAGTAAGTCTGTGGCAAAAAGCAAATTTATCATGAAGCTAAAGGAGTTTATGCTTCAGTTTCCTTCATATGCACAGATTCTTTCTAAGACCTCAATTTTATTTTTAGGTTTGTATTTTCCTGTTCTTTGCTTAAAGATGATGAAATGTGAAATGTGGTTATACTTTAAGAATCATGCAGCCAGGAGCCAATACTACCTATCATTTTATTTTCCAAGGATTTCTCTCATCTTTGTATTTCTTTCTGTTTTTAACGGTAGCTTCCCAGTCCCTATCCTCTTTTGACCTGGTTTACATTAAAAGCCAACTGATCTTGTCTTCCTCTGTCAAATAGGCCAAACTTTCCTCAAATTGGTGGCTCTTTGTCCATGTTCATATTTGTACCCACAGCCGTTTCCTTTGTTCTTTCTTTAGAATTGGAGAAGTCCTTTCCTGCATTCTCCTCTCTTTCAACCAGCTCACTCTTTTCTCGCCCATGTGTTTAATTTTTCCTTCAATTTTAACTTTTTTAAGTGCATATTCGAACTTTGAAATTTGTATATTTTTTCAAACACTGCAGCAACATGACATGACTATGAAGAACAAATTGGATTCCTTTTCCTATGCAGTTACTGTTCTTTACATTATGGACTTTCCAAGCTAAGTAAGGAACAATTTACATTTTGGGGTTTTCCTTTCCTTCATTAATTGTCTGAAACTTTTCCTAGGATAGTTAATTAATAACCTTCTTTCTGCTAAATCCAGTGACTTTTTATTAATCCCAGCATTCGTTGAGTTGTGTCGTGTGGCATTAATGCTTTCTTCTTGAAAATACTCTTTTGGGAATCACCAGAATACAGGTCTCCTATTAGCCTAAGTGATCCTTTGGGTTGCTGTTATTTATCTCTGTAATATTCCTACACTATACTTATTTTTAATAAATAATATTTTAGAGATGTTTTATGTTTACAGTAATACTGAGAGTAAGTAACAGAGATTCCTTATAGACTCTTATATACTCCCTACTCATACACAGACATAGTCTCATCTGTCAACAATATTCTCCACCAGAATGGTACATTTTTTTTATAATTGATGAACCTACATGGAAGCATCATTATCATTCAGTGTCCATAGATGACATTAGAGTTCATTCTTGTCATTTTATGTTCTATGAGTTTGGACAAATTTATGACATGTATCCACTGATAGCATGTCAGTTATTTTAACCTAAAAATCCTCTGTGCTCTACCTGTCCATCCCTCCCTACTCTTTAATACCTGCCAACCCTTCTTCTTCATTCTTTTTTTACGTCTCTAAACTTTTGTATTTTGAGAATGTCACATAGTAGGTAACCAATGAATATGGAGAAAATAGGATGATATATGTAAAATGCAAAAGGTTGTAGAACTGATGAATAACAATAGAAATATTGATAGCAATCAGAAACTTATGCTTAACAATGTCGTAATTGATGTCATCTCTAACCTTTGTTCACTGGAAGAACAGACAGAAACAATGAAACTGGTGTTGACAGGTGATTGTGAAAGAAATTGAGAAATGATAAATAAGACTGTGCTGATGTGCTATTCAGATAAAAAATAGACTTGTGGTCATTACTTGGAAGGGAACAGAATGTTAAGAATGTAGAAAACAAGGTGGTGCTACCTCTGTAAAAATAACTAACTCCTTCCCCTAAGGAGGTCCATAGTCTTTCAGGTGTGAGTTCCTGTGACTTTCTTTGGCTGGCAAAGCAATAAACTTTCTTTTCTTTATCCATCCAAACTGTCGACTGTTCCCTGATTCAGCCCTAAGGTGCAGAGACCATTTCTGATAACACTTTCAGATTGGTTTCTTTCACTTAGTAATATGCATTTAAAGATTTTCTAAGACTTTTCATAGTTTGATGCGTGTGTATTGGAAAATGTCCGTTGTCCATATCTATCTCAGTTTATCCATTCACTTATTGAAAGACATCTTGATTATTTACAAGTTGTAGAAGTTTGTGTAAATCTGCTATAAACATATGTATAGGATTTTAGTGAACATGTTTTAAACTCTTTTGAGTAAATGTCAAGATGCATGATTATTGGATCGTGTGCTAAGAGTATGCTGAATCTTTTTTTTTATAGCTACCAAACTGTCTTTCAACATTGCTATACCTTTTAGCAATCTCATCAGCAGTCTAAGAGAGTTTCTGTTGCTCCACATCCTTGCAGCATTTGGTTTTGTCAGTGTTCTGAAGTTCGTCCATTCTAATAGGTTTGTAGTCATACCTCATTATTGCATTAGTTTGTATTTTTCTGCTAGCATATGAGTTTCAGAATAATATCAAATATTTGTTTTGCCTTCTTTACATTTCTTTACTGAGTGTCTTTTAAGGTCTTTGGTCATTTTTTTTTTTTTTGAAATAAGTTTATGTTCTTTTTGTTGAATTTTTACAGTTCCTTGTATAGTTTGGAAAATGTCCTTTATTAAATGTCTTTTGTGAATTATTTTCCCCATCAGTGATTTGTTTTATTTTATTCAATTGTCTTTTGAGGAACAGAATTGTTCAATTTTAATGAAGTTCGGCTTATCAATTCTTTCACGTATTGTGGCTTTGATATTATGCTTAGAGAACCATTACCAGACTCAAGGTCTTCAAGAATTTATCTCCTGCTATATTCTAGAAGTTTTCTAGTTTGGTGTTTTACATTTAGGTCAGGGTTGCATTTGAAATTAATTTTCAGAGGGTAAATATCTAGGCCTAGATTCACTTTTTTTAGCATGTGGTTGTCTAGTTTTCTTGTACCATTTGTTGAAGAGATTATATTTATTCCAATGTTTTACTTTGTTCCTTTGTCAAAATCAATAGACTATGCTATTCTATTTCTGATTTTACCTTTTCTGTTCCATTTATTTACTTGTCTGTTCTTTCACCAATACCATACTTCTTGATTATTATTGCTTATTCTACACTAATTATCATATTCATTTGCCATGATATCAAATAGCACCCATATGCTTATTAATTTATTTAGCTATTCAGTGTGAACATTTGCTTGTGAGATGAACTGTGGTTAGTACTGAAGGCAATATTTGAGCAAAAGTGATATGCTCATCAAACCTTAATCAAAGAATCATACACATAAATTGCTAAATACAACCAATTATCATTGTTATATAGGACAAAAATACATTACATTCAGTTGATATACAACTGATATGGGAAGGATTTCTTTGGGGTATATATTAGAATTAAGATCAGAAGCAGAAACAATAATTAACTTATTTATTAAAAGGAAAATAAAGTATTGCAGAAAATGGTGGCAGTGGAATAAAGATTCAGTAAATAGAGCTTTTTAAATTTAGGACATCTATCCTAAATTGCAAACCTGTTGTAATAGCATTTTAATTTGCTTTTGCAAGATTCTCTCTCCGCCATTATAATTGTTAGTAGTGTTTTTGATCAAGTTTTCCTGCCTGCCCTTTTCTCATGAATATAATCCAAACTAGGTTAGTCATATATTCTCTCCTTGAAATACAAATTTTGAGTAGAATTCTTTTAATCGAAAATATGTTTAGAGCTCATTCACTCCTATATGAAAACTGGCATAAAACTGTTGAATAATCCTGCTCTCTGTATTCCAGAGTAAACTCTTTTTTTAAATTTCTTCTGGGCCTGCTTCCCTGACCTTCCTGTCAGTTTTCTGACTTCTCTGCTCTAATTCCCTAGAATGTCTCTTCTCTACTTAGCTCAATTCAGTTTTAGTTATTCATATTTAAAACTCCCTAGTAAATAGCTATTTAAAGACCAAAATCCAGTGTATGAAGAAGTTTTCCCTCCACATATCACCAAGAAATTCTCAGAGATACCAGTTGGTTTTCTTACCATTTAACTCAGTTCTGACACAGCTACTTGAGCTAGTATCTGATTCTGTGATTTAAGGAGACTGTGCAAGTTTTAACTTTAACAGAAGCCACCTGTAAGCCTATGTGCTAGATTCCTCAGCTTGATTAATTTACCAGAGTGATCATAGAACACAGAGATTTTTTTTTTTCTCAATAGAGTACAGGTTTATAACAAAGGATATTACACTTCCAGAGGTGAGATGCATAAGTCATGGTATGATGGGACTTGGTACTTCTAAATTCTCTCCCAGCATACCATTCTTTCTCAATTTTTCACATGTTTACTAAACAGGAAACTCTCTGAAATGAAGTCCTAAAATCCCCATCCTTCTGAGATGTTAGGAGGCTTCATTAGTAGCCATGGTTTATTACGTTAATGGCTATTGATGATGAGACCAACATCCAGAAGTTACTCTCCCTCCCTGGAGGACAGGTTGTAGGATTGAAATTTTCAACTCTCTAATAACAAAATTTCTTCTTCAGGCATCCAGGAGCTCCATTCCTGGGGGCAGTTTGAATGTACAACGTTAACCTAACAGAAGACACCTTTATCCTCTCCTTGCTTAGGTATTTCAAAGGGTGTTTGTTAGAAGCTCTGTGCCAGAAAAGGAGGCTAATACAATATATATTTTTATTATATGTCACCATGTCACAACTAATAATATGTAGGAAAAGGAGTATGGGATATTTTAATGAAAAATTGATCATTGAGGGAAAAATGAAAGATGGGAAGAAAAGGAAAGAAGGAAAGAAGAAAAAAAAACTTCACACATAGAAAGGGCTAGTTTATAACCCATTTTTAATCTACGTCAAGGATTAGGTAGGTCTTTATCCTAATGTCATAAGGGAGGTAGTATTATAAAATGTTTATGCAGAAAAGGTACATGATATATTTATATATTTAAAATCATAAGTCTGGATTCAGTTAGTAAAATGCCATGCAAGTAGAAAGAATAACTTAAGACCACTTAGGAAACTATTACATTAGGGGAATAAAAGTTCAAAGAAAGATTTCAGAAGTAGTCAGATGATGAAACATTTGTCAGATAAAACACTGAAGTCTGATCTCTAATGGTTGACAGAATGGAGAGGCACATGTGTAGGATGACACTTGGGATTCCTGAAATCCAGACATGTCAGGCATGCCTTTCAGGAAAGAATTCTTTAAGGCTCTGACTTATAGAACTGGTTATTTATAAATGCCATTTTTAATGAAACAAGGAATGATTGATTATAGTTAGATGTAGGTAAAGGCCTAATTGGGATAGGCATTGGATTTGCTGTATTAGTGATTTGAGACATACAGAAAAGATGTCCAGTAGGCAATGGCTGCTGGTACCTGAAATCTGGGAAATAGTTTTGAAAGTCTCAGCAGCTTAGATTTTTCTGAGTTCCAAAGCCACATAGCCAACTTCTTAAACAGTATCTCCAACTGGAGACCTCTATTACACCCCAGATTTCATATGTTAAAAAACACTGAACCGTCTGCACTTCCATCACAAAGCACACCTCATTCCTCTTCCATTACTGCTCATCTCAATGAAATTCACTTAGATGCCATAGGCAGTAACTAGAAATTACTTGTTCTTTTTTCTACATTTAAAAAAAAAATCAACAAGATTTCTTTACATTGAAAATTGCTCTCAAATTAAGTTTGATTTTACTATGTCCTTATGCCACACCATAATTCTCTGCATTTATTATGCCATTGTGAATATTAAACTTTGCATCTTGTCTGGAAGTTGAATATGTTCCAATGAATGGTATGTGTGCTCCTTTTAATGTTAGTCATTATTCTCTGTGGTTTTACTATTGTTATTAGGTTGCTCTATTTAAATTTAATGAAGCATTTATTCTCAATCAAGAAGACCATTCAGATGATACAATTCTATAAGTCTGTGGTGTGAAATCAAAGTAATAAACTTTATTCGGTGTGAGATTAGAAATGATTGAATATGCTTTCTATTCATTAATATTATTTTATTCTTCTTTTACACTTGTAAGGAAGTAAATAGTAAAAGGCAGATTTTCTCCTTATCTTTTCTGTGAACTTCAGCGATAAAATATTAAAGACAAAACTTCTTGGACAAAGACAACCTGCTCTAGTTTAGATGCCTAAAATGTAGCAACATAAAGCAATTTACTTCTGATGTTCGGTGGTAAAGTCAATATTCATCATGATTATAATCCTCTTAAATATAATTTCCTTTAGAGAATAAAGTAAGGGGAGAAATGAGACAAATCAAAATATGTGGCTTAATAATGCCTAGGTATTGGAAATCATTGCAAATGTCAACATAGGAAATTCAGAGATTTGGTACACAAATAATGTAGTGTATTGTTATCAAAACTTATCTAGGTACTTAAGTAGTTTGAATTTAGATAAAGACAAAAAAACACATTTTTAGGAATTCAAGTGAGGCTGTTATTTGCTCTCTCTGCATCAGTGAGGAAGAAGGCTGAAGCGGAATGTTCTTCTTGGGGATGCTCTTTTTTTATAAGACACAGGTGTTGCCATTGTTTAGTCTTAGTTTGTCAGGAAATTAATTTTTGTGCCTTTTGGGTGTTTCTGGTTGTGAAGGCATAGCATAGTTCTTCATGGGTTCACATATGAACATATACATTGTATATTCATTAGCATTTAAAATCTCCAACTCTGGGTATGATTCTTACTATTATAATGATATAAAGGTTACTATGGAAATAAAAAAGGAACAATGAATACATGTAGTAATCTAAAAAGGATGTAGCAGTAAGTTTGGAATGTCGCTTCTGACAAACAGGTTACTTACTGGTTTCAATGTTTAGTAGTCCATTTAGTGACTTCTGCTCAACTTGTTTATATTACCCGTTGTTCAGTAATGCCTATTACAGAATGGTATGCAACATGGCTTCATAGTTTCTATAGGTTTTTCTCTGTGCTTTCCCTATTTATTCTATTGTCTTGGATACAGTGGAATAAAAACAAAATAAAACAAATAAACACAATTCATTTTTATGCAATATTTTCCATTTCTTTTTGTAAATAAGCAAAATTGTATTTTGAATTATTCATCTACTAAACTATTTTATAAATGTTATTTAACTTTCATATTATATTTTTAAAGTGCCTTTCACAAATTAAGTATTTCTTATATTTGATCAATATACTACAGTATTTTTTTTAGAGACAGAAAATCATTTCTGATCCCTGCCCCACACATATTGTAATAGAGTCTATGGGTATAATGCATAAAAATGCATTTAAATAGCATGTTTAGTGATTCTTGTAATTTTTAAATTTTAAAAGCAATGCTGTGAACATTCAAAAAGTAATTTTACCTGAGTCATTCAGAAAGTAATATAAAGACTAAATAACAAGCCAGCAAGGGAGGTCTCAATCTCACAATGCTGATAAAACCACCAATAATTATAAAAGAATTATTTTTTAACTTGAAATCTAATGGTCTCCCTAATGAATGTACATTTGTGATAAATATGATCTTTCTGAAGAGAATGCTATGGTGCTGCTGGGGTTTGGTGGTGAATGATTCCAGAAAGAATTCTTGAGACTTTAAAGAGGTGCCATTTTATGTTTATTAGAGAAAGTGGAGGAGAAAGAAAGAGCATGAAGGCAGACCTTATATGCGTAGAAAAAGGCTGTGCTCCAGGCTGGGAGGTAGTCAAGTTTTTTACCATTGAGAGGGACCTTTTGGGCAGATTCCCTTTCCAGTGTCTGTAATTAGCAAGAGAATAGGAGTCACAGAGTCACCAGAAAGTTCAAAAGCAGAAACAGGGAGGGGATTTTCCAGAAATGTCTCTATGTCTCTGAAGTGGCCTCCTGCATTCTGGTGGTCCTGGTTCTTTGTTGTATTGAAGAAAATATTTGGTTGATGAAGGATACATAAGGAGATAGTCCATGAATCTCTGCAGGGGGTTAATGAGGTGACTTTTGTCCTTTAATGCCCAGGAGCTGTTCTGTGGATGGGGAGGGGGGGGGGGCGGGGGCGAGTTGGTCTGTGGGTGGGGTGAGGGGAATGGGGAGTGCATGTGGCCCAGAGTACTCTGAGGTCCCTTGACCTTTGTTGCTCTGGAAGTTGGTCTTGGTCTGAAAGCAGAAACCTAGGAAATGCTGCATTCAGGCCCAATGTTTTCTCTTTAGGAGTAGGAAGAAAATCTATTAGAACAAGTATTGTCAGATTTTAGGTTTCTTGGTCATTTTCTTCTTCTTTTCAGCATGTAGTCTAACAATTTTTATAGCTATAATATAGAAAATGTTTTTAACATGTTTATTTTTATATAAGATCCTATGTTAATTTCAACTATTACATGTATAAATGCAAAGTAAACTAAAGACAAGTTTAGAAGGATAAAATCAGCTCCTGACATACTGTAGTAAATTGTTTTTGACTAATCAGATATTTTATTTAAGATACTAGGTTATATGTAATATAATATTTTTGTTATCCTCACAAATAGGCACATCCCAATATATATTTTATATGTTATAATTTAAGTTTATATTGAGAAATACATGCTTAAGGAGAGAATTTGGCCAGCCTTTTTTCTTCCTTCTCAGAAAAGGAATAGCTAAATACATTTATGGAAGATGTACTGAAATATTCAGTGATTTTGCCTCTTTTTGGTAATTAAACTACCTTAAGGGAACAATTTAAAAAGTGTTTCCTCATTTAGTACGTGTCTGTCACTTATATTCCAGAGCAAAATTCAGTAACCTCTTACCAGAGGCGCAGATTCATTTGCTGCCTGCTTTTGTAAATCTTTTTTCTTTTTTTTTTGTAAACCAATACACCTATTTATTTCTGTATTGTCTATGGCTTGTTTCATATACAGCTGTAGAACTGAGTAGTTGTTGCAAAGGCAATATAGTTTATAAACACTGAGGTCTTTATTATCTGACTTTACAGAAGAAAAAATGTCAATCTCTGTTGAGTATACCTAGTACGTTGGACAACAGGAGTGGGTCAATTTTTATTTCTTCCTATTAAAGCAAATTCACATTCAGTAATATCTGTGAAATGAACTGAAAAAACTGGCTAGAAAATAAATGCAGGGAGTGAAAATTTTTCTTTTGTGTTATTATAGATCTGTATTTATGCCAACAGAAAATAAGCAAAATTTTAAAAAAATGAAATAATATAATACAAAAATGATTTACTTTTTACAAAAAGTTTGCAAAGTTTACAAGAAGAAAATTTGTTTCCTTGCAGTCAATTAACTTTTTTAAATGTGAACACATTTACCCACAGTCATCAATAATAACTTCACAGTAATATATAAGTGAATTTTAGTATAACATGCCTAGAAATGATATATATTACATTAATAGTAAATTATAACATTGATGCTATGTTTTCTTTTCTTAGTTTTAAAAATACAGTGTATAGAATAAATTAAGATGGAATTTGAAATTTGAAAAAAAATTACTACTATATCTTTAGCAAAGAAAAATATTATACTTTCGACACACTATTTTAAACTTTAAACACAAAAGCTCCAAGTGAACTCAGAATAAAAATGAATTAATATAACTTTTGTTTCTGTGTCTTTACAATCACAGTGTGATCATTGTTTGCTTCTAATCTATTATTTAAACACAGGAATATGAACTAGCATAGGAGCTAGAGACACAAACTGTGCCTGAAGCAAGACGGAATGATTTTAAACTGCTGTGAATTTACTCTTAAATGAGTATGCATAATCTTCCAGTAGAATACACATTTTATTGGAGTATAAAAATAAAAATGTGCTAGTTTTAAAGTTTTGTATATTTTGAAACTCAATGGTAACTTCAGTAAGGATATAGCAATTATTCTGGCAATTATTTGTTTTTATGTTTTCTATGCACTACAGTTACCAGTTACAACACTGCTGTATCTATCTATTGTTCTGTCTTTGCACAATGTTTTTTCCTCTGTTGAATCTTTGCAGTTGTCTTTCTTCCTTTATAATTTAGTTGTTTAGTTATTTTTTTGCTTTTTCCTTTACCTATAAAATGTAGAAATTTCCATAAATCTTAAATGCCCTTCCTTCTCATTCGATTTATAAAAATTCCAAGCCTATCCCTGTGTACTTATTTGTTGGTTCTTTATGAACCCTCACAGGCAGAATTGCAGAGATACTACTTGATGTATTGTTGACTGGTATACTTTCCTACTCCTCCCTTCCCTCCCTCTCATTCTTTTTGCTTATGAGGTCAGATAATGTGCTATGATCATGTGACCATCCATATAGTTAATGGAGTTCTGAGACTACATACAGTAAATATTTGGAAACATTTCTGGAAAAATATAAGATCAATCTATATAGAGATTACAAGTGGATCATATGGTGGCAACTATATCCCTGCAATTTGCAGAATTGAATATTCAATTTTATAGCAATAAAAATTACTATATATTTGAAAAGATAATGTGTCTCTTGATTTGTATTTGAAGAATTAAAAATACACACACAGACACACACACACACATACAACAAAAGGAATTTCCTAGTTTCTCTTTCTAGTTCAATACCCTCAAATTTTATTTTTTCACCAGTTTGGAAACTTGTGTGAGACTTTTGTTGTAGACATTTCTATTTAGTGTGTTTATTATCAACTAGAGTAATTATTATGATTATTGCTATTGAAGTTAATATTATTATTTATTATTATGTAAGTGACTATGCTCTTTTTAAAATAGTTTTATTTAGGTAACTACCTGATGCCTACTTATATATATTTTGAACAAATGGAGAAAAATAAATACATGGCTATAAGAAACTGTATATATATCGTTAAAATGATACAGATATCTCTGTGTATTAGTAACATGGAATAAAATGGTTGCTTATTATGAAAACATGTAATTTTCTTATTATTTTAGATGATTATAATTTACTTAATTTTTTCCAAGGGGTAAAATCATTTTGTCAAATTCTCTTATTGACTTCGATATTCCTTTAGTTGGTAAAGGCTAAAAGAGAGAAGAGTTAGTCTCTTCCTTATTGAATTCTTAAGTCCTGATTGGACTGTAAAAAGTTCTTTATAATAGTCTATTATCATTTCTCATAAAATATATATTTTCTTTCTGAAAAATACATCTAAATCTGGAGACTATAGAAAAATAAACAGATCTCTCTCTGAATTATGCTATAATATTAGGGAGCTACTCATAGAACTATGAATCATTCTTTTCTGGAGGTAAACTTTGACGTTTTTCCATGGGATATATTGGGCTAAGTATTCATTCCTTGTTTATTTAAAAAACATGGTGGAAGATCCATCCAGGTGGTAGAAAATCTGTAAGGATATAATTGAGCTCAATAATGTCAACAATCAACTGGTTATAATATACATCCATGGGCTACATCCAAAACAGCATAGAATATATTCTTCTTAAGTTCACACAGAGCATTCAAAAAGAAATATCACATTCTGGAACATAAGAAACATATTAGCAAACTTAAAAAAGAAGATGGAGGAGAAGGAAGAAAAAGAAAAAGAAAAGAAAAAAGATACAATGCTTGCTCTACTTCCTAACTCATTCTATGATGTTGATGTTAACCTGATATCAAAAACAAAGATATTACAAGAAAAATAAACTAAAGACCAGGATCTCTCATGGGAATACATACAAATATAGTCAGCTAATATTAGGAAATTTAAGCTAGCTATACATAAAAATAAATATACTATGACAAAATAGATTTATTCCAGCTATGCAAGGCTATTTCAACATAAGAAAATCAATTAATGTGATCTATAACATCAACATGTTAAAAAAATCATGTTAATATATGCAAAAAGTATTTGATAAATTCTAATGCTCATGATAAAAACTCAACACAATTAGTAAAAATGAGACTGTGCTTAATTAGTTATATATATATGCAACTATACATATATGCATATATATGTACATGCATAAAATCTACAGTTAACATATAATGGTGAGAACCTTGACATTTTTCTCATTAAGTATAGGTGATGTACCCCCTTACAATTTATTTTCAACATGCTGGAAGTTGTAGTCGATGCAATAAGACAAGAAAAGGCAATAAAATATATAAAAATTGGGATGGAAGTAATAAAAATTCTGTATTGGGTGATGATATAACCATCTATGTAAAAAATCCAAAATGGTTGACATGAAAACTCCTGGAGCTAATAAGCAATTATAGCAAGATTTTAAGATACAGGTTAACCTATAAAAGTTTCCTGTATATTAGTTAGAGCAAGTAGAATTTGAAGTTGAAAAAATATTTATGCTAAAACCAAAGATATGAAATAATTTGAATAAGTAACAATATATGTATAAGCTCTACATGAGGAAAACTGTAAAACATAAATGAACAAAGTAAATAAATAATTAAATATATGCTGAGCTATTTCATGTTTTTGACTAAGAAGATGACTATTGAAAGAATTAGTTCTTCCCAACTTTATGTATATATTCACTGATATCTCAATCAAAATTATGGTAAATTATTGTAGATATTGACAACTCATTTTAAACAGGGAAATAGGGAAGGGCAGAAAACCCAGAATAGCCGAAATAATTTTGAAGGAGAAAACAAAGTTAGAGGATTATTAATACTTAACTTTAAACCTAATTATAAAGATGCAGTAATCAAGACAGTATGATTTTGGCAAAAAATTACAAATCAATCAATGGAACACAATAGTGATTCCAAAAATAGACTGACACCAAAAGGGCCAATTTATCTTTGACAAAGGAGTGAAGAAATTCATTGGAGAAAGGACATTCTTTTCAAAGAATGGAGTTGAAGCAACTGGATATCCACAAGCAAATTAATTTATCTAGACAGAGATAATTAGACTTTTCATGAAAATTAACTCAAAATGGATCATAAACAATATAGAGAAATTCAAGCTGATAGTGGATTTTTCAAGATCTGGACATTTAACTATTTTTTGGAAAATAATAGCATAACTATGTAATAGTGCTTTTCATAAACACTATAAAATTGAAGTTATAAATTCTTAAGAGGAGACAACTCAAGATGACCTTTTGTATGGTGATACTTATTTTTAGATGTAATTCCAAACACATAATCCATAAAGGAAAACATTGATACAGAAAAAAAATGGACTTCATTAAAATTAAAAGCTATTGGTCCGTAATTGACAATGTCAAATTATTGAGGCCAAACACTTAAAGGGAAATATATTTGCAACAGACAAATTTGATGAAGAACTCTTATCTAAAGTATACAAAGAACTCTTAAAACTCAATAATACAAAATTCAAAGTTTAGAAAATGGATCAAAGGTCTCAACATATACCTCCTCAAAGATTACAGATAGAAAATAAGCATATAAAAAGGTCATCCACATTGTATGTCATCAGGAAATGCAAATTAAAACAAGGATATACCACTTCACCACTATTAGAGTGACCAAACCTAGTATGCAGGCAATAGAAATGCTAGGAGAATGTGGGGCAACAGGAAGCTTATACTTTGCTGGAGGGAATGCAAAATGATACAGAACTTTGGAAGACATTTGGCTCTTTGTTAACATTTGAAATTAACTTTCAAAACTAAAAATACTCTCACCACACAAGCAATAACACTCCTTATTTAGTCAAATAACTGAAAAAATGCAGTTTTTATATCCGTTCTTTTTATTTTTGATCTCTAGCATTTCTTTTTGTTCTTTCTTAGGATTTCTATCTTTTTCTTTAGACTGGTTATCTGTTCTTGTATGCTATCTACTTTATCCATAGAGCCCTTAGCATAAAAATCATAGTTCTTTTAAAATCTCATCTGTCTGATAATTCAAGTAAAACCAATTAGGTATGCTTGTGAAGCTTTCTGTGTCTCTTCATATTGTGGACTTCCCATTCCTTTATTATGGGCATCCCTGTTTTTAACTCTCAAATCAATTTGCCAATTACAGTTCAGGTTTACCTACCAGCGCACTGGATTTTGTGGTCATTTCCTCTATGCCTTGAATTTGCCTGTCTGTTTTCCTGTCTTTGGGGCAGCAGTTTGCCTTGTTTAATGCTTTCTTATGGATCCAAGAAAATTTGTTGGTTGTTTAGTCTGTTTAACTCTTTACTTATTGTTGGGACGGAGTGGCAACTTTGTAGCTTCTTATATGAGGAAAATGGGTCTAATACCTTCTAAAGATGTTAATATGTATAATTTAGGAAAAGACAATTTAGATACAATGTATATCACTTGCAAGGTAATAATGGCAGTAGCCATTATTTAATAAATGCTATTTTAAGATAGGCACAATGGTTAAATAGTTTCCCTGGAGTTTGTTATTAGTAGAAATAATAAAATACAAGCTTAGAGAGTTCACGTGTTTGAGTGAAAGTACACAAAATTACTTTGAATGCAATTTTACAGTATCACAATATGAAATCATAAAATCATAATTTTAGCTTTACTATTAAGAGAACAACCATTTTTCAGAGAGAATTCCACATAGATTTTTCTAAAAAT
This sequence comes from Solenodon paradoxus, assembly GCA_004363575.1. NCBI lineage: Eukaryota > Metazoa > Chordata > Mammalia > Eulipotyphla > Solenodontidae > Solenodon > Solenodon paradoxus. Next base: position 1,822,469 of record RJWH01000025.1, read on the forward strand.
GTCAGACTCCCTCTAGATCATTTCATTTAAAGTAGATTGTTTAACATGAAAACCTTGATATCTAGCTCATGGCAATGCATTTATCATACTATGTTCTTATTAAAAATATTTTCCTAGTAAGTCACATGTGTTACTTGGATGATAAATACCTGAATCAATCTTTTCCCCAAAACATCACACACCTCTTCACAAGGTAGTATGTAATTGGAAAAGACTACTAACAACAAAAAAGAGAGGCAAGCAAGAATGTCACCAAGAATATTTACTTCTGATCTGACTCTTTGTAGTGCCAGTAAGAAAGATTTATAAGTATTATGCACTTTGTTGACATATTTTGATAATATCTAAATGAAAATGATCTTTGTCAAAATGAAAATTAATATAAAATCAAATCACATACTTTTTTGATACAAAATAACTACATTCATAAAAGTTGGCAATAACACTTTCCTGTGGTTCAGCTGGGCTAAAGCACAGGGTATAAAAGTCATGGATCCAATTCAAGTCCCAGGGCCATGGGGCCAAAAATAAAAAAAAAAAAAAATTGGAAGTTGGCAATAATGGGGGAAGGTAATGTAAAAAAATATTTACTGCTTTCCCTTCTTACACATTAATGTTTACCTGTATTATGAAGCTTACATAAATGACTCTGATAATAATAGTATAAAGAGTTCTGTACATTTCATTAGGTGATATGTGTCTATGGAAGCAATTTTCTGAAGGCTAAAATTATATTGTTCATTGGTGTATAAATGTAAATGTTTCTTTGTCTTCTCCTTTACTGTAGATAAAACATGTTCATCAAAATAATTAACATTTAAATGTAGAAATACTTCAAATTTATAAACATTTATCTTCCTCTATTCCATGTTATTGCCCATAATCACCCAATATTGATCAAGAACACTACTCAAAATATAAGATGCAAAATATAAAAGTAGATGATCAAAGTTTTGATCAAAATAAATCAGGATGATGTGACTATCTTCTTGATAACCTGTTTTGAATTAGGAGACTGGTTAGTTTATGTGCATTGCAGGTGAATAACTTGTGGCTCACAGAGTAGATGTCTATCACTGAGACACAGGTCTAGATTTTGTCTCTTGTTTGCCTGCAGTCTTCAAGCCTTTGGGAAAATAAGTGTCCTAGAATTAAAATTTTACATGCACACATACACTCAATTTTTTATTATCCCATGTTTTGAAATTACTAGATTTTTTTAGTAAAAAATACTTCACATAAATGATACTTTTTGAAATAAGTAGACATTTCTAAATACAATATCAGTTTTACAGTGTGTGTTTGTATGTGTATGTGTGCATGTGCACACACATATACATTTGCTTGTATTTTTGTCCATTTCTATGTGTATTTTCAGGATTCATATCTCTTTTTCACAATGGAATTTGCAAAATGGGCAAGCTACCTCTCTGTGCCTGGAAGTTTGATGCTGACGTTCTAGCTTCATGTCTTTTTCATTCCTCACCCCAATTGCAATCAAATTCTCTCTGTTCCATGATTGGCTTAAGAACAATTTGGATGGAACACAGACTGGTAACACAGATGGTATCTAATATTGCATCTCAGTTTTTGGCTTGACTCTATAAGCTGCTTACTCAGTGGTGGAGAGGAAGGGAGAGTTGCTGGCAGATGACACTATTAGGACATCATAGCCAAGATAGACTGGCACCATTAGTGTGTTCAACAATCTGTTTTATATCTCCATGTTCCTAAGTTCATATTATTACACAAAGGTATCCTTTTACAGGTAACATAACACCTGGAAGAGAAGGCCACACTTTATTATTTATATGACTTATTAAACAGAATGATTTTTAAGGGTGTTTATATTGAACGAGAGGCTATGTATCATAGAAGTTAACTCTATGTAGTAGAAATATATTAACTTCTATCTATTTAATGCATTATTTTATATTTTTGAAGGTAAAATTTCTGTTTTGTGTTTCATTGTAATCATAAGCTAGGGTGTATGTGTATATAGATATTAACTCAATGACTATTGATTTTTAGTAGTTATACATTTTGATTTACCTAGGATACAATTTTGGGGAGATGATAATAATTCCAAAGTTAAGTATTCCTTTCAAATAAATTATAGAGTATTTTTATTTTGTTATTATAAGATGAATGTATACACAATGCAGTTTATCAAATCAAAACTACAAAGAAAAAATTCTAATGTAGTTTTACCACATGGAGATGATTATTAACAATATAGCTCATTCTTTCTATGCGTGTTTCAGTATTTATCACATTATATATATATATAGAGAGAGAGAGAGAGAGAGAGAGAGTATGTTTAGAAATATCTCTTTATTTTAATACAAGTTGGAAGATAAAAATCAATTAGTTGTGAATATACAGCAATCTATACATAATATAATGATTGTTTCAAACCAAATTTGAGGGCTACAGAATAGAGTCAACACTGATCTTTGCCATTTATTAAATAATTTCTCATGTTCATGTAATTTGATTTTAACAGTAATCTACTGAGACAGAAATCTTATTTTTCATTTGAGAAAACAGTTTTCTTAGAAAATGAAAAGTTTGTTCAAGTTGATATAGCCTGTGAATGAAGTTAGAATATATTGCTGTTTTTCCCCAAATCTAAATATTGTGCATGTTCTTTCTTTATATATTTGGTTAAGAAGAAAATGGATAAAATCATTTGTTTCCTGAAGACTATGTCAGAAAGATGAAGTAATGGGTTAAATATTTTAAGGGGTGAATTAAAATGTATCTCTAATTTTGAGCCTGGAAACTTTACAGTTGGAATGACTGAAGGTAATGAGCTTTATTCCTTTTTGTAGACCCAGCCTAGATTTTATTACTTTTTATTCCACATAAGTGATTCCACTTATTTTCTAGTGAGATTATTATAATGGCTTGTGATATTTTTTTCTGTCTTAGCCAATGAACTATCAATGAAAGTTACTTTAATAAGACTTTTTTCAAAGTAGAATGATGAAAACTTACATTGACCAGTTTGCCACACAGTAGCTTAAATGCTGAGTTTAAGTATTTTCTATTGGATGTAAGAATTTATGTGAAAACTTGGTAGTACTGGTTGCCTCTGTTTTAATATACTTTGAGCTTAGCATTTGATTATTCCTTCTTATTAAAATTTTAGTGTTGTTTTAAAGAAAAATCTTAAAACAAAGTATACACTTTTTAAAACACTGATCTGCAAACAACTGAACATCTACATGCAAAGAAATTTATCTATAAATAGTCCATATACCCTTCACAAAAGTTAACTTAAAATGGATCATAATCCTAAATATAAAATGTGAAACTCTAAAACTCCTAAGAGACAACAGGAGAAAATGTAGGTAGCCTTGGGTTTGACAATGACTTTTTAGATGTAGTACACAAAAGCATGATCCATAAAGGAAAAAATATATATAATTTAGACTTCATTAAAATCAATTTGCTCTGAAAAAGATGTCATTAAAAGATCAAGTAGAGAAGACTTGGATCAAATATTTGCAAACGACATACTTATATATTCGCTTCACAATTTGAACTTTATTTTCCTATGTGGTCCAAATATAGAAAAGAATAACTTAAAATTCAACAACAAAAATACAAACCACCTATAAAATAGATATTTTATATATAGATACACAGAAAATATACATATTAATAGTTGCTTAACATTACATTCAAGAGGAAATTTCAAATTAAAAAATAAAATAGATGTGACATACACAAATTAGAGGTGATAAAATCCAAAAAAAACTGACAGCACCAAATTTTGAGGGCACAATGATGTAGAGCAATAGCACCTCTTTTTTTTTATTGCTAGTGGACATATAAAATGGGATAGCCACTTTGGAAGAAATTCATAACTGAAAAAATTTTGTGCAGAACTAAATACTTCCTTACTTTACAACCCAGCAATCACTCTTATTATTTACCCAATACTTTGAACACTCATGTCATACAAAAACCTGGACATGGATGTTTATATTATGCTTATTTAATATTGACGAAAGTTGGAGCAACTAAAATGTTCTTCATTTACTAGGTCAATGGATACATAAACTAAGGTACATATATACCGTAAAATATTATTCAGCAATAAAACAAAATAGATTATGAGCTACAAAATGACATGGAAGGAATTTAGATATTAAGTACAGAAGATAATCTGAAAAGGTTACTACTGTATGATGCCAATTATTGGAATTTTGGGAAAGACAAAACTAAGGAGACCGTTAAAACATCAGTGATTGCCAGGCGCATAGGAGAAGGGATGGAGGGAAGAATGGGTGGAGCCCAGAGGAGATTTAGAGCCCTGAAATTATTTTGTATGAGTCTCTAATTATGTGTATACATTTATCAAAAGCCACACAATATACAGTGCCCACAGTGAACCATAATGTAAACTATGGACTCTAGTTACTAATAATGTATCCATATTGGCTCATCAATCATAATAAATGTGTAATGCAAGATGATATGTAGTAAACTATATGTGGAGATTGGGAGTTGGAGGGTACAAGCAAGGTCTTTGTAGTTTCTGCTAACTTTTTTTTTAATTCTGAAATGCTCTGAGAAGTAAAGTTCATAATTTTAAAAAATTAGGGAAAATAAAATTTTCATTTAATCATAAAATTAATGAAATAATATTTTACAATATCTCTCTCGGCTCTCCCTATGCTTCAACTACCACTGGCTGCTTCTGTTTTTTCTTAATGGCAGACACCTGGAGAGAGTTATCAGTTTCTATATCCATTCTTCCTCTCTCTCAATCTCTCTTTAACCCATTCCATTCTAATGCTAAGCCAATGTTAACATTACCAGTATCTTTGATAATGTATCTTTGCAAAATCCATCGATCAGTTTTCAGACTTCATCGGAAATATTAGACATATACCATTATGCTAGATTCCTTGAAATATTTTTCTTACTTATCTCCCACAAAATTTTGTTTTCCTTCCTCACTGTGGTGATATTCTCTCTATCATTTTCTGATGTTTTCTCCTTTCTTTAACCTTAAGGGTTAAGAACTCTGGGGCTCTGCCTTTTGATTTACAAAGGTAGATTAAAGAGCCCACTATTTTATCTCTTTCAAGTGTTTGCTCAAATAACAGCCATTCTCTATCCTATTTCTTTTCTACCTTTTAATCTGTCCTTATTACCATCTGAAATACTACTTTTTGCCATATGAAATGATTAACATTCATTTTTGCATGTATGTGTGTATACATGTATGTATTGTAATATATAATTATATAATATATGTGTATACACACAGACCTGTATGTATGTGTATGTATATGATGCATGTGTATACAGTGTGTGTGCGTATGTGTGTAGTCAATCTGTCTCTCTGCCCTGGCATGTAAACTGTATGAAGGCAATAAATTTTGTTTGATTATGCACGCTGTATTGCCCACAACTAGTAGAGTGATGACATATTAGATATATTAGATACTCAATAACTGAATATTTAACAAATAGTTGTAAACATTAGAAGGTTAATACCAATCCCCCCAAATTTAATATCCCATTATATTTAATGTAAACAACATGCATTATATTTAATTACTATTAATGTAAACAAACTTTTCTGAAAACATATTTTGCAAATATATGTATGTATTTACCTATTCCTGGGTAATAATCTGCATCAAAATATTGTGGTTTAAAATAGAAATCAACAAACCTTTTCCGTAAATAATTTTGCAGAGCATGAGGTCTCTATTACATCTAGTTGACAATATTGTTGTAGTATGAAAGCAACTATAGATAATAGATAAACAAATGGATATGACTGTTCTAATACAAATTCACTTAACAAACACAGTCGGCCAATCAATGGACCCTGTTTTCTGAACCTCTAAACAACAATCATTAATATACCTCATGAGTCTGTAGGTCTGGTGAATGGCTCTGGAAATGGAAGTGAGCTTGGCTGATCTCAGTTAGGCTTTCTTACATGCCTGAGGTCAGCAAGCAGGTTGTCTGAGCTGACTATCTAATCTGGCTTCATTTACCTGGCTGCTGTTTGGCTGGCTATTGGCTGAGGCAATCTGGGCCAACTATCCTTCATCTTCCAATAGAGTAGGCTGGAAATATTCATGTTGAAGCTGGCAGTATTCCAGGGAAGAGAATGGAAACAAGCAAGTCCCCTTGAAAACACAGGCTATTGCGCAAAAAAACTCTCAGTGCAGATTTAACTAGCAGTTTATCAGACTTACTTCTGCTGGAGGAATTGTAAAGAGGTATGCATACAGAGAAGAAATAAATTGGCATACGTTTTTGCAAGCAATAGGCTATGATACGAATTTCATATATTAAGCCAAATAGACTCTCTGCCATAACATTATTAGAACTCCTCTATGTTAGTGTGAAGTAAATAAATAAATGTAGGCCCACATCTTTTCTTACTTAAAACTGTTATCATTTTCCGAGCTTAGAACATTGCTCGAATTTGGTGAATACTAAACTTTGCCAATACATGTATATTTTCATATACTGCTTTAATCATAAGTATCCTATATTTTTTATTGACTCATCATAACCATCTGGACTTGTACTTTGATTTTGAATTTATAATTTCAGCTAATGGTTTCTAGGAGTTCTGATTTATTTATATAGTATGATGTCCGAAGCATATTACGATCAAGGTATGTTTAACTATCTTACTTTGCTAGAAATTACTGAAATTAGCTTCTAAAATTAAACAATTGTAGGTTGTAATCTATAGTCTTAAGTATCATTATCCTGCTTTTTATTTTGGTGCTACCCTAGAGGTAGTGATTCAGTCAAATATTTTATTACCTGCTTATCACTGTTCACTTCACCAGGCTCTTTGGAAAATGAAACCAGATGGAGCTGGCCAGAAATGTAGTTCATAAAGACAGTTACTCATTAAACTTTGTAATAGATCTAAACAGGCAGTGCAGGAAGGGTGTGTTTTTATGTTAGCAATTGAATTTTTTTCATGCATTGCTTATCCACATAGGAAAGAAGAAAATAGTCCCTAAAATCAAAATATTTTTAGAGCAACTTATTCTTTACAAATAAGTGTAAAGCTAATGGAAGGTATAAGCTATGTTCTAATACATTTACATTTTAATCTGAGGAAAACACTGTCTTTTGTGGAGATGATATTAAACTAGTAGAATAGTATCACTCCTACATTCACATTTATATTAGGAAATAGTATGGTAAAATAGAAGGTGTACAAATAATCCCAACTTAGTACGTCATATTTTCTCAATTATCTAAATATTTTGAGTGACTTGTATTCAAATCTGGCGTATTTCTTCTTATGATTTAAATTGATAATTCTTGCCACTTGGTGACTTGATATGAATGTTGAGATATTCTTTAAAATATTGTCTGAGTTTCCAGTTGAATGATGAATATTATAGCTATTTATGGAAATACATGAAATTTATTTACAGAGATTTTGATTAAAGGAAACTATTATAGGTAGATGCATTAGTCAGGAATGAATGTAAACATAAATGTTTACAATTGAAAAAACTGTGAATTCCTGAAAAGGATCCTTTAAGTTTCTTTTATATGGGATGCATCATTAGTAAAATGAGAAACTTCGTATTTGCAAATTTTCTCTAGGAATAAATGTTTAATAATACTTGAGAGTGTAATTTTCCTAAGTTTTATTTACCAAAGAACTGTGACTGTAGCTTCAAAAAAACCTGACTCATAAGATTACACACACACACACACACACACACACACACACACACACACACACACTATACCCCCACACAAAGAAAATAAAAACTGACATAAATGGTCTTTGTAAGTTACTTTCATAGTTTTGAGTTTGAAAGACTGTTCCTATGGCTCCAGTTTTAATTCTACTATTTTTAGTCCCTCAATCTATATAAAATGATAATGTCTGTATTGAAGAAGTTCATTGGTATATTTAAAGTTGACGTACAGTATTTCAGCAAGATGAAAAGAAATAGAATCACAAATGCTCCCTAATTTGTAACAGCATTTACTCAATAACTTTATTTCTTATTCCTTCATAGAACTTAAGGGAAAATTACTTTTATCACCTGATTCTAATTCTAATTAAAAAAACTCTTGTCTTTGGATCCAGGCACACTACTTAAAACCCTTTTATCTTCTTTAGTTTGAGATAGCTAGCTATTTCCTTTATAGGGAAGCAAAACAAAACAAAACAAAAACTCAAGTTAAAATAAACAAAGCTAAAGCTTTTCTTTTAAGATCTCATTTTTACCTCATGGCATCCTGGTACCAGCAAACAAGATGAAACAATTATGGTTACATATTATTTCTGCTTATCAGTTATTAGAATCCCTGAGACAGTCTTTCCCATGAAAAGTCTGTTGTTTGTTTCACAATGTCGAAAACTTCAATTTATCATTAGCTCTCTTCTTAGCTCTGTGTTAACCATTAGATTAAATTATAAAAACTAAGTTTTAAGGAATTTCCAGAACAGAACCTCTGCAATATATTTGTTTCAAGTAGTGTTCAAATCCCTCTCAATAGGATATACTTTACTATTAAAAAGTAAAAAAAAAAAAAAAAAAATTGCTGAAATCAAATAACCATTCACATTAAATCAGGCCTTACATGCTACAGAAATATCTGTGCATAATATTTCATAAGTAATAGCATAAGCACTATTTTACGTAGTCTGAATATTCAGACTAATATTTTTAAAATCTCATTATCACTGTCTTATTTCTAAATGATTTCTAGTATTTTGATACCTTTTAAGGTCCATGAAACCTTGACCATGAAAGTCACTGGTTGTATATTATCTCATAATAATTTATAAAGTAAATGCATTGTTCAAATGTTTCAGTCAAGATATAGGAATGGACAGGGGCTAGGGCTAGGGATATAAATGGTGTTGAAATCCACTGGACAATGGTGTAGAACGTTTGGTGATTTAGTGGAGGGCAGCGTGTTTTGACATAAATGAGGAATGGGGAATCTTTATATATGAGTTTATTTTAATGTGTAGAATAAGTTACTACAATAAAATAAATGAAAAAAAAACAAGGCAAAAAGATATAGGGAAAAAGATTCTTCTACACTAGTTGTAAGGTAAAGGTAGTTGTAAGGTGAAGGTAGTCACTGAAGAGGCAAAATACCACCAAAGTGAGCAGGAGATAAGTTATAGATAAGGATCATAGCATCAATCTTTTCTTTAGTTACTGCATTCTTGGAGTGGACTGCCATTACTAACAGACACCCTATCGTCATTTATAACTTGCTCCACAGAAGTTACGGTGCTTGGTGGGTGTTCAGTGAATGCTGGAAGACTGCTGTGCCTAGAATTAGTTTTAATTCTCTTACTGAAAAAAAAACAAAGAAACAAAACATTTATAGATAATATGGAAGAGAAAAGGATGATATGTAAATAACAGTGAATATTGCTACATATGATTAATGGGCATTGTTACTTTATACATAGATTATTTTATGTGCATACATATTTTAATATCTTTGTGGTATATATGTATATATACAAGCAGAAAAAATATATAACGTGATGATTTTGTTCTACACTTACTGTTTTGTTGTTTTACAATCAGTTCTAAAGGTTATTCAAGATTTGAATATTCAACTTAAAAAGATAATAAATAGCATTTTAGGAATATGATATGGTCAGTTACAAGCATTAATACAAGGAGGAAGCCTCATTAACTTGAGAAGATAGAGTCTAAGGAAATATGGAGCAATGAAGAAAGACAGCAGAATAGAAGAAATAAGGGACTTTCTGATTCGTTATCCTAGAGTAAGGTGAATCAAATGTTACTCTTTTGACACCATTTTATCTACAGAAATCAAGACAAGCTCATCAAGAAGCATTTGTTAAACAGACAAGACAGAAGAGCATCAGGGTACTTTGATATTTTCCTTCACAGAGTGACTACAGCAATTATAATGCTGTCATGTTTTGGTTTCCTTTCTTTTCCTAGTTAATTTAATAATTTCTTACTTTTTATTTTCTGTCTTTTTAAAATCATTTATTGAAAGCCTCTCTTCTCTTTACATCTACTTTCTTTTTAAAACAATTGTATCTATAATTAATCTATTTTCCTTCCTTACCTTTAAATATCATTTGCTCCTTTTTAAAATCTTTTCCAGAATAACAAAGTTTGTTGTTTTGTAAGTAATGTTTTTCCAAAGCATGTGGGAATAATTTAACTTAGAAGAATTTTTTCCTGATTCTAATTAGCAGTTCCCTATTATGATACAGTTTAAGCAGATGAGCTCTATAATATTTGAAACTGTAAGTCAGTAAGGACTGCCTATTAAAGACATATTTATTACAAGTTGAAAATTGTTGTATATATAGACATAACACCTCATTATTTATAATAGAGTAATGCCAAATAATTTGTCACAATTTAACATTTTTTCTCCTAATCTATATGTTCTTATAGTATTAATAAGATATAGGTGAAAAATACTTCATGAAGAAAGTAAAACATCTCTATCAGTAATATTTTTATATCAGAATGACCAGTTATAATCTTGATTGACTTTATATAAGAATAATATTAATTTACTTAAATCCTACCTTTACTTTTCATTTTTCTTTAGATATTATATGAAGCATACAATTTTTCATTAAGTTTCTATTTCATATGATGTTAACTATGATGATTTATAAAATAAGGTTTAAATTTCAACAAAATCAATACAAATGATAATAAATATCTTTAATATAAATTAATTTCTTATAGTTATAAAGGACTAATAATGGGATATGTTAACATAGCATATAATAAGTACTTCATAAATGCTGACTGGCATAGCAATGCAAATTATGGTCATGACAAAGACATACCATTAAAGTAAATCGCCCCTAAATATTATGAAATTTCTTATGTGATGAAACAGGTCCTATTAACTGGAGAATATAATCCTAAATATAAATAATAAATGGTATGCTTTGTAAAACAATGTTAAAAAATTTGAGAATTTAATGTGATCTTGAAGTACATTTTGTTGTTGCTTTATTTTCTAAGTGCCATGCTTCCTTTTTAAAATTAACATATAGGTATGCATATCTGTGTTGTTATTTTCAATCCTCTTCTATAATCTTTAGTCACAAAGTATCTTTTCCTCACTAATTTGAAAAGCTTGCATTATAAAAATGAGAGTTTGCATCTATTATTTTCAACATTATGGAGGTGATGTAAATTGCAGTAGTAAAATAACAGGACAGATGCTTTTAAAATTCATACAATTGCTTGGTTTAATATGTTAAATAAGAGTCATGGAAATATTACTAATCATTTTACGAAGCATGCTAAGAACTCTAATATTCATAAATCACTTAAAATAGAGAATTATCTACTATTCCTCTTTCCAAATAGAAGATAACCAGTTTAATTGTTTCATAAACTAGTATCTTGTTGATTTTTCTCTAAAAGGAAAACTAGGAGTTATCTCTATTGCTTTGTATTTAAAGTCTTAACATGGTTTCTATTTATCTTTATCATTTTTTATTACATAAATTGGTGTTATTTATCTTTTTCTAATTAGCTTTAACACTAATAATAGATTTGTGTGGATTTTAAAATAAAATATATAGAGTAACTTGATTAACATTTAATTAAAACTATGTAAGTCCTTAGAATTCAGATTATATTCTGGTATATATGGTTCATACCTTAAAGCAATTACTTTTGATGGAATAAATGTCTGATTGATAATTACTCCTACATTAATGTAATAAATTTTAAACAATACTAAGATTCTTTGCATTCATTTTCTTTTTACAACATCTTTCTAATTTACTTTCCAAATTTAAATATGCTGCTTAAAGCCTGGAGCATTAAATGAAAATCAGACTGCGGTGTTATTGGAATATTCTGATTATGCTAATGAGAAATAAGATTACTTAAGATTTAGGTTTCACCCTTTCAAATCTCATATTAATTTGTTGAATATCAACAATAACCATTTATCAAATGACTAAATGATATCTAATATGAAATGACACAAAATTATAAGATGATCATAAAGCAAGTTACTTTGGTTTTCAAATATGCTACACATTTTCCTGCTTTGTTGCTGGTTCATTATCCCAGTGTTTTCTCCCAGGTATGCTTATCCTTTGAGGTCCATACAATTACCAGCATTTATGTTAGTCTTTCTGTGATTTTCTTCCCTGAAATTAATTGCTTCTGTTTTTTTTGTTTCTATAAAACCTTGTACTTAACCTCTATTGCAACACATTTTACATGACATTATAATTATTTCCTTAGGTATTTGCCTCTCTATCAGACTTCATATTTCTTGAAAAGAAAGTCTAGTTCTGACAGATTTTTAATTCCCAGTTCAAAGCACAGAGCCCGACACACCTTGATTACCTAATACATATTTGCTGAATGAATGAGTACACAATAACCAAGGGAGTCAAACAATCCCAGATTTGAGGCCAGAATAAATGATCAAACTGTGACCTAGAAAGGTTGTTAAACTAGGTGCTGACAAGCCACATGGGGTTGTTTGCTGGATGATGGTCATATTTGGCTGTTGTGTATGTTGCCATGTGAAACAAATAGTACTTCTTGCTCTGGCTTTCTTAAATGAATCAGAGTTTGGGCTGCCTAACAAGTATTCTGAAATATCAGGCCTGACACTCTCTAAATTAATGAAGATAATTCAAAGTATAGTAGCTTGCATTTTATTGTTCTCAGTTCGTTGATTCAAAACCCACAATAAAACTTCAAACTGTAACTTATACAACACATAAATATCTATATGACGCCCATTGGAATAAACTTATCAGCGGGATTTATCAAATGCTTAAGTTATTTACTAAATGAAATATTTCTCTAAGGTGTTTTAATTTCTGTATGTTATTAAAAGAATATTAATGAATATATTATAATCTCTCTAATGGCCAAATGTACCTATCAATGTATTTGCTATATTCTGATACTCTGCCTTCTTTATTGAGAATGCCTAGGTCCAAAATATTCTTTCTCTGAAGACTTACTTTATCTAGACAAAACTGTATTTATTCAAGAATATCCTTGAAAAGTCACTTGGATTTAGAATTCCTTGAATTTGATATTTCTGCAAGAGTTACTGAGTCTTCATGTATCCCCAGGTGAGTCATATAATTTTTCTGTGTCTAGATTCAGTGTATGTTGTATAAGTAGTGTGGTATAAAAATACCTTTTGATTCACAAATTAAAGTTTTTTGTAGAGTAATACCTCTTAGGAGGTTACCTCATGCAAAAGAAAGTCTAGATCTGTTAAAATGATCTGTCAGCTCTGTCATACCAGTAATCTCAAATCAGGCCTCTCTCTTGCAACCTTTGCTTTTCCTGTTTCATTTTATATTGTTACTTATATTTCAGACATGGGTAGAATATTTTTTTTAATGAAGGAATTAATTCACAGTTCACCCATGCATTCAAAAGACATCTACAAGGTAGCAAACATCACTCCATTAATAACAGTCTTTATTCCATTAATTCTGTGGGTTACATTTTTCCCAGACTTTTAAAAGATGAATTAGTAATTGATTTTTCAGCTAATATTGAAAATGTTGACTAATGGCACAGAAAAATACTTTATGATTTCCAAAAAAGATGAAAGTAAAACAATCAAGTGTTTATTGAATCATTTATTTTATATAAAACTGCATGGTGATGATGAGTCATTTAAATGTATTTATGATGTATCTTCATACCAGTTTTATGAAATATTTTCAGATGTAGAAATTGAGAAAAGGAGGAGCTAAGTAATGAAATAAGTTCATGCAATATTTGATGGTGTTAATATTGGTAAAGAAGTGGTTTAATATAAGTTATAGATTTAGAATTATTATTAATACACACTTATGTGTGAGTGTACACACACATAGGTATATTTTAGAGTCACTCCCTCCAACTTCTGATAAGCTGTCAATTAATAGGATATATTGCAACCTGGAGAATTAATAGACAAGAACTTTTCTGTTAGCCAACCTCTTAAAGCTTTACCCTTTAGAAAGGAGACTCTAATTGTAGCTAATTAGAGGTAAAATTTTTCAAGATTGTGAAAGAAAGATTTAATAAAGCATTACTAGGTTAAAGTTAAAGAAATGGGGCACTGTAAATGTTCAAATTAGAGTTTTTTTTGGAAATGGAAAAGAATGTTCTCATTTCTTAAATAATGCTTTATATTGAAGGTCTTTACATTTATATCAGATAAAACAAAAAAAAAAGTGTTTTTCTTGTGGTTGATTGATATAGAGATGGAGTTAAAACAGTCCAAATGATTGCTATAATTAGTAGTATATATGTCAGAAAAGTTAGTTCATGTTATGTTAAAAACTTTATCAGATTTGATAGTTTATAATGACAGTAATGATAGTAATATTGTACAATTATTTCTGATATATAGTATGTGTTTACTGATAGTTATGGACTCTGCTCTACCGTCTTTGACCTAATGATGCAGGCTCTGAAGGAGGCTCTGTTCCAATGTGTACATAGTTGCTGATGCAGGTGGCATAGAATGAACAAAACACTATCTTACTTTCAGGGGTTTCTTCTAGGAAGGACCATGTATCATTTTAAATCACATTCTATTGATCAAAAAAAGAAATATTGCTAATGCAGACTTTAAAGAGGTAACTAAGAGAAACCCTACCATATAATTAGTACAAAAATAAGGGAACATTTGGGGAAATAACACAAGTGATTGCCTATGATGTCAGTTCCAAAGAGCATGAGGGAACAAAAGCATGCAGTGAAAGTTTCTCAAGATCATCTAAGAAAAAGTTTCTTCAGACAAGACATCTAGGTTGCCATTTATATCTGCATGTTATTGTTCTACAAGGATATTAATTTCTAAAACATCTCACTCAGAAGTGAACTTTTATAATAAAAGCTATTATAATTTAATTTCACAAAATCATTCAATAATCACCCACCCTTGTTCACTTTGGTTTAGAATTGTTTCCAACACCACTCTCTCCCTGACCTGAGGAGCATACTCCTTTCATATATATGTAGATATTTGTTGTACAGAAGTAGAGTATTTAAATTTTCACTTATACCTGTATTTCACAATTGATGGGTGTATTTTTGTTTTCTTGTTCAATAACTGATAATCAGTAAAGTTCCTCCAAATTATGTTTGAATAGCGGTACTATTCTTGAATCTTTAGTCAGTATTATGAGCTTGTTGGTTTTAAGGGTCATGCTCATTCATGTTAATCTTATCCACGTATAAAAAGAATTAAAATGAACTATTGCCCTTAGCTGCTTGATGAACAGTGTGAAATTAAAACAAATCTATTGATATTTTAAACTTGTGCTTTAAAGCTGTTTTAGACCTAGAGGAGAATAAGAGTTTGCGGACTTCCTTTGCTTTCGCTATGTCTTCTACCATGCATAGTTTTTCCTATTAATGTATTCCTTTGGTGTGGTATATTTGTTTTAATCAACAAACCAATATTGATACATTATTATTAACTAAGTACCATAGTTTATGTTTTAGTTCATTTATGCAGTTCTATGTTTTTCCAGTTTTATTGAGAAAAACTGGACAAACCACTAAGCTTAAGACATACAGCATGATAGCTTTATTTACATATATTATAAAACTATTATCACACTAGGTAGAGCTAATATCAATCACCTCACTTTTTAATAATATATCAAGAAAAAAGAAAATATTTCCCATTGTGATGAAAACTCTTAGGATTTGTTGTCTTAAGAACATTCTTGTATATTATACAGCATTGTTAACTACAACTAAAGTAATTGTAGAGTACATCTTATACCTGGAGTATGTGTTTTGGTAGATGTATAATGCCATGTATCTACTACTGCAGTATTCATGTGGATTGATACTTGATAGATTAAGTGCTGATGGTGGAGACCTCATGATGGGATCAATGCCATTAAAACAGAGGAAGAGAAACTTGGTGATTTCTATCTCTCTGCTCTCATATACCACACAAGGTCATCGAAGATATGAACAGGAAGAGAGTACTCAACAATTACCTGATCATATTATACTCTGACATCCAGTCCAGCCTCAAGAACTCTGAGGAATAGATTTTGTTATTTAAGCCATCGAGTCTATGTTAATTTGTTGTAGCAACCTGAATAGATAAAGTCAGGTATCATGCATGGTGCTCCATCCCAGCATCCAGCCCTCTCTTGATGGCAACCACTGATATTTTTACTGTCTATGTGTTTTTTACCTCTTTCCAGAATGTCAGGTAGTTAAAATTGTATTGCATGTAAACTTTCAGATTAGCTTTTTTAAATTTAGCAATATATATTTAAAATTTGGACATTTCTTTTAATAGTTTGTTAGATTTTTTTAATACTGTTTATTTGTATTCTATAAATGTGTCACAATTTTTTTATCCATTCGCCTATCAGAAGACTTCCTCCTTGTTTGCAGTTGACTGTGGCTATGGTTGTGATCATTGGTTATGAATAACACTATCATAAACATTTCTGTGTAGGGGTATGTGTGTGTGTGTGTGTGTGTGTGTGTGAGTGTGTGTGTGTGTGTGTGTGTGTGGTGTGTGCTTGTAGAATAATGTCAAGTAAGTTGGTTAATTCCTAGGAGCATGGATACTGCATTGCATAGCAAGAATATGCTTAGCTTTGTAATTAATTGCTAAACATTTTAAAATGACTGTAACTTATTGTATTCCCACTGGAAATGATTGACTCACTGTTTTCTGTATTCTATATAAAATTGGTAGTGTCACTTTTTTGGGGCTGGGGTGAGTGGCATTTGAATAAGTGTCTAGTTGTGGTTATATTGCTTACTCTCTCCCTTTGCCCCAGAATAATGTTAAATGTAAGATTTATTAAGGAAGAATCCTTGCACCTCACTGATTGACACAGAAAGATGGTCCATAAATATTTGTTGAACAAATTGATTAGTATTTGAATTATTTCTTAGTTATAATTTGGCTAGAACTCAGTTGTGAAAGTTCTAGATCTGTTCTCTGTTTTAAAGTTAACATTTTATTTACTTTTTTAGTCAATTTTAGTTAATTGGTATGGTAAATTTTTTCTACCTGGATCAGCATTGTTCATCTGCTTTTCCACAAAATTATCTATTTCTCTAGATCTTGTAAAATTACAAATACCTTTGTACTAGTTTAATTTACCAGATATATTCGTGAGTGAATAATTGAAGTTTATACATTTTGGTTATTTATAATTTTTGTACTGTCACAAGAAATCTCTCTCTATATCAGTAAAATCCCTTTTATAACTTTCATGTGTAATACTGATCAATTAAACTACTGTTATTATAGTTTAATAATGCATTACAAATATGATCTTTAATGATCATACTCCAAAATTTAAAATGAGGAATGTTTTTATATATACTTCCTGACATTCTTCCCTTTCTTTTATAAAAACATATTTAAGAAAAAGAAAAAAAGCAGAAAAAGACCAAAAATATACTTTTATTGCGTTGTCTCTGTGTGTGTGCAAAGGTTTAATAGGTCTACTATCTTCTACAGATTATTGTTGTTCCTTATAATTTAAACACATAAACATTTTTCCCCTCATCATAAATTTTTTACATCTTTAAACTATAGGCAAATGGGTTTTTGTTTGTTTAGTCCCTCAAAACATTACCACAGACGTTCTATAATAAAATGGAGTCAGAATGTTTCTGAAATAAAAAGTCCACCTTAATGAAAATCTGTGAAAAAAGGTTGACAAGAGAAATATTTCACAAATATTATTGTTGTTTTCATACCCTTTAAAAAAGGAAACTTCTTTTTCTAGACATCATTTAATATGAAAAAGTTTTGATTCATTTATATTAGGATGAAAAAGTGGATCATTTAGTTAAATGTATAATTTATGTGAAGTTTTGTAACAAAGCCCAAATATGCATTTGATTTTATAGTTTTGTGAAAGATCTACTTTCATTTTGACACCATGGTGAGATATATATATATATATATATATATATATATATATATATATATGTGTGTGTATGTACATATATGAATTTCTCCCTTTTTCTGTAAGTACTGCTTTAATGTCTGATGCTCCTTGATAAATTTGAGGTGTGAGCCTATCTATTTTGATGAAGTTTATTTTAGTTTAGTTTCATCAAGGTAATATTATATATCCTCATTGTTTTAGGTCAAAGAATATCATTAAGATACTATGACAATAGAAACCCAGAAAACATGCTCTTCCTTACTCCACAGTTTTATTCCATAGGGACAATCATTTTCAGTCCTTATGCTTGTTTTATATGATATTTGCATTGTATTTCTGCAGTTTGACATGAATATATTAGTTTATTCACTTTAGAAATATTGACTGCTGAATCTTAATACACTAATCAATAATTATCTGTGTTGTTTTTATGGATTGAGTTTATCTTTTCATATGCCCATATTCTATTTACTTATTATCATTGCTGTTGCAATATTTACTGTTATAATATCACTAGTAATTGTTTTCGTAACATTGTATACCTGAATTTTTTGTGAAAAAAAAATATGCCTAAACATTTCCCGTATCAATAATTTAATGGTAAGATTGTTTTAATTGCTGCATAGTATTCTAGCATATGGGTGCTTTATGATTTATTTAAATATAATATAGGAAATTCACATTTCTTCCTAATCAATTATTTTTCACTGAATTAGAGTGAGTCTTATCTGTGGATCACAGACCTGGATAATTTTATTTTTCAGATCATTGCTTAGAAAGTGAGCCTACTAAAAAAGATCCCTGTTGAACACACACACACACACACACACACACACACACACACACACACTCGCGCACCATAGACTATGGTAAGACTCACAGACTTTATAGAAAATATATACAACCCCACAGAAACTCACTCAGAACTTAATTATTCTTAGGCATTGCAAGAGGCCTGGGGATGCTGTGTTCAAAGGCAGGTACCCTAGAGGTCAATAGAAAACACTTCAAATTAAAAGCTAGAAGTCTGACATCAAGGGGAAAAAAAAGAAAACCAATCTCTAAACTAAGCATCAGAATTTAAAAGCAGAGTAATCAGATATACTTTAACTTATAATCAAATATTTTATAGTCCTTAATAGCCATTCAATGCATCACTATGTTGAAATATGCAATATAGAGTCAATTTTTTTCTTCAGTGGGACCATTAAGTCATATGTAAAGAAAGAATTGATTTTTGTAACAACTGTTCAAGAATGAAATGAACTGCATAATATATTTTAGGTAGAATTCCATATTAAAAAATTCTGTCATGATATATTTGACACATAGAAGAAAACACTAGTTATATGAATACTGGCGATAAATACATAAGTGAAATATTAAATATATAATATATGCATATTATGTATTACAGTATATAATATGTATCATTAAATTATACATAATAATTAGACATATCTATACACATAATACATATAAACATACATGTATATATGTCTGTCTCCAGTTCCTGCTGATATTTGTTGTTTGTAATAATTTGACAATAGTAGGTAAATAAATTTCCTGGGTTCTGAGAACCATTCTAGAAGATTATCAAGCACAAGCACAGAAATGTAGGAGCCTCCAATTTGTAACCAAGTTGGAAAGAAGTTTTAGGTAAAGTGGGGATGTGTCAGTTGCCATTTACATCTGAAGTGGAGGCTGGAATGTGGGACTAAAACCTCAACCAGTGGGGGACACATTAACTCTGCTTAGTGTCAGACATTAATTGTAGGTCATCCAGTTGATGTTGGGGACTCATTTGGAAAACACTTTCCCTCCCTTGTATAGCCAAAGGCTATTCTGTGTGAGTAGCAGAGGAGAAATATACGATTTTTTTTCTGTACAATGAAAAAGAAAAGAGCAGAGACTTTGACTAAGCCAGGTCTTCATCTGAGTTTAAGAGCAGCCATGTAGCATTGTGCACATAGATGCATGTTCCTGTATTTCAATATTTTCAAAATTAGAATAAGTGCATTATATCAAAGAATATAGCTGTTGTAGAAAATGTAGAAAATACAGTACACATGCAACAAATGATTCTATAATAATTGTTCTCTGATATTGAATTCTTCATACTCTGATGACAATGGAATAAATAGGAAGTTACAGAAGAAAAATGTTGTTCAAGCATTCTATTCACCTCACAAAATTCTTGTGTTTTAGAGCATACTTTCATAAATGATTCTTATAAAAGTATATTTTAAAATCCTTTACAATTGCTTACACATGGAGCTGTATTATCTATTCCTCTAAGGTTCAAATCAGTAGCTGTATTTCATTATTTTTTGAGTAATTCAAAAATAACCTACAAGATCCCTTTGCTGTTTAACCTTTTGTTCTCCACATCAGAAAACTCCTAGTCTGTCTTGCATTAAAGCAGTGGACTGACAGATGAATTTGTCTTGCTTTCAGGTTAGATGGTTCATGTCTGTGGTGATCATATGGGTATTCTGCCCTGACAATAGGAGTACAAATGCATCTGGGAGATCCACAGTGATCTAGCATTATTCAGCATACTTAATCATATTAAGACTAGAACTTGAGACAGTCTCTAATTTAGTCTAAAGACACATAATTTTAATGGAGTTCCAATGAACTGTGTGCCAAACGCCTGGTGTTAAAGCAAAAATGTGCTGCTCTTTTCTCTCTGAAAAAGCAAAGGCATCGGTCAAGCCCATGATCAAATGCTATGTGAAGAGTACCTTCCATAAGCATGCATCCTCATTATATTTCCCTTTGACTACAATGCAAACCACATACCAAACTACTTATTTTGGCCAAGTAATATACTGATAAATATAATCATGATCAAGAAGTCTGCAGGTTACTTGACAAATGCAGGGAGTGTGTGTATGTGTGCATGTGGTGTGGTGTGGTGTGTATGCACATGCTTATGTGTGATGGAGGGAAGGAAGGAGGAAGGGAGAGAGGCAGAGAGAGAGAGAGAGAGAGAGAGAGAGAGAGAGAGAGAGAGCTCTACACTCGGTAATTATAAAAATTCTGACTATTTTGTTTGTATCAAGTGAATAATGTTGATAGTTAATGAATGTGAGTAGTGGATGAAGAATTTAAGAAATACTGAATCATTTGTTTTTTTCCTGTGTGTAAATATCATGACTGGTTTATATTTGGTCATGCAGACACAACATGAGCAGATAAATGTATAGGTCTATCTGATGCTGAAATTTTGGATCAGATGGACAGTCATAGGAACACATATTCATTGCCATTTTACCCCTATTATTCATGCTGATAAAGAGAAGATCATGGAATTCTAGGAGAGTTGTATTGTTTAATACAGTCACAAAGAGTAGGAAAGGATTTTCTAAGAAAGTGACACTTGAGTTGAAGGTAAAAAACAAAACAAAAGCAACCCATTTAACTAAGTAGCAGGACACAGGTCTACATTTTGGCAACGCCATCATCATTTTAGGGGAACTACCCATGAAAAAGCAGGATTGTTCTGTATGGGGAACATCTTACCCACATTTTTACCTCCTTCATGTATTTTCTGTTTTTTGTCTTCCCTCTATCAAGCATTTGGATAACTGATTTACTTAAAAGAATATGGAAATAAGATTGTGAAACTCTTAGGAATCTACTGTAATTTAAATCCACAGGTAATAATATTAAACATTGAAATGCTGTCCTCAGAAAATTTAACTTGATTCTGTGCTTCTGAACTCCTGGTCATGTAGGAATATAGAGCAACCCACATACAGACTCAATTTTTGTAAAGAAATAAAAGTAATTTTCTCTGATAGAAGACATTTAACTGAAATTTCAAGAGAAAAGAATTATCATAATTTTAACTGACTTTTGTGTTAAATTTGTGAAACTGGAAATTTAAGAAATTTAATTTATAATTTAAATGAATTTTGTCAGTTTATCTTGCTACTTACATCTCACCATAAATGTTAGACTCATATAGTCTAAAATCATGCAGATTTATAATTAGAACAAATAATATCTAAGAAAAGACAACAGTTTCTTGGTAATATTCATGAATAATTTGTTCTTATAATAGCCTATTATTTAAAAAAAATCACATTCTTTTGCCTGTCAGTCACCTGTGATGTTTTGCATTAACAGATTCAAAATGATGACTTTTGCTTCAGATTTTTGTGAATTTGTTGTTCCATTAATTCTTTTTGAATACAAATGTAAATTTGGAGATGTTTAGTAAAGTTTTCTGCCAGGTACCCTAACACCCTAAGAACTCATTTAAAATTTAAAGTGTGCTCCATTTTGAGTAGATTTCTCTATTCATTTTGTTTAAATTTAAGGTGCAACATATTCCATATAACCATATTTCTCTCTTACCAGTACACCATAGGGAACCAGATTTGACTTGTATTTTGTAGGTATCATTTAAACAACCTTCTAAGCATGTCTGGTATTTTGCTGAGAATATTGCATTTATGCTCACAAAGGAATTCATATATTGTCAGTATTTGCTAACATGGAAAATATTTTAGTATTCAGGTAGGTTAAGTGAGAATAACCTTCCTTCTTTGTGTTGTGTTGTACTAGAGGTTATCCAAATTGTAGCTGCTTATTTTCTCATAATTTAATGTTTTCGATGAAACAGTTATTTCATATCTAATTCATTGTCTGTCTTCTTGTCAGCTATGGGCCAGTACCTAGGACATGTTTGAATGAAAGAGTCTGTTTCTCTTGTGCCATCTTTTCCTGCACCCATCTTTCCTTAATGATTCCTTAGAAATAACACTTCAAAGAAGCCCTTACGTTTTGGAAGTATTTGGAAATAAGGGTGTTTCAGTGTCAAAGAGAACCAGAGCTGTATACTAAAGTTGCAGTGATATATTCAGTTACAGTTGCAATAGAGGAAAAGAGACTTCCGTATGGAACAGAAGTCAATGATGAATATAACAAAGACAAGTGATACGTAGCTAATGAGAAAGGTTAAAGAGATTGGAGGATGGACAATTACTGTGGAGACATCAAGGGTAAGGGATTTCTTACTTCTTAGCAAAATTCTTGCAAATGGCAGGTTAAGGTGGTATCATATATCAAGAATGATCAATTTGCAGGATTCTTTAATGAACTTGGACTGCATAAGCCAAAGACAGAATTGGGTCAAGGTTGAGACATAGTCTAGCAAAGGTCTCAGAGGAAGCTGATTAGTGATTGGTCAAGGTAAACACTTGATCAAAGAGAGCTCTTGTCATAAAACAAGTAATTAAGTAAAGATAAGTTATACCAGATTAGATTGGACTCTCCATCCTCTGATTAGTGACCTTCAAAAAAACAGAGGGCAAAGACATGACACACAGAGGAACATGCCATGAGGTTATGGAGGCAGATTTGGAAATGATGTACAAGTCAAGGAACCAACAAAGGCTGCTGTCAACCAACAGAAGCTAGGAGAAATTCTTCCCTACAGCCTTCAAGGCAAGCATGACCTTGCTGACAACTGGACTTTGGACTAGTCTTCAGAACTCTGAAGAAACAAAATATGTGTTGTTTTTATGTTCCCCAATTTGTGGTACTTTCTTATAGTAATACTAGGAAACTGACAGAGATTGTTATATCTACATGTGTTGGGCAGGCAGGGAAGGTTGAAAACTATACAAACAATGCTTTGTGTTTGGAGGGGCAGGGAAGAATGAAACTGGAGTCGAGAGAGGAGGAGATGTCACAGTGTGCTTTTTCTATACTTCCTTTACACAGTAGGGTTACATAAGTCTTTGTCCTCTCATCTTTGTGTTTCACTAATTTGAAATTACAGCATTACAAAAAAAAACCTATATGCAATAAAAGATGTAGGCAGGAAGGATGATTAGTAGGCAGGCAGGAAGAGAAAAGCAGAAGAAGCACTTTAATATTTTTTATTCTGTTATTCCCATTGATTGTCTGGCCTTGCCATGCGTCTTGAACCTGGGACCTTAGGATGTATATGGGACTGCTTTCAGGTATAATAGAACACTAGGTCATGAGGGTGTACCTGAACATGGAAAATTTGTAAAGTTTTATCAGATTACCAAAGGAACACTGAGGAACTTGTCACATACAGCAATTTAGTGAATATCAGCCTATTAGTTTAGGTTACCTTGGTTTATCAGTTTACTGTGGTCTGGAACAGTCTGAGGTAATACTTAATAATATAGTATAAGGAATAGGTTTTATATATAGGAAAACTTAGCTTTTTATAATTTCTTTTTAAAAATCATGTTGTAATTTTGCTTCTCTATAAACCGACACATCATATATAGGCACAAATATGACACTATAAATCTGAAAGGGATATTGCTAGTGTCATGTACTCATTTCTTTAGCTTATAGCTGACATCTCAATCACTATGAAAATGAAAGAAGACAAATACAGGTCCACTTAGCAAGTCAACTTGATAGATCTTTTATTCTCCTGCTAATGTTACATTGACTAATGTTATATCACTTAATTATAAAATTAAATAAATGGTCACACAATTATTTCTAGAATAATCAAGCATTTGTGTCATAAAGAAAGCCTATATGTTTGAATAAAGAAGTCCTGACTTTGAAATCAAGAATCTATGACAGGAATTGTTTCTATGTCAAATCTCGAGTCTCAGTATTCATATTTTAAAGTGTGTATCTTATTCAACACATGATTCTGTGGGTTACTATGAAGAGAAATGTAACAAGTATTTAACCATTTAGCTTAAAGAGAAGAAAATATATAGTCACATTTCCATGAATATAAAAATTTTGATCTATTTTGTTTACTACCACACTCAACACTTTGAACAATATTTTGCATATGGATTTATTGAGTAATAAATATTTGTTGATAAGTGATGAATGAATATGATAATGTATGTCTTAACATCCACTAGGAACTATTATCTCTGTCTGTTGTAAGCATAAAGGGAAATTGTATAACGATATTGATCCAGACATTCAAATATCAATGATATCTGCATAATAGAATTTAGGTTAGGTCATATTTTCAGGAAGCCATTTTCTTTAGGCTGATTTGCTTTTGTTTTGTTTTCTTACAAGTGTTCTTATTTAACCCATTAATTTATATCAGCCATAGGTAAAATAGAGAAAAATTGTTAATTTGCAAATCTCGAATTATCTTCATTAATTATTAAGAATGTGCTATTCTGAAGAAGCATAATTGCATTGAAATAGTCTTTCAGTGTCCAAAAGACACATATAGTCACATAAAGACACACAAAGTCACATATAATTTTGCTAACTTGCAAGTAGCATATCTATGTCACTGGAAATTACCTTCTCTCTATTCTATTTTACTACTCCTGCAGCTTGATCTTATTTTATTACAAAGTATAAGGACTTCTGACAAATTCATTATACGTATGGTGCTTTGAAAGCATTTTTTATATTTATAAAGAATGTCAATGCATGTGAAAAAATCACTTATAACCATTTTTATCCATTTATACAAATATGAATAAGTATGTATGTGCGAGGTTTCATGGATTACTGGGTTTTAAAAAGAAAGCACACATGACATCTTTCACCTAACTTCAAATTTTATAGCTAGTTGCATACTTTATTGTATCACATTAGAAAATAAAGTTGCAGACATTTCAAATTGTAATTTGTGTCACAAGATCACATTTGAAAGTCACTTCCATGTTAACATCACTAGAATATGTAATCCAAAAATGTGCAAAGTTTACCATCAATTCTGCCACAGAAGTGAAGATAGGTTCAAAGACAATTAAGTAACATTCATTTCAATGGCTTCTAGTTAGAGCAACAGTGAGCTGTTCATGAGAGAGCCATACTAAAAAACAAGCAAAAGCAAAAAATGCTAATACTGACTTTTCAAGGAAAGTAAACAACAATGAAGTATTTGCTGTACATCATATCAAGCCTCAAGTCAAAGAGCACTGCAATGTTTTTGATTATTAGCTATTGGATTGGATGGAAAGGAATAAAGGATAACCATGGTAGTTATTGTCAGTTAAGTTCCTGATTTCCAAGTGCAGTAGAGAAAATATAATTAGGCATTGTTTCTTAACAGGATACTAACAGCCTATGTTAAAGGAAAAATGTCTAGGCACTAAAATATTTTATTCTTGTCTTTAGTAACCTTGAGGCATATCAAAGTGGTTTCCCTTTGAGAAGTAAATCTTTGGAGAGGTTTTAAGGAGGTCAAAGAGATTCCAAATCAAACTTCATAGAAAACTTAATCTCCCTGTCAATTACCATGAAAACTAAATTTTCACGTTCCCTGGACTAAAATTGATTGCAGAGTTGAAGTGTTCATCGGTTAGCCTCTATAAGATGTTAAAGCTGTTTCTTGAGCATTCTATCAGTCAATACTTAGGCCTTTGCCTTAATATATTGGGGGATAACTAATAGATGTTAATGACTGTATACTACCTTATCATATTCTTCTAGTAGAGTCAACTGTATTAGAAAATTGGGTTGACAATAGAGTAGTCAGCAGTTAAAAGGAATATTTTGCCTTAGAAAGAGTAACTATTTGGGCATGGGAAATAAAATAATGCAAAAAGTATAAATAATTTTAATGAAAACTGCATGTTCATGTATTTAAAATTCCATTATTGCTATCTAACTTTGTTAAAGAACTAGAAAATAAAAAGATAATTCATAGAGAATTTTAGGTTTTCTTTTTCACCCATTACGATGAAGTAATACATGAAATGTATAGGTAATAAATTTACATATAATTAAATATAATAAATAATTATAATGATATAAATGTAATTTAATATTTGAATATATTTATAAATTATATTCTTTTTATACATTATTTTATTGTGACATGTACATAATTATATATAAATTACATAATTTTCAGATAGGGAATAGATGCATGTATGTCTGTCTTTATCCATCTATCTATATAATTTCCTGTAAACTTCAGTCCATCATACTTCCATTGACATACTCATAGGAGGCTGAATGGCCAGATAAGAAAATTATTGCCAGAAATACTTGGAGTTGAATATGACCTTACACTATGTAGATTATGCAATAATTTGATTTTTTGGAATGGGTCCCTTATCTTCCCATTGTATAGTTTATAAATCTTAAAGACATGTCTAATTTCTTGTCTTTTCTGTCCTAGCTTGGAATTTACTTAATACAATTTGTTTTGTTTAACATAAAATATAATATACTGATGATAGATAACACTTTTACTTATTTTTTAAATTTAGAAATGGGAACATAAATCTAACAGAATAATTGTAATAATTAGTCAGTGACATGAAAGCATGTTTTGGATGGTTCAATGATGATAATTGTTTCCTGTCTATAATTAGAATTCATTTTATTCTTCTACTAAATCGAAATTTACTTGAAAATTCTTATTTCATACTAGGTTCAATTTTGACACACCCAAACGAATTCCTGAAATGGTAATAATCAAACAGGGTTTGAAATTTGAAAGTTAGTAACATGATCTACACTTTAAGAAAAAGGATTGACATTAAAATAGATTTAGAAAACTCATACCAGGAAGAACTACTATTTTAGAAAAGATGGGGACTGAGTGAAACAAAGAGGAGAGCCATTGCAATAAAATGGATTCTTACAAAATATAAACATCCTATGAAAAGAACTTCCCCCAAAGGGAAAATTACCTTATTTTAACTATATTTTCCTCATGTATTGATATGGAATATTTAGAAAATATTATAGTGTGATTATAATTTGAACATTAGATTACTAGTATGACATGCAATTTTATCCTACAGTTGCATTATTTTTCTTAGTTTTTAGAACTTAAGAAGAGAGCTAATGTTAACTGAGAGTTTATAATTTGTCAGATGATGGGCTGTATAATTTCCTTCTGAGTTATTATGGTGGTCCTTTTTTTAAATGCAAGTATATGTGGTAGTGATAATATGTGTATATATATGTATTTATCAGAACTCTTTTGACAAAAGACCCATGAAGACTAGAGTTTTTCTGAGGAGGAAAAAGAGGAAATAAATAAAGGAATAAAAGGCACACTCCTGTTTTGAGTATGAATGCCACAGGCTAGGTGGATAAAGAAGCTGACATATAAGTATGCTATTGTTATTTTTAGTGATATCGCTAAAAGCAAGGGAAACCTGCAATGCTAATTTCTTAATATTACTTGACAATTATTTTACTCAATGTTTTCTTTTTATCATTCTTGAAATTATGTACAGTTTTCATTTTTACCATCTTGAATTGTTGAAATCTACAATAATTTGTTTCAGAATTTAGGTTTCTTTGTCTGGAATTTTTTTTTTTGCAGTATGGAACCTAATGGATGGGATTCCAGGAATAAACAAATTTCAATGTCAGCCTAGAAATTAATAAATGAAGAGGACAGATTATGGTAAAAGTGACACGAAAACTGTAGAAACTGCTTAAAAATTGAATCCACATAATTCCTTTGTATAAACTAAAGCATTAAAAAATAGTGTTTACTATGTTTAACTAATGAGAAAGCCATTTCTTGGTAATGAATAGAAGATGGATTTGAGGTTCTTTTTTAATAATTTGCCATTAGTTTATCTTATTCTCTGTTGTTAAAAGTAGAGTCAGAACAGTAGACTTTTTCATTCTTTCAAGTTCTAATAACGTTTTATGTTCAAATTTTGTTCTGATGCATAAGAGATTTAAAAATGAGATTGTTAATCTGTAAAATAGAGATATACCACAGTTTCTTAAGATTATATAAATGCTTATGAAATGTTTAGCATAGAACCTAGAAAAACACATGTTAAATGTTATTTATTATTATGAAGTCACATAACAGATTGTACCATTCCCTATAAATTAGTTCTGTAATGAGATTTAATTTGCATAACAAAATTTTATTCCAGACCTCTTAATTTTAGATACCCTGAAATCTATGGTAGTTTTATGAGCAATTTATAATTTGCACTTTCATCAAATAACAGGTTTGACTTTTCTTCTTGTTTCTTTTAAAAATAATATAGTTAAGTGAATATTTATATTAGCAGTGATGGGCTTAAATGGATATGTTAAAGGCAAGAAGGATGACAGCAAAAACATTTCCTTTCAATATTAACAGGAATTGTCATTAGATAACATTTGTTAAACACACAACTCCCTATATTTTTATTTTAGCTAGAATGATGGATTATGTTACATATATATATATATATATATATATATTTGTTGTTGTTGTTGTTGTTGTTGTTTTTCCTAATATGAGCCACCCTGGCATTTTGGTTATAGTTCAGTTTTAGCAGAACCTTTGACAAATGACACTGCAGAGTTTGGATCATGTACAGCTGGGCTTTAGCAAATGTTTTATCAAAATATCAGTGAGTTTCTAGTAGGCCTTTTCCCAAAAAAACTAAATTTGGATTAATGTATCATTTGCTAACTCCTGACAAGCTGTAATATTAAAAACCACTCTTGAAAGAGAGGGGAAAAAAAAAAAAACTTTCATGATTCATTCCAGCAAATAAATCGATGAAGAGATATAGTCTTTATGCAGAGGCTGGTGGTTAGCCAGGAACAAAGCAAACATTCTGGCTAGTTATTTTGGAAACTGCTTAAAATTGCTGATGCCCCAAATTTATGGCTTCTGCTGTTTTCTAGCCACTTTGCAGTCTGTAGCTCAAGAGAAAATGCCGTTTCTTAATGACAGAGACCATTATGTTTGGGTTGCATTATCCTTTGTGTAGCAGAATTAGTACTCTAGGAAATAGAAAATTATGTTCATCTCGAACTGGTGGCTTCACAACACAGAAAAGACATGCATTAAGATACAAAGGAAAAGTAATGTAAAATAGCAGATTTTTATTAAGTAAATCTTTTAAAACTTTGTATAAAGACAGTAACAATATTTTTAAATTAATTCTTTTGAAGGAACAATACATTATGATATTATATAGATTTAAGGTGTGCATCATTGTAAATAAATACCTATTTTAATGCATTAAGTTCACCACTACTAGTCCGATACTACCTTCTCCATAAAATTGACACTTTTACCTAATTTTCTGTCCTTTCCTCTTCCCTTCTTATATATTTTTATGAGTCTGTGAAGAACCTCAGTCTAACAAACTGTCTACAGACCCTCTTTACCTAGATGTTTACCAACTCAAGTTATTGAAAATCAAAGTTATCACTGTCTTTAAAAAACAAATAAAGATGCATCTACTATATGATACAGTAATTCCACTCTTAAGCATATACCCAGAGGATACAAAATCAGAAAGATATCTGCACCCCTATGTTCCTAGCAGCACAGTTCACAAATAGCTAAGACATGGAAACCTAAATGCTCAACAACAGATGATTATACATATATGTGTGTGTATATATATATATATATATATATATATATATATATATTTCCCCAATGGAATTCTATGTAACTACTAAAAATAAAATAAAATAAAATTGTGCCCTTTGAAACAATTTGGATGGAATTGGAAGAGATCATGTTAAGTGAAATAAGTCAGAAAGAAAAAAGAAATACAGGATGGTTTCACTCCTATGTGAAATATAATGAAATGAAACAAATATATGGATAAACTCCAGAAAAAACTCTCAGGACACAAGATGATGACTGCCAGGGGGGTAGGAGTGGGGAGGGATGGAGAGGGGAAAATGTGGGGATAATGAACATTGGAACTCTCCTGCAGTCTATGGTGTGAAATATAGATTGAGATGCATTGCCAGTATTCAAATATGAATTTAAAAAATTGAAAACAAAATTTAAAAAAATTCCAACAAATTTGTGATGTGCCCTGATGGAGCAGCAGCTGGGTCAGTTGCCACCAAAGGAGGAAGCCACCTACCATGGGTTTGAGACTCAAGTCTAAGGGGAAACCAGTGTAAACACCTAAATTAAAATAAAAATAGAGATACCTTTTCCTCCCCTCTTCCTCTCTACCTTCCTACTTACCTTCATTCCTGCCTGCAACTTACCTTTAAAAACAAATAACAAATCATTCTTCTAAAAGGCTTATCTCTGAGTACTCCTTTTGGTTTTTTTTTTTTTTTTTACCTATGTGTTTAATCCCTGAAATTCTTATAGAAATTTCATTAACAATGTTATGTGCACTTTTCCTCAAAAATCTGTTCCCTTTTTATTTTAGTAAATATTAGAAAGGATGCTTCTCCAAGAGAAATGTGTCTTCTTTTTTTATTGGACAAAAAAAAAAAAGAAATTGATCCATAAGTAACTATCACAATATTTACTGTTCTGCTCCTAACATTTCAGAAAATATCAATAATGTATATCGGAGTATGGCAAAGTTTTTGGTAAATGTTGAATACTACTATTATAGACATCAAAATTTCTCTCAAATACTCAATTCTGCTGCAGTAGAGTAAAAGCAGTCATTGACTATGTATCAGTAATGCGTGTGACTGTGATGCAATAAGCATCTGTTTGCAAAATAGTTCATAAATTTGAGCTCTAGAACAAAGCACTATCTCATGTATTACCTCACTAATGCTTGATATATGTACTTCAGATAGCTTTTATATGAATATGAGTGAGTGGGTATATAAATGATAGATGCCATTTATTTGTGTTTATTTAACTACTATATTTAAATCAATAAAGTAATACATGTGAACTTTTTAAATTTATAACTTCCCTTTTAATATAAGCAATTTTTATATATTGTTTCTGGCTATGATTGAGATTTATGAATTGTTGCTTTAGGCATTTTTTTTAAGAACTACTATGAAAAGATAACTGTCTTTCTGTTATCAGTATACAAACATCATACATTGTACTTGTTTACATGGTATCATGTATGTTTTAATCTTAATTTCACCTGGAAAGAAATAATTTCATGAAAAATAGTCTTTCAGGGAGCATCAATAATAAAGTTAAGAATTTAATAATCAAATTATTTAATTTTTAATTTTATTTAAACACCTCCATTTTGATTATTCTTTCTTTGTCAGCTTATTGATAGTTCTTTATTACTGTTCTAAGGAGACCTCGGGTTAGGAGGTAGAAACAATATATCACACAATGTCTAAGCTTGTATATAGCTCTAAATTTACTCTTTCCTAATATAATTATATTTAACTTTCTTGTAGTGTTACCATCATAACTAAATGAGTAATGCATCTAAAATATTTATATAATTTCCTAATGCTGTTAAAGATTATAGATATACAAACTAAATATGAATCTTATCATGAAAGATGAAATTCATATATACTTGAGAGATCCAGATATCAAAGTTCATACTCAAGAATTCTAGAGTTCTGACTGGCACTGAAATAGTATTGTATTATAGAAAGATCTAGATAAAAGTTTGAATACCTGATTTCTCATGATACTCTTGTTTATATGTTATGGTATTTCAATCATAAACCTTGTTTTAAAGCAAAGACAGCAATAGTGAGCCTACATTATAGGATTAAGAGTTTTTAATTATATAACTTGAATCATGTGTTTTGTGAAATATTATATTTTATCCAAAAGGAAAGCCCAGGGGTCAGTGTTTGCAAAGGATCCTAATAATTCCGATCGAATATGAGAGTGAGTGAGCCTGGCCCATCGTTTTAGAACACTATCTTCCCCATTTATTCACTCCTAGGAAGCACTACGTATTTTTTTGTTGTTGTTGTTATTGTTTAATTTTATTGAAAGAACATTGCATCATAAGGTTATGTAGATTTAAGATGTACATCATCGTAAGTCAATGTCTGTTTATAATATATTGTTCAGTACCAACAATCCAATTTCATCTTTAAGAATACTTTTTCTGTTAAAGGAAAGGAACAGGCAGGAATTAGGACCAGCATGTAGGCAGGAAGAGAGAGGAGGAAGAAGTACTTATTCATTTTATTTAGTTATTTATCTTGCCAGAAGCAGTGAACTTAACCACTAAGCCACCAAGGCACACCTAAAAGATTACTCTTAAGGTAGGAAGATTTCTTTAGTGTATGCTCTTGTTCTTTTGTGTTGGTTCCTCTTCAAGGCACTTAGTGTGCAATAGATGCAAAATTAGAATATGGTATTTTTCAAACTTTTCTAGATCATTTTTCCTCATAGTATAATTATCAAAAATCCTCCCAGATCTACCATTAGTGACTTTGTTTCAGTGACCTATTGTTGACCCCAACAGGCTTTAGGCTACATTGCATTCACATTATTTATGCAAGCATAGCTTCATTGTGTTTGGTCCCTGG
Organism: Solenodon paradoxus; assembly: GCA_004363575.1. Taxonomy (NCBI): domain Eukaryota; kingdom Metazoa; phylum Chordata; class Mammalia; order Eulipotyphla; family Solenodontidae; genus Solenodon; species Solenodon paradoxus. The sequence goes on from RJWH01000025.1 coordinate 1,855,593, forward strand.
TCCCATTTGTTTATATAATTTCACGTTGATATTCTGATTTTGAGAGATAGAATTCTGTATTTTCAGACCTTCAAATAGTAAGACCTGTAACTACCTTGATTAATAAAATGTGATTAAAGTGATGCTGAGTGACTTCTTTCTTGGACAAGTGTTTGAAGAGGCACATAAGAAATCTGATAGTGCAGAAATCACGGTACTACAGAGACCATAGGAAGAAACAACACAGAGATAGAGCGCTGCCTGAGGGAATTCAGGTGCTCTAACCCCGATATGTTCTCACATTTTCTCAGCATGCCTCCAGATGACTCCAGCCTCATTCTCTAAGTCACCTTTGGGGATGCTGAGTATAGCAGTGATAAGCTTTCATAAGCAAAATATTGTTTAGAACAACTAAGTTATTGGGTAATTTGTTATACAGTTTTCATAATTATGATGGGCTTTTTAGAAACTGATTGGCAGAAACTAATGAAAGTATATATATGTGAAAGCTTAATACTGTATTCTCCACTCTAATTTGTCTCTCTGCTTTCGGTCATTCAGGAACAAGTATCTTGCTACTAACATTTCTTTAGTTAAAAGTGTATTTGAATGTTACATTTTTTACCTTACATCTGAACTATGTTTTTTCAATTCTATGATTATGTTTGGAATGTTTATATACTTCTGACAAATTTAGTAGACTTTTTCTAGACTATTTAATGTTGTGAGGAGTAACACTAATATATAAAATACTTTTTAAAAATCATTTCAACTTGAGGAAAGTTTATACAACTGTTAAAGAAAACATTGACATAACTTAACATGGATCTAATAAGATGGTGTATTTAACATAACCAATTGTTTTTGCTGGATTATGTTCAGGTTTTAGTTGATTAATTGCCCTATGGTGATTCATCAACTTGTACAAAATTCTAAAATCCAAAATTGAAATTAACATAATTCAGTTAGCAGTGTGTAGTAGCTTTTTATTAAAAAGAGACTGTTAAGCTAAAACTCACAATTATATGGTAAATATTACATTTTATTTAATTTAAATATTAACTTAGTTTCTCTATATTTCATGGTTATATTAAACCATCATTATCTATATTTCTAATGTAATTTTTAGACTTTATTAGATGAAATATATGACTAACCTCTTAAATAATTATATGCGAGTTTGCTTATACTTGGCCAAATTGGCTCAATCAAGTGAAGATAAAGGAGATCAAAATGACTTGTAGAAATATAATTATATGCAGTTCACTCAAGCATGAACTTTCTTTTGGTCAGTTATGTGTTACTTGCTCTAACTCGGCCAAAGGTCAGATGTATAGAACTTTTAACATTTGGACATAAGCATGTTTTTGAAGAGAAAAAGGCTGCAGAAGTTGAATGGAGTCATAGTACAGAGAGAAATCCAATTTTATCCTTATTTGAATTGTGATGAATCTTAAATATTATCTGGAATTCAAAATTTGACTTCAAGAAAGATATGCAGCACATATAAATGTAGAACGTTTTATCGTGAATGTTTTCTAATTTTTTTAAGATATACTACTTGATTCGATGTCAGAAAAAAATTATTTGCAATATGGTTGAATGATAGGATGGTAAAAATACTATAGCAAAGGTTTCTTTAATTCTTAAATCATCTTTTTATCATTGATCTACATTTGATTCATCTATGCATGTACATGCATTCATATATCTAGTTATTTAGTATTCAAAAGAGAAATAACAGTTCTCTGGTATAAAATGCTTTCATTTTGCCAACATCTAAGTTTATAATTGAACAGTGATATCAAAACTGATAAAGTAAACATTATAAGTGTTTAACACCAAAAATTGAAATTCAGAGGAATTAAATGATGATAACAAATTTACATAGCTGCTAAATGGAAAATTCAGTATTTGAACAAGTGTTTTAATTTAGTCCTTCATCATTCATTTATTTGAAAAATTCTTAATGTGATCCTGGAAAATAAATTTGCAGAACACATAATCAAGAAAAGATTAGTATCAATAATATATCAAGAAATTCTAAAAGTCACTAAATTAAAGTATATACAGTTCATGAAAATGACATAGATAGGTATCTCAAAAAATGAGGAAATATATGTCTAAAAAAATACAGAGATTTAACCTCGTTACTATTCAAGGAAATAAAAATAGTTCAAGGAAGCAATGGTGTAATGTTTATATTCATTTTATTGGCAAAAAAGAAAAATTATAACGGAAAATAAATCTTACAATAAAAATGTGGAGGAGGCTATAGGTTCATAGATTCTGGTATGGGAGTCAAAATTATTTATCCACTTTAAACATGTCAGTACTACAGTTTACAAAAATCCATAATTATAACTTACACATATATTTTTTTCTAGCGATATAACTGAAAGCAAAATAATTTGCCATGTGCTCCATGGCACATGTATAAGGATATTTGTATCTCAGTAATCTCAGTAGTAAAACTCCTGGAAAAAAATAAAACATTCATAAACAAGAAGATGATTAAAAACAATTGAATAAACAGGTGTACACTCAATTAAAACATTATATATCATTCAGAATGAGCAAAAATATAGATGATTCTTGGCAAATAAAATGATTAGTTCTTCAGTAAATACATAGGAAATTATACTCTTGTGCCATTTTCATACTTTTTACATTTTTTTCATAAATTACTATGCAGATATAATAATCTCTCGACTGACTCCTGAAGCAGATTCAAGTTACATTTGAAAAACTAGAAATAATGCTTATGTTCATGAGTATATGTCAAAACCCTAAAAATATAGCTATAAATAGATGATATTCTTGTTACGTATTCTAATTATTTAAAACACATTCCAATGAAATCCCACATATTAAAAATCACATATGCCCATTACCTAAAGTTAACAACTATCAAACATTTATCCCAACTCATAGTTTTTTAAACATAGTATTTTAAGGTTTCTATACAGAAGTAGCTTAAAGAAAACTCCAGTTATTATGTTATTTTACCTCTTCAAATCCCTAAATATATTTAGAAACCACGGACAACTTTTTATATAATATATCAGAGTAGATAGTCATAGTTTGTAAAATCAGTAATTTTGGTATACATCATATCTAGTCTTAAATGTTCCAATTTGTCTTGAAATGTAATGTTAAAATTTTTATCTTCTTTCAAATCAGTATCCAAATAAGTTTTATATTTGAATTTTATGTCAATTAAAGATAATTTTACCTAGGAAAGTGTGCTTTTCATATTTAGTAATCAATATTAATAAAGTCACATAATAATGAGAAAGAAAAAATATTCACTCTTGCTCACAATTTCTATTTTCATACAGTTCAAGAAATACTAGTTAGTACAATAGGACAGAAAAAGACTGAAGTTTGGGAAATAAGTAGCACACAGAATTTATGCATGGTGTAATAAAAATGAAGTATACTCGAAAATCCAAATAACTCCAGGAAAGCATATCAGAAATAATATGTGAAATAAGCAAATGTGTAATGGAAGACCAAAGCAAATGTATTGTGAGTATGTGTGTTAAGAATAAATAATTGGAAAAATAACTAAAAATATCCTTTATATTGACACATACAAAACACTGCTGAGAATAAATTAAAGACACATAAGGAAATGGAGAGAAGTACCATGCTTATTAATTAGATAATTTGATGTGCTAAGATATCATGGAATCACATATGGTATCAATCATCTTCAATTTTCTCCATGATTCAATGCAATCTCAAAATACCAGCAAGTGAGTCTACTTTTCACAACGTTAAAGTAACTCTCATCAAATTTTCCCATTGCTGTAATAAATTATCACTCTGGGTAAAAGATTTCAGATAACAGTGTCCAGACACACATCAAATATCTGAGGACTTTTCTCCTTGAAAGAAGCAAACACAAAGGTTGAGCTCAAGATAGCCTCTTGTTTACTCTGAGACATAAATTAAATATATATATATGTTTATTACCTAACAGATATTAAAATAAATTCATGTTTTGTATATGAATAAATACATATTTATTTTATATAATTCACAGATACATATTTAATATAATGAATGTGTATATGAAATATCTAAAATCAATAACCTAAGTGTATACCTTTAAGAAACTAGAAGAGGGATCTGGAAGCTCAGCTCTGCCACCAAGTATTGGGGATGGGGCAGTGTGAATGCCCTGCAGTGCCTTGGGGAGCTACTCAGCTGGATGCCAGCCTGAGCAGGATCCAGCTCTTCCAGACAGCTTGAGATCTTCTACAGCACTACTTGAAAAATGCCTGCAAGGAAGCCCTGCTGGTCGTTGTTTCAGCCCGAAGCAACCACTTTTGGGAGCCTCGCTCTTGTGCTTTACTCTGATGACTGTAGGGAAAAAGTTTACTGAAGAATGCTTTCAGGCACAAAGTAATCAGACTGCCTCTAAATCTCAAGAAATTGTTTCTCTGATCAAGTGACGTGTGGCTATTTCAGACCTTTCCTATGACCTGGTCTTATAGCCAAACAGGATTTTATATGGAAAAGCAAAGTATTTTTAGTAGTTGATGTATATTTTGAAAGTTTACATTTCAAAATGATATATTCTGACTATAAAAATACTATCAAAGGAGAATGAAATGTGTTAATTAAATGAACTAAAGAATTTAGAAGTTTACTGTTTGATGTGGTGGGCACCAGCCTTTTATCCTTATTTGAATAGAGGCATATGTATTAATGTATACATGTATGAATATATCTATACATATATATTCTAATTATTTTGTTTTGTTTTGTTTACATTGCTTTATGCATTTTAGGATGTTGAAACCACACATTCATTTGTGTGTATTTTGCCCCACACCCATCACCAGAGTTCTAATGCCCCTTACTGCCACATTGATGCCTACTTCCTTCCCTTCTCTTACCCCACCTCGTGGCCCCAGTTATGTGTCCTGTGAATTTTGTTGAGATTTGTCTGTTCATTTGCTTTGTTTAAAACTTCATTTTCTGTGTGACCAACATTGATGTGCTCAGCTGCCATATGTGACTATTTGATAAAGCAACAGGTTTATTTATCATCACTGAAAATTCTGTGGGATAGAACTTGCATCGAATTATATTGACACTCATCCGGTCATGTTATATTCATTCAGTGGATCATTACTGTGTAACACAATGTAAAAGTAAAGAGTAAACAAGAGGCTATCTTGAGCTCAACCTTTGTGTTTGCTTCTTTCAAGGAGAAAAGTCCTCAGATATTTGATGTGTGTCTGGACACTGTTATCTGAAATCTTTTACCCAGAGTGATAATTTATTACAGCAATGGGAAAATTTGATGAGAGTTACTTTAACATTGTGAAAAGTAGACTCACTTGCTGGTATTTTGAGATTGCATTGAATCATGGAGAAAATTGAAGATGATTGATACCCATATGTGATTCCATGATATCTTAGCACATCAAATTATCTAATTAATAGGCATGGTACTTCTCTCCATTTCCTTATGTGTCTTTAATTTATTCTCAGCAGTGTTTTGTATGTGTCAATATAAAGGATATTTTTAGGTAATCTTGGGATCTAGAAATGCTCAAAACTTTTCCGTATAAGTAATGGTGATGCTTTACTCCATTTTGCCTTTGGAAAGATTTGCCTTGGGAAGTTCTACCATTGCTTAGTGGGGAAATCTGTAGTAGCATGTGGCAGAAAGGAGTTTTAGATTGTAAAGGCACAGAAAGAAGTGCATGCAAGATTTTTAAAGCATTGTGAGTACTGAGAGTGGCTAGAGAGAAAGTTAGCTGAATCAAGCAGCTTCTTAATGACTGAAAAATCATGTCATGTTCTGTCATCCATCCTGATTTTATCTTGAGGAAAATATTTGAGTTTTAATATGAGTGGAGACAAACCATTAAGAACAGCAGTGATAAGCAGGGTTTGCATTAAGCACACAAACGAGCAAAATCATACCCGTCTTATAGACTTATAACTGTAGTATTGAAATCAAAGAAAATGATTAGGAAATGATTGTATTAATCTAAGAATGAAATAACTGATGCATTGAAAGGTGCTAGCAGGAGAGGTAGTCATGAATGATTGCAATTGGTAAACATTTTTTAAGGTAGAGCCATTAGCTCTTCCTGATTGAATAGGACAGTGGGTGAGCGGAAGAAAGAAAATAATGTCTTTTAAGTTCCAGGTTTGAGCTGAGCAAATGGGTTAGTGGAAGTTGTTATTTGCTGATCTAGGAAAGATAGGGCAGAAATAGGTTAAAAAGGATAGACATTCATTTTATTTGGAATATGTTAAGTGTGAGCTATTTATTAGGCAACTAAGTAATTTCCACACCTAGATGGAACATATGGATGGATATAGATTCTATAGTTTAGAGCAGAGGTCACTGATAGAAATGTTCATTTGAAAGACACCTGTGAATAGATGATATTTCAAGCCAGAAATGACCTAGGGAACAATTAAGTGAAGAAAATAGAGAGGTCTGAGAAATGAGGTTGAGACACTCCAAAACTTGCAAGTTAGAAATAGAAAAAGGAAATAGGGATGGAATAGGACAGAAAGCAGCAGTGAGATAGGGGTAAATGAGTAAAAATTGTTGTAGCGACAAAAATAAATGCGTTTCAAGAGGAAAGGTGGGAACTACTATTTTTTTTTTTTAATGTTGTTTCTTGTTGTCAGTGGAGAATATCTTTTTCTCTGTTTTGGTTATCATTTAATTAGATGATTATAATAACACTTTGTTGAATATTTTGCTTTGGAATAGCCAGCAAATGGATTTTTTTTTTTCAGAACCAGAAATTTGAAAAAGTATCATTTATACGCATGGTGCGATTCCACAAATGCATTTGAATGTGGGGCCTACACATAAATAAACAACAACATCAATAACAAAAAAACATGGAAAGTCATTTGAAATAATATAATTCATAATATAATTCATGAAAAAGCATGCATAGGACCTCAACTTAGTTGAACGCTCATATTTGATACATCTGAAAATACTGGCGATGTGACTTAAACTACTTAGAGAAAATCTCATTGTCATTATTACTGCATCTTTTTTCTCTGTTAATATAAATTTGTTAGATGCTTAATATTTGCACATGTTGAACGCATCATTAGTGGCGCACTCTTCATACTATGTGGTTGGTTACCTCTAGACATGAGAGGTACTATCTATCGAGAAGTAGCAGAGTTACTGCAGAAATTACAAATTAAAATTATCAAACATCTTTAAAGTATTTTCTATGACTATCTAACATAAACTAGGTGATCTGGGTGCACTTTAGACTGATAACCAAGAGGATGAACGAGACACCATCTAACAGCTTTTAACTCCAATTATGAAACCTGAGACTTTTAGATATAGACCTATATACCAGTTCTGGCTCTAGGATATGAAATCATTTGAAGGTTTTGTTGTTTTGAATCTTAAGTCCCGTCCTCTGGAAGTTTCATTTCTTCTCAGAAAAGATATTTGCAATTTGTGGCCTCACTCTTTATATTTTCATATATGCATACATATTTAGATATATATATATATATTTCCATTTTTATCAACTTTTCACTAATAATAGAGAATAACTGATTAAATTGTGGCTGAACAATGGAATTCAGCTTAAAATGCCATGTGGGATTTGCTTTTTCTGTGTAATTAGTCCTGTTTTTCTCCTATGAAATACTATTTTTAATGTGTTAAAATTTTTAGCAAATTTGAAAGTGATATTAGTATATGACATAGGATACAGTCTAATATGCTATGAAAGAGAGGTCCCTATAGAGTAATTTGAACAATTAGAATTGGCACTTCTTTTTGTGAGACAGTATGGAATGTAAATGGACTCTGTTCAGCAATACCTGCTGCTTTCCAGAGTGCTTTAACCAATATTATCGACAGGTTATGAAGTACTGGTTGTTTTGATATACTTTTTGATATACTTTTGTCTTGTCTAGTAGCAAATGGAGTGTTACTCTCAATCATCTCATTAGCATTTTAGCAGATTGTAATGGAAAAATGTGAACTAGAGAACAAGAAAATTATTATATACAACAATAATGCAAAAATTATCCACCTCACTTTATTCACATTCCATTGATTCCTCTGAGTCACATGACCATTTCTAGCTGGAAGGAATGCTATAACTAAATATATATATATGTATATTATAGATTTGAAGTCATGTGCATTTAAAAATATTTTGCTTTTATAGATGGGAAAAATGAACTTTTGGAGGAAGTAACAAATATGCCACAATGGGCTAGGCAGAAAAATATTTTGATAGCTTTCAGTTTCCACTCTACCACCCAGGAGTATTTCACCACTGCTGAAAGAACATAATAAACTCAGGCATTTCTTTGATTTAAGGATATGAACTTCCATTAGATAAGTTATGCAGGATTACAGATCACATAAGGTTTTTATGAAATTTAAATTTGTATTTAAAGAATTCATGACAAATTGACAAATGTTTTATATAAAATTGTAACCCAAATTGGCCAGCATTTTTTTTCAAAGCCTCATGTCATTTTAGAATCTTATATTCATTTCTTCCCATTCCCTTCTACTTGTGGTTATAACTAAATGCAAGATAAAGAGCTCTTCAGTGCTTACTTGTATGTTCAAATATATAAAAATAATTTTTAGTGCAGGTGGCATGTGAATCTGGTACAATTCAATTAATTCTTACTTTTCTCCCCTACTCTCATCTTACACGTGTCACACTCACCTTGTATGGTTGAACAGATGTACAATCTTTCTGTTTGTGATGTCTTGCTCTCCTTTGATGATTATGTACTCCCATGTGATCTATATTCATCATTATAGTACTTTATCACTGTAGTTATGCATGGACCTAAATTAGTATTATAAATAAATTTCACATGAAATCACTAAATGTAGACACTTGAAAAAAACTCAGATCACAGTCTTAGTTGACTCATAATCATTTTTATTTTCTCTCTACTCCTTTCCTTTATAACCTTTTAACTCTTAGAAGCATCTCACCCCTGTAAAAGTCTCTAAAAATATCTTTTTTATGGCATGCACCTGAATTGTGCACATTTCTGTAAACATGCTTAATATTAAGACATTAAATCAAATTATAAAATATAAGATTAAAATAAATAATAATAATATTAATCTGAGATGAGGTTTGCCTCTATAGTCTGCAGTGATTTAACTGCTAGGTACCCAAACATACGGAATACGCTCATGACAAATAGGCATTGCATTTATTATTGTTAGTGCTTTACATATTCCCATTCATCTCCTCAATAATATAGAAATATCTAAATTGTTGACTTTTATTTTAGCTCTAGGTATATGTCAAAGGTCTGTATCTATTTAGATTACTCCAGAATTAAAACTTTTCATCTGCCTTTTGGGTTAGCAATTTTTTGATGTGATGACCTTTCTTAGTCTACAAGATGATATGTAATAGTTATCTAATTGTTTACATTTACTAAATGCATTATGCATTAGCTCTTGATTTTTTTCAGTCTTGCTCTGAATACTCTTATCTCATACATCAAAAGAGTGAGAAATGATAATATCACTATTAGTTCTTTCCCCAGGAGATAATTCATTTCAAAGAATCCTTCACCAAGTAGATTGGTATATTAGTTATATATGTGAAGACGTGTTCTCAACCTCTTATATGACTAATCCCATCTTCTACCCTTTGAATATTAAATTTCTAAGAAAGTTAATTTGAAAATATGATACTATGTTGGTTTGCTATGTACACTGTACTGAGTCCCATAACTTTAGAGGTTAAAACAGCAGAAATGTATTATCTCACAGTTTCTGGAAGCTAAAAGTCTAAGATCTTGTATTCATAGACTCCTGCTCCCTTGAAGTTGTGAGGGAAGGATCTGTTTCTCTTTCCTGACTCCAGGTAGTTCCTGGCTTTACCAACATAATTTTTGTCTTCCATGGAGTTCTTATGTACATGTTTCTCTTCAGTCGTATTGAATTAGGAGCCATCCTAATTACCCTATCTTTAACATAACTAATGATACCTGCAATGACCATATTTCCAAATAAGGTCAAATTCTGATGTATTGAGGTTAGGACTTCAAGAAAGGAATTTTACTGTAACAAAATTCAACCCGTAACAGCCGCAGATTTACTTCATTTATTAAAGTTTTGTAACAAATTTCTAAATTCTGACAATGAGTTTTCTATTGAGGTCCACATTAATTTTTAAAATTCAAAATGGGCAGTGACTTTGTTATCTATTTTTAGGGTGATGTAGCATTCTTCTACCACTGACCAAAAAATTTATTAAAATGCAAGTAGTTTTGGAAGGAAAATTAGCTACTTTTCCTTTTTTTCAATCTGAAGTGAGGGCAAATATTACTCTATGGATGACATTGTTTAGATAACACAGAAAAATAAAGGCAGAGATAACACAGAAAAAAAATATGAGAAATGAGAAAGGATTAAAATGGAGAAACTCAGAACCCTGATGGCAAATTTCTCTCTGCATTTATTTGAGGCCAGTCTACATATTTATATTCTGCAGGGCTTTTCACTACCAGTAAAATGTATCCTTAACTATGTATATATTTTTATAACTTGCTTAACCCGACGGTAAAACTCAACTAACTTTATGTTTTCATGTATATATTTTTTCTTTTATTCAGGACTTTTTTTCTGAATTATACTCATAGTCAATTCATAGGAAGTTGATATGGTTGCTTGTCAGTGTTCTGTCCTCAGAATCAGGCCCTTACTAGCTTTGAAACTCAAAGCCATAGAACCGTATTATAGCATATTATAAACTCTGGATTTGGAATGCATGAGTATAATGAAGTTCTTATTATTGAATCAGTGACATTTTAGGAACAAAGGTAGTAATGAGGTATGTAGTATATTGGTGGTAAACTTAATGCACTATAAATATATGTTGATTTACAATAACATACACCTTAAACTTAGATATTATTATAATATAATATGCCTTTAATAAAATTAAATATATATATATGCATGCATTTAGTTTAAGTATATACATGCATATATATACAGGAAACTCAGTTAATGTAAGAAATCAGAAAATTAATTATACATAAGATGATAATAGAAGCCAATTCTCATTAAATTTTAAAAGGGAAAATGAATTGAGCAAGCTGGAGTATTTGGGAAACATCCAGGGAGGTGATATCAAAGCTCTGTTATGGTTTCCAAGGATGTTTAATTGTGTGTATATTAAAATTGTCTATGTAGTGTGTGTGTCCAGATTATATAAATTATTCCAAACCTTTTTATGTCGGGAATAAAATAAGATAAGTCATTTGGTCAAACACTATATAATCATATATTTCAGCCATTGAATTAAGGGATTTATATATATTTCTCATGTTATCATTAAAATATCTAATATTGATAAAGGGAAAGGTGGGTTTTATTTTGGAGAATTGAAGAGAGGATTTTCAATTCAAATAGAGATGAACTATAATGTGAAATTGATTTACTGAGAGAATTCTGATCAGCAGATACTTTATGTTTTTTGTTTTTCAAAGGAAATGTACAGTCGGAATGAAAGTGATTAGGAAGTGGTGGGGGGTTGGGGCGGGGAGAGACAATGAAGAAACACTTTATTTTACTTAGTTGCTCATCCTTTTTTGCTCCCACCGCCCCCACCTCCTCCCCAAGCCAGGTCTTGAACTGCAGACCTTGGGATATATGTGGACTGTGGTGGGCCAAGATCGTTCTATACTTTGTAATTCTCTTCCATTTGTTTTCCTAGGTCAGGTAATGTACAGGATAAATTCACTCTGCAGACATAGGCCACTTCTTTAGATTTTTATTGAAGAATATACAGAACAGAGAAGTTAATATACGTCTATAACTTGTTGCAAATTTATAAAACGAGTATTTTATCTCACATCCGATCGGAAAACAAAACATTGCCAGGTACATAGACTTTCCTTTCTCCTCAAAGATAGCAACTCTCCTGACATATAATTCTCTAGATTACTTGTTTGATAGATAGATTAAATCAACTTTTCTGTATTTCAACAGTCATCATATTTTTATTTATTTATTTTTTGTGTGAGATTCAGCTATCTGTGTGCTAAACTGTAGTTTTATTTTGTTTTTATTGATCTACTATTCTGGTATGTGAATATACTTCACATAATTTATCCATTCTATGGTCTGCTAGACATTTGCTGTTTAGTTTGCATTTGATGTCAAAGTTTTCTTGTGAAAATTCATGCCTTTAGGTGAACACATGGTTCCCTTTCTTTTATATACACATTGAGAAATAGAATTTTGGGTCACAGAGAAGTTTTATAATTAGCTTTAGTTGACACTGTTACAGAATTTTCAAGGTTTTTTTCTTTTTCTGCCAGTATTACAACCCTAATCCTGGTATTATTTTTCTTTAATCTTAAGGATTTTTTGTGGTTGAATATTGATATCTCCTGCATTATTTACCTATCAGATGTCCTCCTTTGTGAAATATCCTCTTCTAGTCTTTTGTATATATTCTGTTGAGTTTTCTGTATATTTGTTTGTTTATATGTTATTTTTTGTGGAGATTGTCACATATATATGTTATTTTTATATATGTGAATAATATATTTACTATTTAGCTGCATTTTATTTGTATTTTCTTTTTGTTTATTGATACGTATGCAATCTTCTGTTCACAATGCTACATTCACCTTTTTATTGTTTTTATTTTTTTAATTAATCTATTTTTTATTTTGGTAATTATTCTCCACATAGAAGTAATTTTCTATGTGTAGGTTTCCCATTTCTTAGATATATTTCAACACACCATGCCCTTGCTACATTCATTTTTGATTGTGGACATTGGTTCTCAATTTATATTTCACATCACACCCTCCACTAAACTTCAAATATTCTTTAAAGATTCTTACATTGATATCCATGAGGATATTGTTCTCTGTATTATGTTCTTGTAACATCTTTTTTCTGATTTTCAAATCAACATTGTACTTTCCTTATAAAATGACAAATTTCTGCTGTTTAAAAATAAAGAGTGTTTAAAAATGTCAGTATTGTGTTTCTCCTATAAATATTAGAAAGCATATCTTTAAGCAAAACATTTGAATAACAATTTTCAACAAAACACATACCAATGGCCAACAAGTCCATAAAAAGTTGTTCAACATCATTAATCAATAGGGAATTGCAAGTCAAAATCATAATGAATCATCCTGTACTTGTTAGAATAACTATTATCAAAAAGCCAAGAAATAACAAGTATTGACAAGGCTGTTAATATATTTTAGATTAATTTAATATTGTCAATCATACTGATTAATTTAAAATATTAAAAAAAATTGTATACTCTCTTTATTGCCACGATATATTATACAGTTTTATATAATTTCAAATCTGCCTTTACTAAATATTATGTTTTATCCATTTTAATTAGTAAATTTTATTGTGTGTATATATATGTATGTATATATATATATATAACTGTCAATGTTAATTATAATCCATATTCCCCTGATGTTTTTGTCTGTTATGCTAAGTGCTATTGTGATAGGTATATTATATTCTTCTAGTCTAATTGTCTATTTTTAAAATTAATTTTAGAATGTGAGTTTTTGTAATTGTTCCTTTTTGTGATTAGAAGTTATATTATTGAGTGAATATATTCTTAGTGTTATGATGCTTTTTTTTTGGTATTTTCCCTTTGCAGTATGATACATAACTTTTTTGTACTCATTCCTAAAAGTCTTTTAATACATTCAATTCTATTTACTTTTTAAACATTTACTACTTTTCACGTTTTTCTTTTTAATACATCATCTATTGTGTTTATTAATTTTCCTTCTTTTGTTATTGCCACTCTAAAATACTTTACTGCTATTTATTTATTTTCTGAATTTTCTCCTATTACTTGTCAGTATTCCTAGCTAAATGCAATATTTTTCTTTTATTCATTCTAAAATTTTCTAATTATTTTAGGTTATTTTGAAATACTCATTTTTTTCTGTTTTATGGTTGGTTTTCCAATCATTTAAAACGTCTCCTCTAAGGATATTATTTGGCTCTTATGGTATTTTGTCTTATAAAAATTTTGTTTGAAAATTGATTATAGTACTTTCTTGCATATTTTCATATGAAAATAATGGTTTGAATTGTTAGAAGGCAGAAATGGCTCCATTTGTCTTCTGTCATATCAGTTAAAAACACATAACTTCATATTCTCTGAAATAATGTGAATTTTTCTTTCTCTCCATTTTAGCTACTTTCTCTTTCTCTCATTTTTCCTTTTTTATTTGTCCGAAATTTGGAATCTATATCTCTTGGGTTATTTTTTTCTTAGTATGAGGCTTTTTTTCTGGAAGATAGTTTTGTTTTGCTTTATTCCTTTCATGGACAAGTAATATGACCTGTGATGATTCTCAATTCATCTTATTCACACCATTTTGTAATCCTTTCCCTTTTTTTGTGGGCAGAAACTGTTTTGCTAAAAATAAGAGATAGCAAAAAGAATGAGGTGCCTTTATTCTGATTATGTTACATTGCTTACAATTTCATTTTACTGCTTGACTTGCTCTAGAGACTTTCTCCCATATCTGACTTTGAAGAAGTAAGAGGTATATTCCTATTTTTTAATATGTTGTTGCTAGAGGTCCACATGACAAAGAAATTAGGGTAGCCTCCAGAAGACTGTCAGCAAGAAGCCAGGGTATTCAGTTTTAAACCTGCAAAGAAGTGAATTTTGCCAACAATCTAAGCAAGTTTAGAAATGATTCTTCCACTATATAGGTTCCATATGAGAATGCAGACCGAGCAACATCTTAATAGTTGACAGTCTTTGAAGACCAGTAAGTAATGGATCCATGTAAATCATACCCAGATACCTGATACACGGAAATTATATGAAATTTAAAATGAGCATTATTTTAAGCCACTAAGATAGCAATAATTTTTAATGCTAATTTATATAACTAGGTTCCTTCAGATCTTCAGAACTTTCAATTATTGTAAATGTGTAAATACTCTTACAGTGCCCATTACTGTTTATGAGTACTTGATCTTTTGCACACTTTAGTGACCTATGACTTATTTTCTTTTGTTCTTAATTCATAACAGATACCCTTTTCTTCCCCCTGCTGATAAAATGTATGCCAGGGAGCTATATGCATACTTTTTATCATTAATTATATTTTGGGGCTCAGAAACATGTATTAAGTTAGTTTTATTTTTGGTGTTGTCCCTGGATTTTTTTTGTTGTGTTTCTTTTGCTATTTAGAAGCTTTTTAGTTTTATGTGATCGCATGTGCTTAGTTTTGCTCTTATTTCCCTTGACATAGGAGTACAGTCCCCCAAAACATTTCTAAGACTGATGTTGAAGAATATATCGTCTGTGATTTTATTTTATTTATTTTATGGAATCAGGTCTTTACATCAAGTACTTGATCCATCTTGATTAATATTGAGACTCTATTACTATAAGAATAATAACAGAATATGAAGCTGATTTATTCAGAAACTAGAGACACTTTCAAAACCTAATAAAATAATTTTATAGAACATTAAAATGAAAACAAAGTATAAAATTGATTTAACAAATTTACTCTGGTAAATAACATTGTCTTCATTGTCTTTTTTTAGATTTTGTTTTCTGTAATGAAAATGCAATAACTGAAATAGCGAATCAAGATATTTCATGTCTGAATTTCTAATGTAATCAATTACTTTTAGTCACATGTAAAATTGTAGCAATATTTATTGTTACCTAGTATATTTGTGTACATATTTTGAAAAAGATTTGTAGATTTTATGTAAAAAATTCCACAATATCAAATATTTCTACAAGATATTAGATAAAATTAAATCATTGTTGCTAAAAACATTTCTTATCACATATATGAAAATTTTTATTAAACCAAAAGTGGAATATTGCATGTAGTGATTTTATTTCCTTAAGTTATTTAGTTATATGATAATATGTAGGATTTGTTCTTCTAGAACTCCTCTTGGAAACTACAGTGCTGCATATGATAAGCAATTCAATAAAGTAATTTTAAAATGCTTAATTAAATTATTATTCAAGATGCAATGATTTGAAACTTGAGTTTTTACATAATGTCATCTGCTTTGTGTTACTCTTCACTGGATATATATTTTTAGTTTTATTTTATGAAAATTTCACCTATCTTCCATCTTCAAGTTGTTTTTCAAAGTTTTGAGTTATAATAAATTGATAGACTGTATAAAATGTTAATAATGCATAAATACTTATTCAAAGATATTTATGTAATGAGGTATAAGAAAATATGAGAGGTCAAATAGTCATTTTGGATTACATATTTGTCAGTTCGATATTTTTTAAATATAGTTTTTCATTTTAGAATAGTTTTAAATATATAGAGAAAATGCAAATTTACACAGAGAATTCCATATAACCCATATCTAATTTCCTGTATTCATTTTTATATGGGTATGGTTTATTTTTGTGAGCCCATATCAACACATTATTCCTAACTAAAGGAATATTTCCAATTAAAAACAATTTCTTTTCTGTTTTAGGATTCTATTGAATATATCACATATTAGTTATGTCTTCTTAAATTCATGTTTGCTGACACAATTTTGACTTTTCTAGTTTTTTATCATCTTGTGAATTTTGAGGTGTATTGTTATAGAATGTTCCCCAACTGGGATTTTCATCATCATTATAAAGGCTTTAAAATGCAGTTTTCATCACATCATGTATTAAGGGTACATACTGTCAAAATCATTTATTGATGTCTGTTTTGGCCATCAACTGCCTGTGGTAATTATTGTCAGGTTTCTTCACTGTGAAGTTATTGTACAGTTACATTTCATATGGTAATCTTTGTGTGGAAGTTATAGTGTACAGCTCATATTTGCAGATTGGGGAGTTATGCTTATCTTCCTGGAGGGAAAATACCTGCATTTGCTATTTGTGCTTCTGCATAGATGTGTCTCTTGCTTTTGACTCCTGTCTTCCTGTGACATAACCTCATCTTTGTAGGTTTTCTTCTTCTATTTTTTTTTTAATGAAAACACTTCCTTATATTTTGACACTATATGATGCTAGTCCTATTTTTAAAATATATATCCTAGCCTATATTTTGAATCATCTGTTTCTCCAAGGACCCTTGTTCCTTTTATCTGAGACTAGATTTAGAAAAAAAAAAATCAGGATTTGAGTTGGGCTTGTTGCCACTGGGACTTCTTAGTTTCTAGACCCTTTTAGCTGCCAGAACAAGTAAATATATGTGTATACTAACTTATTATTATATACTATATGTAAATATTTCTCAGTGTAGCTATATATCTTAGGTTAAACATAATTTAATACTGATCATTCCAGCATAATCCAGTACCATGTGAAATAATCTAGCATCATCCTCATGCTTTTATGATAATTCTACTCTTTGAGACACCTTACTTCTACTAGTCACCATTTATTTACTTAATTGTTGAATTCTAATGCACTTGTATTGCAATATCAGTATATTTAATCCCACACATGAAGGAAAACAATTTTTATCAATCACAAAGGTTATGTGCAGTTTTTTTTTCTGATGACTTAATTTTACCTTTAGTCTTACAGATATATTTATTACTAAAAATATGTAAACCAGTATTTATATCCCAAACTCCTTCAGGGATATGATTTAATATATTTAATACAGATAGATTTATTCATCACATTATTCATTCTATTTTGGAATCTCTAAGGTCCAAAACTATTTATTTGATGTGCATATGCTAAGGTTCACTTTTTATATCATAAAGTTCTGTGGATATATGTATATAGTCATATAACTAACTATTCACAAATCATACACTGTATTTCACTGCCCTAAAAATTCCTCTGAACTTAATCTATTCAAATCTTCCTTCCTTTCCCCAAGGCCCTGGCAACCACTGATCTTTTCATCATCTATAGAGTTTACTGTTTCCAAGTGTAATTTTCTAGTTGAAAACATACAATATGCAGAATTTTGAGTCTTGCTTCTTCCATTTAATAATATGCATTTAAGATTCATCCATGCCTTTCTGTGAGACAGTTCATCTTTTATCCTTCTATAATAATCCATTATATGGATGTAACACAGTTATTTTTATCAAGTCACCTTTTCCTTAACAGACATTTTGGTGGCTTCCAATTTTTGGAAATAACAATGAAATTTCTATTAACATTTGCAAGCGGATTTTTGTATCGATATAAGTTTCAAGTCAGTTGTGTAAGTAATTAGGAGAGTATTTCTGGTCATGAGGTAAGAACATGTTTAGCTTGGTAATAAATTGTCAAACTGTCTCCCAAAGCAGCTATACCATTTTGCATTCCAATTAGCAATAAGTCCAACAACGAAAACTCAGTTTTCCTTCTAAATTCAGGAACAAGAGTGCACTGTCTTATCACTCCTATTCCACATTGTAGTGAAAGTCCTAACCGGAGAAATCAGACAAGACAAACAAAAGTCATTCAAATCAGAAAGAAAAAAGTGTCTCTTTTTATGAATGCCATGACCTGATACAAAAAAATCCTGAAGACTCCACTAAAAACTGTTAGAACTAAAAACCCTAATACAGGAAAGAAAATTAATGTACAAAAATCAGTTATATTCTATTTACCATTGAGCGTTTGATATTAGCTGTCGGTTTGTCATATAAGGTCTTTATTATATTTAGGTATGTTCTCTTTTATACTAATTTTTTATGAAAGCTTTCATATGAAAGGATGTTTAATATTGTCAAATGTTTTTTTCTGCATCTACTAACAGGAACTTACAAATTTTGTCCTTCATTCTATTGTTGTGGTATATCACGTTATTGATTTGCATAAATTGAACTGATTTTGCATCCCAAGGAGAAACCCATTTGATAATGTTGTGAAATCCCTTTAACGTGCTATTTGAAGGTGGTTTGATAGTATTTTTCAGAGGGTTTTTTTTTTTTTTGCGTCTGGACACATCAGGAACATTGGCCTGTAGTTTCCTTTTCTTGTAGTTTCATTACCTGGCTTTGATAACAGGTGACTGCTCATGTCATAAAATAAACCTGAGATTGTACTATCCTCTTTGGTTTGTGGGAAGAATTTGAGAGGTATAAAATGGCATTACTGTTTAAATATTTGGTAGAATTTACCAGTAAAACCATCAGTTATTTATTTATTTTTTTTTTTGGAGGTTTTGGATTACTACTTCAACCGCTATCATTATTGGGTATTCAGATATTCTATTTCTTTATTATTCCATATGGTTGTATACTTCTAGAAATCAATTCATTTCTTTTAGGTTATACAAATTATTGCTATGTGATTATGCACAGCAGCCTCATAATCCTTTTCATTTTTCTAGTCAGTTGTAATGTCTCGCCTTTCATATTTATTTTTTATTTGAGTCCTCTTTTATTTTTAACATGTTAATGTAGCCAAGTTTTATCAATTCTGTTGTGTTAAAAATCAACTTACTTTCATTGACTTTTTTCTATTTTCTTTCTAGAATCTAATTTATTTCTTTTCTGCTCTTGATTATTATCTCTCATCTTCTCAATTTGTATTTAGTTCATGACAGCAACATCTGCTATCAGGTTTCTAAACCCTCAGAACTGTTGGCACGATGTATGAAGGAGGGGACTTGAATGGAGAGTAGGGCTTTTCAGGAGGTAATGGCAATTTAGATCCATGTGAAGACAAACCTATACTACATAAGTTTTAGGAATACATATCTTTATACTGGAGAATTTGGAAGATCCTACTACCTATTACAATCATTTTCATTGGCACTATGTGAAAGTAAAGTCATCTGCTGACTTCTCTGACCTTATTGTATTATCCTGCCTGGTAAAAGAGGTGGAAGTATGTCAGTGCCAGTAACATATATGTGAATGAAAGAATCACTCACTCCTGAAGTTTACAATCTGATTGAGGAAGTTAGAAATTACTGCCTGTAAAAGTCAGCAATATAAGTAAATATGTAGCACATTTCTAATATAATTTTAACCCAACCTTATACTAAACTATTTAAACAAATAAGGAGAATATTTTGTTGATTTTGGTATTCTCAAGTCAAGCAGATTTCTCAATTATGTTTAGATATTAATTGGATGTTTGTTCAATATAGTGAATATGATTTGCTTGTTGGTAACATTAATTTAATCCAATCATCCAGCTTCTCTAGGGGTAGAAGATATTTTCAATTGTGGGATTTGGAGCAAAGATTAAAATACTCTCTCAGATCTCCTTTCGACTACAGGATAAAATCAGTAATCTGATTCCAGGTGTAACTACTCTAGTATCAGATGTAACTTTTTATGGAGTATTCAGTTTAAGTAGGAATTGCGAACATTTTTCTTTGATTTTACATTTGATTTGGTCTGTTATTTTAACAGGCATTTCTAATTTGCCTGTTTAGTTTAAGATCTCTTTTTTATATACGCTTTCCTTGTTCATAAATTTTTGAGGATGCTTTAAGTATATAAATCAGGACATGAAATAATGTAAGATAAGATAGTCAAAAAGATAGCAAGCATAAACCAATGAGAACAAAGTGTTGGAATGGTGTGAAATGGACTGATACCAAATGAAATCAGTACAGGGAGGAGTGAGAGCCAGCCTAAGTCCTGGGAAGGAAGTGAGGCATGATGGAAGTTGATGGAAGGTAATGGAGAAAATAAGGGCATTAGCCAAACATTACCAAGGTGATTACCACACTCTGGTGCAAAATCGTTTCGTGGAAACACTTTTCTCCATCTATTTCAATTTTCCATGCAATTGGTCATCTGACAGCTACAGTATAGCTTCCCAAGTTCCTTACTAAAGAGGGTTTTCTGAATAATTTCAAAAGCATATTAGTAAGGGTCAAGGAACAAGAAATTACAATTGCTTTGCTAATAATCTGTGAGAATGATGGTCAAGCATGTGTAATCTCTATTTAAAACAAATTTGGAGCTATCTCTTTGTTATTTTAGGGTTTATGTTTAACATTGGGATATGTCCAGAGACCTTTACCTAAATTGTTTTGAATAAACTCCCATAATTTATAGTGAAAACTAAAATATTCACAAGGTATTCTTGATTTTATGAAAATCAATGAGAGAAATTTTGAAAGCTGTTTCCAAGCAAAAGCAACTGATGGATTGTTTTTGCAGGAGAGGGACTGAATTTACCTTCACATGATATCTTTGATGAAGTGTGACATTATATAGGGAGCTTTGTACACTAAAGCTCATAGACAATAACTGTGCCTCATTACCCCTAGAACGGGACACATACAATGAATAATTGCTTAGACAATAAATATTGTCATCCACTACTTGGTACATAACTGAATCAAATGATACTAAAAAGGATGTTTTCAGAGTAATGTGATAAAATCCAATTTTTCTGTTTTGCAAAATTTTTAGCAAGAATATATGTATGTAAACATTGAATATGCTCTCTTATTTGGAAATCTCTCTTCATATGGACATAATTTTCCAGAGCAATAATGGGAAGAAACTAATTATAAATTAGCTTTGATAAATATTCCAAAATAGGTTTTTAATTCTAGTTACAAAGACAATAAAGCTTTTGAATTATTGAAAAATTTCTCTTATCCTGGTTGCTTGAAAATTGTGTAGGCTGTGGCATGGAATGTCAAATATTAATAGTGGAAATATTATGTGGTTGGTGATTAGTGACTTTGTAGTCTTGAGTCTAATGCAGGGTTATTTAGTTTTAACTTGAACACATTGAATAGAGAGATTCATATAATTATATAACGATGCAAACAACTATTGAAGAAAATGCCAAAATATCCATATTTGTATACAGAAAATGTGTGTATTACTGAAATCTGTAGAAATCTCATAGACTATATTTTAGTCATGAAGTTTACAAACTAATTTTCCTTAGCTTACAGAAAAAGTTGGAGAAAAATATTATGTCAACCCAGAATATAATATATATTTGCAGTTATTTAAAAATTAACAGTGTATTGTCATTGAAGAGTTCTAATATACAATAAATGAAAGAATAAAAAGTACAAATTTTATCAGTCAAAACTAGTAAGTTTCAATGTGATAGAGAAATTAAATCTCACTGAGAACATTTATTTATCTGTAAACTTATGAAAATATGTTATGAGCTAATTTTACTAAAACTTGGGATCTGGGCTGAGAGCAAGTCTTAAAAGTTATAATACGACTGAATATTCACTGAGTGAGAAAGTGAGAAAGAACTCTATAGAAATGCACCACTTCAGAGGTATGTCTTTAAATTTCAAGCAGAGACCTGAAACCCTGTGGATATCTCCTAGGTTGTAAAACTAGAAACGCTACTCTCTTCTTTAATAACTTGTCTCTTTCCTACTAAATTTTACACTGGGGAGCAAAAATCATCTCTTTTTTAAAAGAAGAGGAAGCTGTTCTCTTCTATTTAACCACTCAGCTTACTCTGAGTTACTTGCCTACAGAACAAAATCTTGTATGCGAACATACCATATCTGCCTCTCATCACATCATTTGAAATGAAAGTAGGAACATGGAGAATTAGAATGACTATTCACTATGAAAATAATAATATTTTCTGCTCTAGAAAATCTGAGTCTAGGAAAAAATATGTATCTAATAGATTTTTTTTGGTGAGACTTGGAATTACCAGTTTTTTGTGAAATTTGTTTCATTCATGTTTGAATGAATTTATCAAATTTATTTATTTTTTGTCAAGTGATTTATTCCTGACATTCAACTGATTATAGGTACTGTGTAAGTAATAATTACTATTATTGAGCTGTCAATTGTTGCTTTTCCAATTAGAGCCAAACACTGGATTTGATATTTTGAATGTGTTATCTCATTTAAACCTGAGATAACCCTGCATTTCAGGCATTATTATTACTGTCTTTTATAAAAGTGGGAATTCAGCTATGGGAAGGTTAAGTTAGTTATACAATGTCACACAGTTATTGAATGGTGAGAATGAGACCCCAAAACTAGTTAGTCTGAATCTAGACAATACTGGCTTTAATTTAGTCACGTAACCTCTGATAAGAAATTGATAGAAGATATTTTTCTTTCTTACAGATGTGGAAATGGTGTATTGGTGACTAAAAATCTAAAGAAACATTGTGATTCTCATTTTTTCTCTGTATAGTCATTTTTCTCTCACATACTATAAAATAGTAGGATCATGCCCTAATATTGAAGGGGTTTTAAATTATTTGAATTTTAATCTATTTGCCATGCCCAACCTAAAATTCTTATCTTTGTAATTCCCTTTCACCTTTAGAAGCATTAATATCCACCTATTTAACCAACCTAGAAACAGAATAATCAGCATTGTTTCTTGAAAAATTTCACTCTCTGAAATATTTGTGAGTTATTAAGGATGTCCATTAGTTTTATACTATCACATAAATTTAATGCATGAGTTGATTGACTGATCAAGGAGATACAGTGGAAAGAATGCTATGCCAGTTTCTGGCTTGGACCAAGATATTTCTCTTCCTGTTTCTTGGAATATTTGCTCCTGAATTCTGTATTTCCTTGTAAGAATCCTAAATATCTTCCTACAGAGATTACATGAGACCTGGTGACCATGCTGAGTTAGAGAAAATCTCAGGTAAGTTAACCTTTCTTGTAACCATCAAAAAGGGATGTGACAAATGAATGAAGTTATTTTGGAATCTCTAGATCAAACACTGTACTAGCTGAATATCAACCACTTGTGATATCAGTCAATGCCACCAAAACAGGAAAATAATTCAGGTAAGAATTTCCATAATTCTTAACCCACAGAATCATGGACATAATAATGGTTATAAGATTAAATATGATTAAATATTTTCCTCTGAATCCAGTCTATGCTCCAAGTTGGCTCTTCATTTTATTGGCTTTGAGAATTTGACCAGTTGTATTTTCACAATATACCTCTAATTCCTTCTCACAAACTTACACCTCACATTCCAAACTTCAATTCCTACTGTTATTAATTAAAAACATGTCTTTAATTCCAATTTCCCCATTATTTCTATCATAATTTCCATGTTCTAGAACACAATATTTATTGGTTTTGATTACACCAGAGGACATTTTAATTCTTCTCCCTGATTTTTCACTTGACCTCCAACACACTTTGGATAGTAACTATGCTTGAACATAGGTGTCAGATAATGTCATTCTTTTCGCTCAGACACTTCAAATATTATCAGTATAGGATTCAAATTCCTTCACAAGACATATAGTATCCTAGAAAATCTTAACCTTTTTATTCCCATATTAATGTATTTTTTCTTCTTTCATGCACTTTCTAGCTATGATGACTTACATGTTCTTTAGAATATGTGTTTTTCCACTTTGCAGCAATCACACCTGCCACTTCCTCTGACTGCAATAAAGTGTAATGTAGTTGACTCACTTTCAATTTAAATCTTCTGCTTAAATATTTACAGACATACTTTCCAGGTTTGTTTTCCATAAGATACTGATCATACCCTTGAATTTCTTTTTTCACTTAATTTATTTTTCTTCAAAGAATCTCTCATAATCTGTCATTATTATATATCTTGTAAATATTTATTATTTCTAATTTTCAGCCAAACACAGGTTCCATAAGATAAAGAATATTATTTTGTTCATTGCCTATAAAGCAAACATTGTTTGTGTGAATGAATGGGTTTACATATCTGTATAAAAACAATAAAGGTGCATAAAAATACATCTAGCTTGACAAACCCACATAAAATTTATCTTGACTGAATGAGCAAAAATGATGATATAATACTGGAAAGAATCTGGATGAAACTGCTGAAAGTTAATTATATATTAATGGCACTGCCCTTATGTTATTTTTATTAATATTTCATTGACTATAGAGAATGCTAGACTTCATAATATTCAGATTTGTGCACATTTTGAGTGCAAACTTGCATAAACTACACTAATACAATGGATAATATTACACTTAGGGGAGGCAATATTTATAACATAATGTTAGAGAATTTGCAAAATTGCCTATGGTTCCTGTATGAAGATAATTTATTTCACAGGTGATACTTTTTTTGCAGTTTATTAAAGAACACATTAAAAATGGCATTTAAATGGTGTACAGTCTAAATGAATGTTTCACTCCTGTAGCTCTCTTTGTTTTTTAAATGGCATTAATATTTATTTGTTAATCTAGACTACATTTTGTATTTCTCAAGTGATATGAAAAGTCTTTAATTTTCCTTTGAAGTTTGGAAAGAGACAATTAAGAACCACAGGAATCAAGTACCTTGCTCTCCAAGAATAGTAAAGAAGGTCTATAATTTAACAAGTAAAGAAGGCTGGTTAAGGACATCCCACAGATTTGATTAAAACTGTCAAGACTGAATCTATTTTTGTGTCTTTATGAAATTGGCATAGAAGAAAGAGCTACTTTTCTAGAGTATGCCTTCATAAAGATATATAATTTTATATATTATTCAAATATTGTCATTTAATAATACAACTCTGATTTAAAGAAACTCTTTCACTGAGGAGCATGTGAGAAAAATATTATCTGTATAATATAATTAATAGTCTATCCCAAGATCAGAGGTCAGAATGCATGCTGATATTTCAATTCCAAATACTCTGTATGAAAGATAGACTGCTCAATATATCTTTTATGTTGCACATTCATGAGGTTTTCTTAATAACTTATCAGGTAGTATAAGATCTTACCATGTGAAATATCTGACAATTCTTCATTTCACATATGCAATTATAGGCCTACAACACTATGGATCTAGGGATGAGGTATGGTAGTTTGGTTAATATTCTCACTAGCTCTTGTGAAAGTGAAAGTAATTACTTCCATTGTATCTTCGACCTTTTGTCCTGACAAATATTCAACTTTCCAATGAATGAAGTAGCATATATTTTGGAACAAACTATAGTGACTGGTATAATAATGCCTTTTTAATCTTGAGTTACACAGTCTTTAGTGTTCAGCAAGTCAAATTAGTGGAATTTATCTAAAGGATTCAACTCAATTAAATACATCATAATCCATCATCCAAAGCAATCAACTCAAGACATTATTATAATTATGCAACTATAATATCAAATTATAGAAAACTCATAGTTTGTGTATCCAACCGAAGCTTTATATAATAAGGCCTCCTTCACTTTTAAATTCAATATTCCTCTGTTTAAAGGACAATAACTTTGACCTAACAGTAGAGCATAAATTTTTTTCACCTTTCTTGAAGTAGTGGCTAGGTTTTCATGGCTTATTATTAAGCTTTGGAAAAACAAAATTTGACGTGTTTTCAAATATAAAAGTTCCAAGTTAGATCTCCTTTCTTCACTTCTACTTTGCTACAAACATTAACCCAATGTCCCCTATCAGTAAGATGGTACATTGTCCAATGATGAATATTCCATCCTGCCTGAGGCTCCATGTGCTTAACTTTCCCTGTTCTAAACAGCAGTCCTTGCCTAAGTAATACTGATGTGTGATTTTTTTCAATTAAACTAGAATTTTTTAAAATACATTTGAAGTGCTCATCAGAGTAAATAGCCTACAGAGTTAGATTTTGGAGAACAGAAATGAGGTCATGTTAAAATACATGTTGTAATGAAAGTCATTAAATGTGAAAAACATCTTATATAATTATACGTTAATCTTGTTTTCAGGGAAAAGTTTTGTTAACTTATAAAGCAATATAGCATAACTGAATGTTTCCTTTATGTGTCATTAGTATAACTTTCAGTTTTCTATGATTAGGTAAAAGTTATATAACAAATAATGAGTAAGAATAAAATTGCCACTTGCCATTTTAATCTGAAAACAATCATAACGTAGGGAAGGAAAATTAGGCCTTGATAGTTAATGAAAAAATTATCAAGAAGACATTTCTATATTCATTTGAGGAAAGAATGTTACTTAGATCCTGAACAGTTCAACCACAGCATACAGGTAGTAAATACTGCCAGATTCAGAAGTAACTGGGGAAATGCGTAAAAATGAAAATGGGGTAGGAAACCAAAAGAGATATCTGTATATTTGCAATTTTTTTGGATAAGAAAGAATGACTATTTACATGTATGCATTCATTACCCATCAGTTGTTCACAATATAACAGCTTTTAACATTCAAAGATAGTCCCAATATCCAGTCTTAAACTTGGTGACTATAGTTAGTGATACTGTATTGCATATTTGAAAGTTGCTATCAAAAATTAAATTTTAGAAGTTATCATAAAGGAAAAAAAGTGTAACTATGTTTGTTCATGGCTGTTAACTAGATGTATTGTTCTTAATGAAACCAAACTGGAAAACAAAATGCTTGGATAAAAATCTGAAAGCTCATAAAGCAAAAAAAAGCAGAGCTAGAATCTCAGTCACCCACCAGGGGAAGCGAGTAAACAGTGAACTCAAGGAACTCTGTCAAAGTGTGTAGGTCAGTGTATTGCTCCTTGCTAGTAAAAATCACTGAAGACCTCCTTCAGTTTGCTCTTCTTTGGTTTGTTCTTCTGATACCAGAACTATTCAAATATAAACTGAGATATATTACAACTTTCAAATTTATTGGAGCAAAAATAAATTTGAATCTGTAGCACCCATTTTACTACATAGGAAGGAGCTCTGAAGAGCTGTGCAAGATGAGCCTTTTATAGCCTTAGGGAATAGGAACTAAGAAGTTAACCTGGGCAAAAAATTGGGTTGTTTTTTGCAGTAACATTCCATTAGGTGATGGTAAGGGCCTATCAGACAGATTACCTAGGTAGTGCTAGTAAGGGGAGTCCTAACTGGTTCCAGATGGCATTTCTAGAAAAGCTAAAAATGTATTATGTTTCCACTTGTTGATGTGAATCTTAGAATAAGCACCTCCATTTTGAACTGTTGTCTTGTTTTAACAAAATAGATTTAAGCATTTTTAAATAGTTACATTAATAGGTTTTCTGTATTATCATTGGTCTGGAATCTGCATCCTAAAGCATCTTGCATATTTTTAAAATAGTGATTTAGCTAAATATTGATATCCCTACCTGATGAAATTGATATGCATAGAATTCTAATCGATTACATCTTGTTGGTAAATGTCTAAACTGGATCCATCTTCTAGCTACAAGATAATTACTTATTGTTATCAAAACCAATAAAACTAAATATGATAAAATATTAGGCACACAGGATTTAGGCAAAGAAGATACACCTCAGCCTTGGCTCTAACACTTTTATGCTATATAAACAGGCAAATTTCTTACCTTTGTTTTTCTCAACTATAAAATGGGGGTTATAAAATGGGGGTGATAAAATCTACATCATAGGCTTTTCTTAAATAAGATAATATATGCCAAGTTCTTGAATATACCCCACAGAACAATCACAAGAAAAGAAACTGAAGCGATAAGCAAAAGTCTCACTAAAAATGAAAGTCCAAGATCAGATGGTTTTTCACCAAATCTTCAGAGAAGAATCGATATCCATTCTTCTCAAATGCCTCCAAAACATTGAAGAACAGGGAACATTCCCAAACACTCTCCTTGAGAGCATGACACTGATACCAAAACCTAAGAGAGATGTCACCAAGAAAGAAAATTACAAGTCAATATTTCCAGTGAAAATAGATGAATAGATCTAATTGACCTGTTTTTCAGTGGAGTTTAATCACGTTTATGTAGAATCTTTTCTATTTTATGTAGAACTGTTTCATGCTGATAAATTCCTTTAACTTTTGCTTATTGGAAAAGCTTTTTATCATTCCTTCAGTTCTGAATGATAATCTCATAAGGTATAGCATTGTACTTTGAAAATCTTTTTCTTTCAGTTTTTTTTTTTAATATATAATGCCATTCCCTCCTGGCCTTTCAAGTTTCAGTTGTGAAATTTGCTGACAGTCTTGTGGAGACTTCTTTGTATATGACTCCTTTCTCTGAATGATTTAAAAAATTTTTTCTTTGTCTTGTATTTTTGACATTTTAATGACAATGTGTCTAGGTGTAGGTCTGCTTGGATTTCTTTTACTAGGAACTCTTTGAACTTCCTGTGGTTGGAGGTTTGCTTCATTCTTCAGATTAGGGAAGTTTCTAGTTATTATTTCTTCAAATACAGTTTCTGCCCACTTTTTCTCCCTCTTCTCCTTCTGGAACCCCTGTAATGTGAATGTTGCTTCTTTTTATATTATCCCATAGATCTCGAATGCTGTCTTCATTTCTTTGCATTCTTTTATCTCTTTGCTGGTTTGCTTGAATGCATTCCTCTGCCTGTCTTCTAGCTCACTGATTCTATTGGAGGCTTCACCCATCCTATTCTTGAGTCCCTCTATTGAATTCTTTAGGCCAACAATTGTATTCTTTATTTCTTTGACATCTGTTTTGAGCTGCTTCATTTCTTCTCTCTTTTTTGGTGTTCTCTTTTTATTCCTCTACTATTTTCTTGATTTCCATGAGTATATTTAACCCTATTGCCCTAAAGTTATCCTCAGGTAGTTTACATACATCTTTTGTATTCAGATTTTCCACTGTGTTTTTGATTGGATCCATAATTTCATACATTTTCCTGTCTCTTGCTCTATTTGGTATTCTGTTTATGTTTCTGTGGATTAGGTTTCCCTGCAGTGATGTCCTTGTGTAGGGTATTGACTTGCACCGAGTAATCCTGGATTTTGGTTTGGACACTGGGATTTCTTGAGTTTTGTGATGTCATCACTGGTTGGATTTTTGAAGTTCTTAGGTGAGCCCTTTGTTACTGCTTGAAAATTCAATCTATGGGATTGAAAATGGTGTGGGGGATGCAGAACTTGCTCCCAGCATCCCAACTCCTAATTGCAATGACCACCTTTCTGTTGTCCCACAATTGACATTCAGGATGCAGTTTCACCTGCACTCACAAGGCAGCACTAGTGGTGGTATTGATCGTTTCTTCCTCTGGGAGATCCTTTAAGCCTGAGGATGGTATTTCTGGTGTGCAGGGTCATGTGACTTCAGACAATATGGTGGAAGGGAGTGGTGGTGGGTGATTCCCCTAGTTGACTTCAGGTTATGATGATGCCAGTATAATTTTCTTGGGCCTCCTATTCAAACTATCAAACACTGGTGCCTCTTCCAACCTGTGCCTATATCCTCTCCCCTTACTCTGTATCCCAGTCCTGCTGGGTGGGCTCTCCGGTACTTCCACCATTCCTGGGAGGGTCAGTTCTTCCCACAGTTCCACTTCCTCTGCTGCAGCATGAATCCTGAGTCTGTGTCTGTGGTGTAACAAAAACCAGACGTTTTGCCTACTCTTTGTTGCCTCGATTGCTGTTGAGTCTCTACAGCTTCTCTGTCTGTATTTTCTCAGTGTTTGTTTCTGGAAAATAGGTGAATCTCTAGTGACTCTGTGGGGAGGAGTGATTCTTGTTCTTATAAGGTCGCCATCTTAGTTGGAAATCAGCAATTTGATTTTTATCAGGTGTTTATATTGCATTAATTTTTTAATTCTTAAGAAAATAATTAATATATTATAGATTAAACTTGGCGTGTCCATAAATGTTCAACATCAAATCAACTACATATTAATACTGAACTCTGGTATTAAAAATCAGAATAGTTATTATCTTTAATATGATTATTGAGTAGTAATACATGAAACAAGGGATGTTCATTACTTTTCTCCTTAACCGACATCCCGATTTTGCAGAGATGTGTTCAGTGTTTACAAAGTCATTTACTTGAATAAGTATGAGTTGTGTACTCTTCTGAATGTGTGGCATATTTAATTTTTTTGAAAACCAATAACAACCAAAAAAATGCAAATACATGAATGCATTGACAGTACATTCACATACTCTAATGCTTTCCAAAATTTCGAGGCCAAGAATAACCTTTTAACTAGGCTTGTAAATCAGGACTGAATGCAGTTAGGCAATTGTAAGTCCAAGGTAGAAAAACGGGGAATTTAGTAGGGACAGTCTATTCTCTAAAGATATATATAAAAAGCATAGTCTCATTTATTGTTGAAATAATTATGGTAAATTGCATATTAAAAATTGTGAACAATAAGGCTTCTATGGTATAAATAAATTAGAATTAATTTAAATAAGCCTCAAGATATTTAATTTCAGGCATTGATTTTCAACAAACTCCGGAAAGTTGATCATAGATTCAAATATAGATGTTCTGGAAGGTAAATGAACATGGGAAGCATCATTTTCATTTTCTGATATGGAGAATATATAAATTTATATATAAAAGTGAATTTTGAACTATATTCAAGCAGAATATTGTTATTGAGTTTCTAAAGGACACTAAGTATAGAATTAGTCTATATCTGCAACAATGGTATGTGGCAATTATACGTATTCTTCAGATTAGTGTTTCTATTTTGACCTTCCGAAATAATTTTATGTTTATATATTCTGTGTCTAAGGATCTGTTCTTTATCCTTCTATGAGTACATATAATATACTATGTTCAATCAATAAAACATATTCTTGGTGTAAATAATTTGTATTAAAAATCGTTAAGAATATTTAATTGGCCCATGGAAACCATTTTGTGGAAATTTGCTTTAATCTTTAAGGAATTAGTTTTTTTTCTTCTCAGTTCTTGACAAATCTGTAAGTAGATTGCATATGTATGTATGTTTGTGTATGTATGTGTGTGTCTAATGTCTAATATTTTCTAAAACTAGCAATAATTCACAAAATATTATGTAAATATTTGGTTACAGATACATAATTCTGTATTATAAACTATGAAAAACATTTGTTAGTTCTAGAAACAAAAGCAATCTAGCTCACCTTTTGAACTTTCATAAATTGCATCAATAGCACACCCATCTTCCTATATTTCAAGCTTAAAATCTTAGATATTCTTTACTTTTCTCTT
Organism: Solenodon paradoxus; assembly: GCA_004363575.1. Lineage (NCBI taxonomy): Eukaryota > Metazoa > Chordata > Mammalia > Eulipotyphla > Solenodontidae > Solenodon > Solenodon paradoxus. The sequence continues at coordinate 1,887,366 of RJWH01000025.1, forward strand.
AGGATCCAGAGAGCAAAGAAATTCTGTTGATTATTTTTTTTTTTGTGATGTCTTTTGTCACTCCCTTAAATTTGGAAGTTCCTCAAATATCAAGATTATTCAGACTGTAGTACACACTCAATGTAGGATGGCCTGTTGAACTATAGTGACATTTTCAGTTAGAATTCACCTTGGAAAATTTATGATGACAGTATATTTTTGGTATAACTGTAGTAACAATTGTATGCTACCTAACAGACTTGTCTAATGTTTAGTGAATTACCTATTCCACTTGGATTATTTGCATTCAACCTAAGTGGGTATCATTTTGTTCTTGATCAATCAATTTCATGGGTTGGATGGCAATGCTTGTTACAACGAGATGATTAAAGTCTCTGTATATGGTTTGTCATACTCTAGCTCATTATCTTGCATTTATTCACATGGACATCACAAGGTTCCAAGAACAAGAGGGTACAAAAACAAGGCATCTTGATATCCAGGCTCAGAACTGACCTGAGATAACAGGCCATAATTGATTTGTATGCTACAAGATACTCCCTATTGAAGGCATTAACAGCAACAACAAAAAAAATAGTGTTCGCATCTTGATGAGAGGAGTTAAAATAATTATGGTTACTCTTGCACTCTACTGTGGTACCCACTCATTATTTATTGAAATCCTTGGGAAGACCATGTAATAAATTCTATAGTAATGACTGGTCATAGAAATTTGGTATTGGGTGCTGTATGACTGAATTTTGAATCTATTAACCAGATATTTACGTAGTATTGTGAACTAATTAAACATCAATAAAAAAGAAAATTCTTATAGTAGCATTGTTATGACCTTGTGTTTACCCCCATCTAATTTTTATCATTTTATCATTAAGGTTCCCTTTTGTATCTTACTTCTGATATTTGTGTGTGTGTGTGTGTTTTTCACTTTTTCCTTGTTTCTGTGTGATTGAGTAATGGCAAATAGGCTTCAGAATTTGCTTCTGGTGAATGCTAACTGTCCTTGAAGTCCTAGTCTTCTGTTTCATTTTATCAGCATTTCATAATGTACTTGTTTTACTACTACTAGTGAAATGTTGAACATAATTGCTACTACAATAAATCTATGAAGTGTAAGGATTACTATAGAAGCAATAGGTGATGCCTTTCTGCTCTTGGTAATGTTCATAAGAAAGAAAAAATTGACTTTCATGGTGTTATAAGAGAAAAAGAAATAATTTTTCAACTAAGTGCTTTTTTTATCCCCACTGGTTCTCTCCAGGCTCTCAATTTCAAATGGATCACTGGTTAAAGCAATAATGGCTAAATTTTCCACTTAGACTAAAGTCTATCTCTCGTTTTTAAAAGTACTGTTTGTCCCATGAACAAATATAATAAAAGCTCATCTTACTTTTGTGAAAATTGTGTTTATCTGTCTCATATCTAATATATGGATCATTATTTTTGGAAACATTTTCTTAATTTAGGCTCTTTATGACACTGCATCCATCCATCTACCTACTCTTCCTCTCTTTGTCTACCTTTTCCTCTTCCTCTTCCTCTCCCTCCCTTTCTCCTTCCCTCCCTCTCCCCCTCTCTCTCTCTCTCTCTCTCTCTCTCTCTCTCTCTCTCTCTCTCTCTTGCTCATCTTTTCATCCATTTATTCTGGAAACATTTATATTTATCTAATTTACTCAAACTTACACATAATCCCTTTTGATTATTTCATTTTGTCACTTTGTGGGTTGCTTCTCTAAAAATTAATCACTGCTTTTTGTCTAAGACAAATGTCTAAGAAAATACTTCTTACTGTGCCATTTAAGGCATCTAGTATATGAATAGTCACTGTGAATGTAGATTTATTTTCAGTATTCCACGTTCACATGTTATTTTTCTTTGCAGAAATCCTGTATGGGAGTGTTTTCTAGGAAAAAAGCTCAAGTCATAAGCTTGAATGAATTCTGGAATTAAATATGGCTGGTAATGCTATCCTTATTATGAAATTACAATCATATCAGAATGAAGACATGAGCCACAAAGAAAATATATTATATGATATGTTAATTAACTGAACATTGTAGTGATAATGTTCATTCTCCAAATAACTGTAAAGTTATTTAATGGAGTCTAATTTCATATATTATATTTTTATTTTCTAGAACTTATACTTAATTATTTTTATATGTTATATATGCTAATTTGTTATTTTTTCATCTGGATTCTTGATCCTATAAATCACACCTATATAATTTTAAGCTAGGTTTAATAGCTGTATCACTTATGTGTCTGACTACTTATGGCTTGGTTTTGTTCCCTGATACTTCTCGAAATTTTTTACTGTCTTCTATAGTTTTGAAAAATTGAAGAGATTATAAATGATGATAAAGTATAATCTGGACTCTTTAATATGATTATCTCAATTATTGATTCTAAATTGAATATTAGACCTCATAGAATTTGGTCTAATATTAATTTATCCTTCTTCAAAGTTTAGTCTGGAGGAGTCTCAACTGAGAATCTGATTTTTTTCCCCAAGATTATTTTCTCCAAGAAAATTGGACAATTTGTTTTGTCTACCCAGAAGTGCTCAATGATCTATTGGAGTTTGATAAAACTTTTATTAAAATTTTTTACCACTTTTTGCTTCTTTACTGAAATTTTGAACCTAAGAAGCTGAAGATATGACAGATGCCAATATATGGAGGTGACAAAAGTAGTTTCATTTCTGTATGCATCCTTTTATTAAGGCTTTAAATTTTTTTAATTTATTTTATTTACATCAATATATGCACTTTAGGATATTAACTTCCACCTTAGCCTGTGTATATTTCACACCACACTCACAACCAGGATTCTAGTGCCTTTATTATCACCTTATTCTTTCTTTCCTTTCCTCCTCCCACCCACACCTCTGGTAGGCACAGTCTTGTATCCTGTGAATTTTGTTGAGATTCATCCATTTTATTAATTTCTTTATATTGCACATATGAGTGAAACTATCCTGTACTTTACTTTGTTTCTTTCTGGCGTAGTTTTCTTAACATGAGTCCTTCCAGTTTCATCGAGATTCTTGCAAAGGAATTCCATTGGGAAAAAAATAAAGTGTGTGTGTGTGTGTGTGTGTGTGTGTGTGTGTGTTTATGTGTGTTTATCAAGTAATCTGTTGGCAGGCATTAGGTTGTTTCCATGTCTTGACTATTGTGATTGTGCTGCTATGAACATAAGGTTGCAGATATTTTTTTCTGATTATTATTTTTTTTTTATTCTTTGGCTATATGCCTAGAAGTTGATTTGAATGCTCAAATTTTGGCTTACTTTGCAAGAATTCCAGCTGTTTGAAATTGACAAAAGCTCTATTGGATTAATATTTATTTCAGTCTAACCTCTTTTTTGGTGAAGGAGTGGAGGAGGGAAGCTCTTAGCATCTCATTTTGTGTCACTTATGATTTAGGAAAGGTCTCAAGAGGAAGAGTATGGAACAAAAAATTGAGCTCATCTGTCTCCAATTATTTCTCTCTCCCGCGTATCATCTCCTCCACTACTGACTTTTTCTGAAACTCATTATGTTTTCAATGATTGGATTTTATAAATTTATTTTATAGCTTTGTTCGCTTCAAGGAAGATCAATACATTTCAAACAAGTAAGTCTTGATTTATGTTTATATGGAAAAATTACCAAGATTTTCTTTTTTATTTTGTTGCTCATGTGTTTTTCCTTTTAAATAGCTTCATCAATATTTTTGTTGAAAAATTACACATTTTTTTATGAGATAGCTTGTGTGCTATTAAAGTAAACTTTCTTTTATACCACCATCTACTGTGTTATATTATTTTTTATGACAGCCCTAAACTTTTTATGTACCTCTGATAGTTTTAGTTTTGCCATGTATTATTATAATTGATTCTTTATATTTACATTTTATAACTCAACGATCTTTGTTGTCTATTTAAGTCATTTTTCTTCTTTTAACTTTCTCAGTGAGCAAGCACTTATTTTTTATGTCACTAAAGACTAGTTTTTTTTTTTAATATTTTATAAAATAGAAATATGCATTATCTACTATTTTAATGCTTTAAAATTCTTTTACTGAGCAAAATGATCTTGATTTTTTTGGGATTAATATTTGTGTATTTTTCGATAAGGATTGTTTTTTAAGGAAAGGTGCAGGCAGCAATTAAGGCAAACAAAGGCAGGCAGGCAGGAAGAGAGAGGAGAAAGACTAATCTTATTTAGTTGTTATCTTGGTTGCTTCCACTAGTCCTGAGACAAACTTGGGGATGGAGAGAATTGTGTCCAACTTCTACTCTAACAGGGCATGCCAAGTTAAATGCTCCTGATACAGTCTGAATAGAGTTTCTCTACATGAAGTAAGTGTTTCAAATATTTTCTCCCAGTATGTGATCTGCCTTTTAATTTACCTAATAAATATTGCAAACATATTCCCATATATTGTCTATTAGGAGATTTTGTTTTATATTTGACATTTAGGTTTATGATCCTTTTGGTGTTAATATTTCTATATTTTTGACAAATATGTGCAGAAGGAAGTTTTAAGGACAATATCTTGTTACTTTTATGTCTTTTCTTTTTTTCATAAACAATGGATTTTTATTACTGCAGCTTTATAATAGCCACTATTCAATATTCTGTTTCTGTGAGTTCATCTTTTTGAGATTCCATATATAGTTGATATTATACAGTATTTAGCTTTCTCTGTCTAATTTATCTCACTTGAAACAGTAAACTTAGGTTCCATCCATGTTGTTAGCGGATACATGATACCTTTCTCATGACTGAATAACATTTTATTGTTTGTATATGTCACATCTTTCCATTCAACAATTTTTCTATTGATCAACACTTAGGTTATTTCTTAACTGTCTTGGCTATTATTATGTAATAAAAAATGGGAGTGCAGAGATCTTTTGAGTTCTGTTTAATTTCCTTTTGGTATATCCTCCAAAGTGAGTGTTTGAATAATATAGTAGTTTTATTTTCATTTTGTGTTAATTATATACTATTTTCCTTACTGCCTGTATTGATTACATTTCCTACCAGTGGTGGACAAAATTTCTTCTAATCATTGCCAACACTTATTTGCTCTTGTCTTTTTGGTAATAGCCATTCTAACAGGTATGAGGTGATAACTCAATGTGTTTTTTATTCGTATTAATCTAGGAATTATGTATTTCTGATTATTGCCTTTCCCTTGTGATGCTGATCACTTGTGTTGGCTATTTGTATGTCTTCTTTGGGAAAATTTCCATTCAATATCTCTGTTTTTTAATTGGATTTGCTCTATTGAGTGATATGAATTCTTTATACATTTTGGTAAACCTTTATTTGATATATATTTTACAAATATTTTCCATGTTAAGTAGACCACTTTTTCATTTTGTTGATAGCTTTAATTCTATGAAGTAAAGTGGGTAAGTACTATGCAGAAAAATTACAAGAAGTTGTGAAAATATATTCAAATGAGTTCCAATAGCATTACTATATGATTGACATCAAAACTGTGTCTTGAAGAAGGATAGATATTAGTCTAAATGGGAGTGGGTGGAAGGTTCAATACATAAACAATAATAAATAGCCTGAGAGGAGCTATTTTTTTCTTTTCAAATGAGGTGCTATACCATCTGTGTATTTGTATCCTATTCAAAGTTTAATAATATTTAGTCTGATATTTTTTCTATAATTATATATTTTAGTTAAAACTACCTCTAAAATAGACAGGAATGAAGATAAAAATATTCAGAGAAAATTTGATGTAACAAAGGCATAGCTAAGGGCAACACTTTCAGATGCTTTGTGGTAAAGAAACAGAGGAAGAAAAAGAGAAAGAAAATTAATTTGCACCTTTTCTACTTAATGTATAAAATGATCAAGAGGTACTATCTACTTAACATGAGGGAAAAGTGGTGAAAATTAGGTTTTATGAAAGGTTAACAGTTTGAGAATATGCCGTATTTGATAATCAAGTTGGCACTCAAGAGGCAGGAAAAATAGTCAATATAGTAGGCTAGAGATATAATTGTTTAGAGAAACAGGGAAACTCACTTTTAATTTAGACATTACCTTGTGAGAATTAGATAAAGGATTTATTTAATCTACACATTTTGTGAATCAGATTGGAGTAAAATATCACTAAGGCAACAAAAACAGTTGAATATTTGCACTATTTCTCAAAGTAGGATGAACCAAATCGTCTTTGTTAATGGGACCACATCAGATCTGATTTGTTATGAACATGAGTTTTATAACCCTTGCTGTAGTATTGTGGGTGAGATTTTATTGAGTGCTTGCTAATGATACAAAAAATACTTTTTTCACAAAGCAAGGAATATGTAAATATATTCAAGTTCATCATATCTATTTAATTTTATAATAGCTGTAATATAAAGAAACCAAAGCAGTATTTAGGGTTTGATGTTTCTAAGACTTCACTAGAAGATTACTTGCTAGATTTTCAAAGAAAATAACATCTGATTCAGAGAAAATCTGATTAGAAAATAGAAATCATTGAAATATTCATCTCCCTTTTTGCTTTATGAGTTATTTATTAAAGCAAAAATGTTCACATTCCAACTGGAAATCTCAGGGTGAAAGGAAAAATCAGTTTGTATTTATATATTTTTTTCTCAAATAAAGTATATTTAGGAGCCATTTAAATATTTTTAATGGTAGAGTTTCTTGAACTTGTTTATAATTGTGAATAAATGATTTTATTGTCCTATCTAACTGCATTGAACTTTATACTGATGCTTACGCTACTAAGCTCAGCTAATGAACCATGCCCTATGTTATGTACTCAACAAATAGTACAATGTTTATAAAAATAGTAGGAAAAACCACTAATTCATGCCAGTTTTAAAATTAGCTCATCATTTTATTAAGTGACTGATTATTACTATCTGCCTATCCCTAAATTTAAAGGCTTTCTCAAGTGATGATAATTGCATATATAGTAAACTCTTGGAAATCTTTATAAAATTATTTCATTATAAATTGTAGTATATTTTGACCTATGTATATCCTTTGCAATAAGTAGTCCATGTTTTCAATATTATCTCCAATGAAATGAAAAAAAACATGCATTGGAAGATAATTGGTTATAATGAAATAAACTATGACCATTAAAATTTTAATTATGAGTGACAGGTAATGCAATTTTCTGTGTATGACAAGTGCTTATTGTTATTAATGTGAGATATAAATACCCTTCAAGCTATGTAACCTTATTTTCAACAGAACAGAAATCTGCTCAGTGTTTTTATCAGTCAAAATTCCCTTGCTTGCACAGTAATGGCCTAAAACTTTAAAATTTCAAGGACAAAATAAAAAAAAAAAAGCAGATTGATTTCTTCCAGTAGAAATTCCATCCTGGGTCAGCTAGGTGCTTTATTCCATGTCATTCTCATTCTCATTTTTAGAATCTTCACTCTCTAGAACATTCTTTTTACTATCTCAGAGGGAAAGAAAGAATTAAGGGTCTTACACGAATAATTTAATGTGTCATCTGACTGCCATGTATTACTTCCATGGACAGCATAATGGCCTGCATCAGTTACATGGTCCAACTGAAATAAAACGCATACCAAGATAGGATTCCCCAAGATCTCTCTTAATCTTTGCAATTCCCTAGAAAGACACACAGAATCTAGCATATAGTTGAATTCCTCTAATATTTATTATAGTAAAATGTTACAAAGCAAAATCTACAAAGAGTACAGATTGATGGGGGAAAGTCCTGGGGAACATAACCAAAAGCTTCCAGGAGTCCTTTCCAAGTGGACTTACACAAGACAAACTTAATTCTTATATCACTGAGTTAGAACAATATATCTGAGTATTGTCTATCAGGGAAGTTAATTAGAAATCTGTTTTTTATTGGGTTGATCCATTAGTAATCCCTGCTTAGAAAACTCTGGAATTACTGACTCATATATAGATATTCAGCATGAATCATACTTGTTTGCTTAAAAGTCAAGGCACAGCAAACCATGTTTATCAGTTAGTGGTTAATTAGTATACTCAGAACGAAGTTTCTATGTGCCAGTGAAGGTCCAACCTTGCAAGCGAAGAGTTCTAAGGACAGTAGTGCCTTTTCTGCTACATTAAGTATTTTCTTTAGGGTGGTGATTGAGTTAAATATTCACTGTACCCAGAATGTTGAACAAAATGAATTAAGAAAAATATTAAACATCTTTATTCACTGTTACTAACTATAATGCTGAGGAGACTTCAAGGATTAGTAAGAATTTATTGTTTAGATAATCTGAATAATACTTTGTCAAAATATAGTAGGATTTTTGAGAAAAAGTTAAATTTGTTGGCAAAAATCTCTTAAAGAACAAGGTTTAGCTATATGAATCAAAGTATAAGTTCATAAAGGAAAATAATATTTAAGACTCTATAAACAGAGGGCAATTAGAGAAGATCTTGTGTTAATATATACATATCAATATGTATACTTAAACATGTGTATACAATGAATCTGTATATTTACTTGCATATACATAGACTATTTTATAAAGAATACATCTTAAAGTGGAAACTTACTTTATATTATAAAGAAAAGAAAGGACAGATTTTAACAAGACTTTAGTTGTCAAGATATGTAATGTAATCTAAATAAGTGAATTTTTAGATTTTTTTCATATACTTCCTTTGAATAAAATTAATTTTAAGTACGACTTGAAGAATAAATGTGTGCAAATCCTGTCTCTTATTTTTTTTTTAAATCTGTAGAAATATATTTACTTAAAGCTGGAATTACTTCAAAAATAGATAAGACAATTGAACAGCAACCCCACAAAACAGAGACTTCTAAATACACAATTCAGGTGGGAATATAATACATAACATATGCATTTAAATTCAGAATGATATTAAGATGTTTCCATGTTCTTAGCTAAGTTTGATGACTGTTTCATTATCACCTTGCCATTTTTAATATCCTGGGTCCCCAAGTTTTAAATATTTTCTCAAGCATCATTAATATGTGCTGGCATTACTCCTCTCATAACAATTCATTCGGCTAGTCTCTGAATCACTGTTAGAGATAGGAATAATGTACTTTCCTCATCTCCATGTTTTCTTAAGCCTTTTTCTCTAAGTCAAACTGTCTCAGCATGTATGTTGCCTGTGGATAGATTCTTCCAAGACTTATGAAGACATATTTAAAAAATATATATAAATAAAAAAGGAGAATAAATCAGATAATTTAAGTGTAATCATGAATCTGATGTGCATGGTGGCAATTAAAAGTACATTCAAGGTTCTTTATTGCCATAAATAAACGAGCAAAATGCAAAGTTAGTTTACAAAGCAAATACAAAATTTTATATATAAGCCATTTCTACTTAGTTGTAAAAGACAGGTTTATTGATATTTATGATTGGAAAGAATAGCTATCATGTGGATAGACATTTCCATAAGCCACTGTGACTTTAGTGCTCTTTAAAAAAAATTCTGTTTATCTTTCTGTATGTCTAAAACTAGTTAGGATGATATATTAATTTAATATTACAAAAGAGAAAATAGATTTTAGTATTTTAGTACGAATGTTAAAGTAATTAAAGATGAAAGAAATATTGTGGTAGTAAAGCATGATAGCTTCAGAATTGTAATGTATAGTGACAAACTTGAAAATAATGACACTTAAGAAAATCTGTTCATTCATTGACAGAATTCCTATATACTTCAGTAACTGTAAGTGTAACTTTTCTGTGAAATCCTACATCTGGATTTTATAATTTTCATTCATTTAAACCTATCTAGTAACTTTAAAAATAAATAAACACTGAAATCAATTTTAATTTTCAGTGTAACCATAAAATACCTTTATATAATTAAGGGATATAAAGAATTTAAAAACAATTTTTCAGAAAATATGATTGTTCTGCATAGCAGAATCAAATACCATGCAAATTAGGACTGTTGAATTACACTGGCCTACTTTCCTTCTTACAAGGTTGAAATTATTTAAAAACTCCTTAATGTGCTAATTATTGGTTGGGTTTTACTTTATAATGACTATAAAAGAATAGGATGCAAATATGAAATTTTTTCTTCATCCGTTAGCTAATGATAGCAACCTTTTGGTTTCCCTAATGGATCAAAATTTTTCCTTATGAAGGCTAAGATCATCAATGAATCTTAACAGTCAATAGCCAGTGATGAATAAAAAGTAACTATAATAAGGTTAATTATATTCAGTATAACTCATTTACCTTATTCTAGAATGTTCTAATATATTTAGAAGCCCATATATTTTCTCTTCGAGTTCTTTTGTTCTTTTACCCCAGCCATGTGAAAAATGTTCTGTGTTTTCAAACTGACAAATGTGGGTGGGGCAGAGGGGCTGGTGAGAAAACTGGGAGAGGGGAAGGAGGGAGTTAGAAGGAGAGGAAGAAAAAGAAGGGGAGGGTAGGGAGACTGAATGAGAGGAGAGAATATCTGTCAACATCATAATTTTAAGAGAGAGCAAACATTCGAGAGGAGTAAAAACATGCTTCATTGTGTAAATCATGGATATTCAGTTTGACATTATGCTTTTTATAACCACAGTGTTTAGATTCTTCCATTAAGAAGAGAACCATGACACTGAACTCTGAACCTGGACCTGACATCTTCATCATTGATTTACAGTAATGTCTGTGGAGGGGAAGGTCACTGTGCTGAATAAGCTGCTAATGTGGCTCAGGGAGAAGGTCACTTGTGTATACTGCAACTTCTCATCATTTCAGGAGCATAGGGAATTTAGAAACCAGAACTTGACATTTTCAGAGAATTGTTACACTGCTAAAGAGTTCAGAGTGTTTATTCTTGATACCTGGAAGATAAAGGACCTCTTGCTCCGAAGTTTGCAAGCAAGATTGTTACACTAAAGTTTAATCAACATTCAGGCAAAAATACTCATCTGGAGGCAGAGACTAGATAGCTACATTGTAATAGATTCCCCTCCTTATGTCTTTTGTAACAATGTGAAATGAAAGCAGAAAGCTAAAGCAAAGTAACTGGTGTTTACATTTAGAATTTTTCTCATCTGATGATAAACAGAAGTATAATTCACAGCTCCATTCCAAAGCCTTTATAATATTAGTGGTAGTCTTCTCAACTTCTCAAAAGATTCTCTGTTTAGAGTTCTAGATTCTGGTTATCCTCTTAAGTGTATATTGTTATCTTATTATTCAAATTTGCATTTCTCTGATAGCATCTGATGTGGAACATCTTTTCATATTTATATCAGGTTTCTATTTTCAGGGAAGAAGAGGTGAATAGGGTGTGGAGATAAAAAAAGAGTAGATCCTAGTTAGTTAAGGGAAACTATATAGTTAATATATTTAAATTAGAGTCTCTTTATCCAAAATAACATATAGCATTCTACTTATTCTAGTTGTTCTTATATACCTTATAAAGTTTTTTAATTTGTTTCATTCATATAGACATTGCACATTTCTTGGTGCATTTTCATCTAAAGAATTATCTTTTTAAACTTTTATTTTCAGTGAAGTTTTTCTTTTCAATTTTCTGAGCTATATAAAATATTAAAAAATTCTTAGATCTACACATAATTGCCTATATATTTGCTGCACATATTTACACATGCTTATATATGTGTATCTAAGAATATATTCATAGGTACATATATTCACAGATAAAAATATAAATGATATATAATATATATACTCACATATTGTATGTTATATTTATGTGTGTATTATGTATACATTTTAGTATAATCAACCAAAAAGTTAAAAAAGGCTTTTATTGCCTTTAAAATGACTTTCCACTGATTACATGTGTTTCTAGTATTGATTGGCACTTTCTAACAAGGCATTTGATACAGAGTATCTGGTTTTAGAATTAAGTTGGTCATTCTTTGAATTCTATTTTCACAATTCACTAAATATATGACCTTGGGCAAATTACTACACTTTTCCCTAAAACAGTTTCCTAATCAATACCACGAGGTGATAATGCTATATATTTCATGCAAAAGTTGTTGGGAAGTGGGGTAGTTATTAAAATTTATCCTCACAAAATAGTGTATACTAAGTTTTGTATCACTTTCCTGAAGAAATATATTCACAGATCATAGGACCCATGAAAAGAATGAAATACATAGTGATTGAAGCCTTCTTTGAGATAGCATATTCTAGACAATTATAGTTGAATTAAAACAATTTCTAAAATGGAATATTTCACAAGTTCTGTGGAGAGGCCAAAGGACGGATCAGTTTACTTTTTAAAAAGAATCAGGAAACACTACACAAAATCACTTAAAGAAAGATAGATTTTTAAAAAGTAGTTCAAGTTAGAAATTTTCTATTATTTTTCCTTGAGACTCTAACAAAAGTGCCATTTTCTGAATAACTAAGTAATTCAGAAGAAACAATCCAAGTTCTCCATTAGAAAATGAATATGAAACATTTATAGTTGTCTACTTTTCTTCTCTATATTAAAATATACAGTGGGTATGGTAGATATTGAGGTGGGAATTTGAATTTTGAAATACTTTACCTACAGTAAGTTGGGATTTCCTATTCTGTTTACAAAGATCTTAAAATGGGAGTTTCCCAAAGTGCGATAGGAAAAATATGCTTCATCTGGGTCTCTAGATCAAGAACTAATAGAAGAGTAGTATTAATGGTGAAATTGTGTGGAAAAACCATTTCAGGTTTGTAATGCTGAATAGAAAACAAAACATTTGCACCACAATTTCATTCTGCTTAGAGCAATTCTCACACTTGTCCTTTGGAGAGTCAGCCTGGCCAGAAACTGTAACTACTGTTAGGTTTGGGCCTAAATTTATGTGATATCTTAAAATGTTTTTTATTTGTGTGTTTAATAATCTCCAGGCTATATTCCAAGAACAGTAATCCCTTAGAGAAGCATCAGTCAGACAATAAGATACGATTTCTACTCTGAAAAATATTATTTCAAACAGCCCTTATAAAAAGGAAATAGAAGCAAAGTAAAAAGGCAACACGAAAGGGAAAAATATTGGAAAACCTCTCATTCCTTTTTGTTTAAAATAAGAATAGAAATAGAAAAAAAGGTAGTATCAGTACTGTGTTTTTCATGTCTTTAAAATATTGCTATTTTGATACACATCTGTGATACACATCAAAAAATAAAAGAAAATTCAAAATAAAAATCTTGGCCCTTTTGAATAATGAAAAGTTAAAAAATGCAAGTGAGCACTTCTTGAGAGGAAATTCTTATTAAAAGGCTTGAAAACGGATATCATAAAAGTTTCAGAGTTTCTCATGGTATTTCTTTTTACAAATTTTATAAAATATTGTCAAAAAATATGTAACATCAGCAAATGTATTCACCAGAGAATCCATCACTTAGTGAAATACTACAAAATACAAAAATCCTTAAACATGGACACCATGAGCAACAATAATGGAAAATTCTAAAGCAATCACGAAGATTTGAGTTTTCAAATCCTAACTCTATCCATCATAAAGTTTAAGGATGAGTCAACACAAACTTATGATTGCTACTGAACATAATAATACCAAATTAATTTCTTCAGTTTGTTTTCAATCAAATTTTAATTTAAATTGAAAGCATAATGGTTTTATTTTTAAAAATTTATTGTAGGGACATTGCATTATTATATTGTATAGATATAGGTGTACATCATCATAAATCAACATCTGGATATAATACTTTACATTATCAATTATAGCTCAATTCTCTCTTTCACCATGTATTTGAACCCTTTTACCAAATTTGACCGATCCTCTCCAACTCTCTTCTGGTAATCATTATTTGATTCTGTTGACTAAAAATTATATTTTTATTGAATTTTGTTCATTTATTTGTTTGGTTTCTCTACGTATCACATGAGTAAATTCATACAATACTTTTCTTTCTGTTCCTACTTATCTCACTAAGGATAATTCCCTTGAGGTCTATTCATGTTATTGAAAATATCAAGATTTCATCTATTCTAATAGATAAGCAATATTCCATTGTGTATATATGCCACCACTTCTTCATCCACTAATTTGTTGTACAGGCACTTAGGTTGTTTTCACTCCTGACAACTGTAAATAATGCTGTAATGAACCTGGGAGTGCATATGTCTCTTTCAGTTAATACCATGTTTTGGATAAGTACTTAGAATTAGATTAATAAGATCATATGGAATTTCCATTTTCTACATTTTAAGGAATCTCCATATTTTCCAAAATGGTTGTACCAGTTTACACTCCCACCATCAGTATATATTTGTTCCCTTTTCTCCTCACGTTTGTTGGCATTTGTTTCCAGTCATTTGCGTAATAGCCATCCTCAGAAGTGCTTTATTACTGAGTTTTATGAGGACTTTATATATTTTGGTTATTAACCCCTTGTCAGATGTATGATGAGCAAATATCTTCTCCCACTTATTGCAATGATTTTTTGTTTTGATGTTCTTTGCTTTCACTTTATGAGGTATTTTGCTTGATGTAGTCTCATTTTTTTTTTTTTTTTTTAAATTTTGTTTCTCTTCATATTAGAGTCCAGTCCTCAAAGACAACTCTTAGGTCATGTCGAGGAGTGTTTTCTTCTATTTTATGGGTTCCAGCCTAACATTCGAATAGTTCATCTTTTTTGAATATATCTTTGTACATGGTGCTAGGTAATAATCTAGTTTTAACCTTTTGTATGTTGCTGTCCAGTTTTCTCAGCATCATTTATTTATTGGAGAGACTGTCCTAGTCTCACCATATCCTCTCGGCTTCTTCATAGTATATTAGTTGTCCATATATGTGTGGGTTCATTTCTGGGCACTCTGGTATGTTTATTTTTATTCCAGTACCATGATTATTTGTTTATTATTCCTTTGTATTATAGTTTGAGGTTGGGAGCACATCATATCTATTCCTATTATTTTTTTCTCAGGAAATGATTTTGCCCTTCATGTCTTTTGTGTTTCCAAATAAATTTAATAATTTTCATTCTATTTCTTTGAAGAATATCTTCAGGATTTTGTGGTAATTGAATTCAATCTGTATACTGCTTTCGGTAATGTGGCCATTTTTAAAATGCTGATACTTCAAATCCATGAATTAGGAATATTATAACATTTCATTTCCTCTTCTATTTCTTTTAATAATATCCTCTAGTTTTTAGAGTACAGGTCTTTTATTTCTTTGGTTAAGAAATTCCAAGATATTTCATACATTTTTATGTGATTATAAGTGGGATTTTTCTTCCTGAGTTCTCTTTATGCTACTTTCCTATATGCATATAAAATGAAACAGATTTTTGTGTAGTAATTTTATAGTCTGCTACTTTATTGATTTTTTATTTTTGTAATTTATTTTTGTTTGGTTTTTTACTGGTGTCTTTGGCATCCTCCTCTATTATCATATCACCTGTAAATACATTTGAATTTTTTCTTCTTTCTAGTTTCGATACCTCATATCCTTTTCTTATCTATAGGCAGGCAAAACTTCCAACACTATATCAAATAATTTTCTAAAACAAGTACTTTTGCAATGACAACAGTAATTAGATTCATATATGATTCTATCTATTAAAAATTAATAATCCTATCTAATTAAGTTATCAAATACAGGTACCTTATTGGTCATAGAAACTCATGGTCAGCATCAACTTGGGTCTTGGAAATTGTCAATTTAATCTTTGTATAATGCATTTACTAAATATAAACCATATTAATTGTATATAAAATAGATTTGAAATAGTCTTACTAAAGCATTCTTAACAATTATTAAGTAAATATTATTTTGTGAATTTGTAGATTTCTCTCATTTCCTTATTTTTATACAAACATATATATATATATATATATATATATATATGAACGCCCTTGTGTATTTTTCTAGTATTCCATCATGTAAAATGTCAAAGTATAAGCCCGTGCCTTTAACCTCATATTTACTTAAAAATATAAAAAACATAGTTTTATTTTTAAACATTCCAGACTATGATATTCCACAATTATTATTGCTAAATAACTTAATTTTCTCTCTCATTAGCTCTAATCCATGCTATGACAGTGACAAACATTTTAGTTCAAAACAGAATGTTTAAATCATTCAAATAATTCAAACCATATATTTAGGTATAATCATTAAGCAATAATTTTGCTTATTTTTTTTTCTCCATTTAAACTGAAAAGATAGAGAGGAAACAGAGGACTTTCATATTTTTGTAATATTGGAGGTGAAGTTGGTCTCTTTAGTGTAAAAAGTCTATATATGACCTTTGTCCTGTTTTGAATGTTAGAAGTTATTAATTGTTCCTTTTCTTTGCTTTTATGGGCAACTGAACTAATCCTTTCAAAGGAAAAGATATTGATTAAAAGTGCATACATATATTGAAATGAATTTTGTTCCAATTTTGCATATTTATTGCTTTATTTTTAATGGATATTTCACTTCATTATCTAACTGAGACTATCGTCAGTTTGCAAATATAGGATGCTAAAAAAAGAAACTGTAACAGAGGTAAATAAATGTTATCCAAGCACTCACTATGTGATAATGGTGGTTCTATGTGTTTGAGTTAAAGAAATAGAATACCAAAAAGGAAAATAAATGTGAATAAAATGTACACAAATCCTTATAACTACAATGATATTCTATACTGATAATTTAAGAGGGGCCTCTCTCTAAATGACATACTTAAAATGTATAGACTGATCAAATTTACTCGAGACCTAGTAGAGATAGGACTTGGGCTCCCTCGACAGATTGGAACTGGGAAAATGCAGCTGCCACTTTTGCCCCATCTTATAGATGATCCTGGTTTATTAAAAACAAGACAAAATTGATGATTGGGAAATTTGAAAACAAATGGTACCGTCTTATTTAAAACTTTATGTATGGTTGGCCTAATTGTATGAAAAAATAAAGAATAACATTCTTGAAAAAATTAACTTTATTCAGTCTAGATTTATAGTATCTAAGAATGCATTGTTTTCAAATTCATCTTCATTCCTTCAAGTATATAGTCTTTATGCACATTTCAAAATGTTCGATGGGTTGTTTTAACATTTATTCTTTTAATCAAATGTCAATGTTGTATACTAAAATGCTATTCTTAAAGATACAAGTTTTGAAATGTAAATTTTGTATTTGTTATAGTTCTAAATTAAGAACTTTAAATCGAGATGTTATATTTTGAAATAGAAATTCTGATAATCTAAAAATTTTAAATTAAAATCAGATCTCCTGTTTCCTGAAGTATTAGCATTCCTGTCCAAAATTTAGTAACTGGAAAACAGAATACATTAAATTAAGTAGAGATAATGATGCTTGGTGTTATTCTTTCAGCTGTGAAAAAAAATATTGACTTCTCACCTCTAATTTTTCCATTCACAGCTATATAGTTTTAAGAGCAGACAGCATATGTTTATTTATTTCAACATTTTTGAGATAGTGAGGATTCCAAAACCAAGATACTGGCAGAACCACTCTTCCTATAGAATCAGTTTTTGGAGGCAGAACTCTGTGGCCATGTTTTTTAGAAGGACACAAAGACTTCCGTCAAACTGTTGGCAAATGGCCAGTTCAAGTGAAAGTTAAGGTAATGAGCAAAGGCTTAAAATTTTCTGGAAAATAAAAAGAATGTTTTATGTCTGATAAGTCTTTTCAATTCCATGAATCGTATGTGTGAAAAACAGGCAACAAATACAATGAGACAAGACTGTTAAAAACAGAAATTACTAGAGGGGAGATTATGTTTTAAGGCAGCATTATGTATTTGTTTATTGTTGAAAGTTGTTTTGTTTTGCCAGTGTTTTCTTTATGAGTATTAAATTAATATATTAAAATTCAATAATTTGAAATTTTCAGCTTATTTTGTTAATTGCATGACTAAATATACTATATAGTAGAACATACAAACATGAAGATATTCACACATAAGAGTAACAGCTATATGTTTTATATCACTTATATAAAACATGGTAATACATATACATGTTTGTGTGTTTGTTTATACACATGTGCACATATATACAAGCATAATATCCTAATTCTAAGGTATATATTTTGAAATAACCTTTTTTTAACCTTCATAGAGTCCTGATTTAAAAATCTCAAATATTTATTGCTAAGCAGAATGAGTAGAAAGTTATTTTCTCCTTTACATATATCTATTCTAACTAAGTTTGTTCTGCCCAGGTGGGTTGGACATTAAGATATGATAGTAGCTTATCTCCTTGAATGTAAAAATTTGTCTCATTGGAGTTCAAATACCTGAGTTAGATAGTCATATTTATCAAGTTATGTTTGCTAACATTAGTGTTAAGGTAATTTTAGAATCTTATGATATTTCAAAATTATCCCTTATTTTGATTTTGGCATAAATACTAATCTGGAAAAGGTGAATGTGTGGAACGGAAACGGTCTCTAAATTTAATGTGAATAATCCCGTAGCATTTGCACCTCACAGCTATAGATACTCATATATAGAATACCATATATTTTTCTGATGGAAGTTTCAACTAACAAGTCATATTATAAATATTTAAAAAATGCAATCTAATTATATGCAGTCCTTTAAAGAGACTGGGTCTGGGGGACATAGAGATTCAACGTTATCATTTCTCAGGTGCTATGAAAATTTAGGCAAGCACTTAGGTATCCTGGGTATTTGTTTTGCTTTGTAAAATAAAATGGTTCAAGTTACACAATAATCTCTGTATAGATTAACATTGTAATTAATTTCTCCTTAAATTATTTTACTACACTGTTTTATAAAATCTGAAAATTTGGCTTTTATTAGTGTTATCAATCTGTTTTCTTGTACATTGGTTAAATTAGTTTTCTCACTGACAATTTTGATAAATTATTTATCTTCACATCATCTTAAGTTTCCATTTCTCTAAAATGTAGTAGGTATATATGGAAATAAAATTATATATATTAAATTATGTATTTTATAATTGGATATCACACATTATATACACAGTATTAAATGCTGAAAATTCTGACACTAATATTCTTTATATACATGTTAGCTTATATCGTTCTTTACTATTTTGAATCTTGGGTAAATCAGCAAACAATATATGAAATCAATTCTTTCTGATTGTTTCTGGCATAATTGCTTAAAATGTAGCTATTGTGATAATAATGATATGGCCTAGTAAGATTCAAAAAAATAAGAAGAACATCATTGAAATGTGAATATAAGTAAAATGTTCAGCAATTATGAACTAGCTATGATCCTTGTAATTTTCCCAAAACAGAATTTTCCAGTCTTAGACATTTAATCAGAAGCCATGATTTTTCCCAAAGACTTAAATATGTGTGCAGAATATTTAGAATTATGAAACTTGTTAAAGATTCCAGAATTTATGACTTGATTTTACGTGTTCAACAACAGCCGTAGCAACAGTGGCAGACTAAATGTATGTGTGTGTGTGTGCTCAATGTAAATGCAAAATGCTTCTTATTTATTTTAATTTTATTATTTCCTTTAATTTTTATAACAAGTCTATGTGATAAATTGTATCAGTTTTCTGCTTTTACAGACAGCACTCGAGTTTCCAAAGGATTAACCATTTGCTTAAAATAGTGTATCTCTCAAATAGCAGTTCTTTGTGAAAACTATGCAAAGCTGCATTATTATGAAATCAAATACCACCAGTGTAGACTTCAGTTTTTTCAATTTGTCAAATGAAAAAATATATATAATTGTATCATCTTTACCTCTTTTATGTAGATAACTTTAACACTTGTTAATTCTTTTCACCTCTGGTTAGTAAAATCTGCTTTAACATAGTCTAGTTCTCCTTTCCCCTTATCTAAGACTCAGGAGGCAGTACAGTTAACAAATGTGCTTAGTATCCTCCTTCATTCATAGACTCATGCATTCATTCAGTACTTGATCCATACCCTGGTTCATTGTGTTTCTATTTCCTGGGGTGTGCTCTCACATCATTATGTACTTGGGTAGTAAGTGGAGGAAGAAAGCAATAATGAAATAATTATACCAGTAATTTCACAATTATAAGTTCTAGAAGAATACAGAGAAGAAAACCAAAAAAGCATATAAATTGAGGGAACTACTAATAGCTATGCATGCCCAGGGATAAGTAAATGAACTGTGCTTTCCTATTAGGTGGAGAACCACTCCATTATGGAGATACTCTATGCAGCTGTATGTGTATATTTATATATATATTATACACATATATATATTTATGTTCATTGTTTTATAGTATATATACTATGATATATATATGTATATATATATATAAATACGTACATATACATATATAGATATATGAAACTTCTCTTTTACCACTTCTTTTTAGGTACCAAAGACTAACTTATAACTTTTTTTGTTGAAGGCATCAGTACTATATTGTTCATGAAATGATGTAATAATATATACATATGTATATAGTGTAATGGTTTTAGAATTTTTTTTCTTTGCTGATCAGTCTAGCAATTTATTGGTCATTTCAAAGAATATTCTGTTTCATTGATTTTATTTTGTATTTTTAAATTTTATTTAAAAAATTCTGATTCAGTAATTTCTGATTCAGTAATTTCTTTCATTATACAAATTATTTTTTGTGTGTGCTTGCTTTGAGATTCATTTGTTCTATCCCTATTTCTTTAAACGAGACTGAAATAATTCAGTTATGACCTTCATTTTTTGCTAAGTGTATGGTGCTATAAATTGCCTTCTTTTTGCTTTAGCTGTCTGCTACAATATCTAATTAATACAAGTGTATGCTTGGGATTTTATTGGACTTTGCTCACTTGTTTTACCTTTCTCAGAAATCACTGTCCTTTACTACATTTTGTCCAGTGTCTGATAAATCTTTCTTATACTCTGTGTATTTTTTAGTTATTTAAGGAGTGTAACTCTAGTACACGTTACTGATCCTTGGCCCAAACTCAAGTTTTGTCCCATTTTTCTCTTCTTTACACTGTAATTTGGAAAATTTCCATTAAGTTATCTTCACATTTTCTGCTGTATTTTGTGTAATAAACCCATTAAAGGAATTTCTCATTTGTAAATTTGTCTTTTTTTCTTATTACATTTCCCCTCTACATCATTTTTAGATTTAAATCTACTAAATTCATCATTTGTTCAGAAATGTATCTAGTTTTTCCACTAGATGTTATGATCATATTTATAGTTACTTTAATAACTGGTTGATAGTCACAACCTCCTTATAGTTTCAGGTTCTGTTTTACTTAGCTGTTTATTTCTTGAGCTTCTCCTCACTTCACCTCACTTCCCCCCACTTCCTCTTTTCCTCCTCCTCCTCTCCCCATCCTTCTGCTGCTTCTCCTCCTCCTCCTCCTCATCTTTCTCTGCTATTTCAGATAGTGTTACATGCTAATTATGGAAAAGAACTGTAGCTAGGGAAGTAAATAAGTTTTTAACCAAGAAATGAGTGTGTCTATTACTTTTTTTAATGGAGATTGTATCAATATGATCAATAGATGAGCTGAGATGACATTTCATTATTATCATAACTGTTTAAAATAGAATAAATAACATTTAAATTCCTCAGGTGGTGATGGGGGAGGGGTGGGAGGAACTCTCCTACCTGCATCTTAAAATAGTGCCAGAGAGATGAAAGGCATTTTTTCCCCAATGCTAGACTCCATCCAGCTTTCACAGACCCTTCAAGTCTTCTCTAGGAAAGGAGTATCTCTTTATGCTCTTGCTCTTCCCCAGCTGGAAAGTTATTTGGCATTAGGTTTATGATAGAAATAGGGAGGATTTTTTGTTTTATAAGGTAATAAATGATGAATCTAGAGGAAGATTATGTGATATTTAAATACTGTTCTTTCTACTAATTTGTAGGTCCTTTTTTTTTTTTAAGTTAAAAAATAAATATAATGACTTATTCCTCTCTAGAGAAGAATAGATAAAATCATCATCTTAGGAGGGATTGGAATTCTTGAACACAATAGTCATTTGTTACATGCAACCATGACACATAGTAAAAATACAAGTTTACAATAAAATAAGGAACAATAAAGAACATTAAATAATACATTAATTTCAAGAGTTGTCTGTTAAGCTTTTGGATACTCAAATTATAAGTTCTGTTTTCTATATATCCTATAATAGTTGCTCATATTATATCCAAACATGCTCTTCAGGACTAATTGACTGGTAGAATAAAATTACATTTAATAATTTATAGCACATAATTTAATCCATATGGTAAGAAGATTTATGGCAACTATATTACATTAAAATAAGAGTTATATTTAAAATAAATGAATATTAAGTAAATGTTAAAATTCAGATGTCTGAATGTTATTTTTCCTAAAAGAGAAACTATCATCATTTAACAGGCATTTAATAATCACCTACTACATGTAAGACAGTTCATTAGGCATTTAAGAGTTGTGAAGGAGAATAAGTCACTTGCTATTAAGGTGATAAATAGTTTATTTTTAATTCAATATCTTGGTGAAATGTTGAATCAATTTGTAATATTTGGTTAAAATTTAAAATCAGTTTTGCTTTTATGTTTAATAGAGTCAAACTGAATGCTTAGAAATAAATGTTTCTTTGTAAGTGAATACATTTTTGTTTTGTTAACAATTGAAGGGCAGAAAATTATTTGATCTATATTAACTTGACATTGTGTTCTTCAAAGAAAAAAAAAATATTTAGTGAGTCATTTTATTTCCCAATTGCCATTTCTATGAGCTACTTTATCTGCTAGTTTCTGTTATCATAAAAAATTCTACAGACAAAACACACAACACTCAGACTAAAATATATTTTAAATGTTCTTTTTAAACATTTGATTTTAGAAAACTGTATAAGAATGTAAGATAAAAATATTATAAAGACATTTTTAATGTGTGCCTTCACATTTGTGAGGGATTCTTTATCTTATAAAAATAGCATAGGTATTTTAATACTATCACTTAGAAATCTGATGTTTATGAACATTAATTAAATAACTACTTATAATATCCAGGGTACAAAGTTTGGTATAATTAGACAATTTTCTAAAAATATAATTGGTACAGTTTATGCTTCAATGAAACTTATTTGAAATAGTTCTCAAATGGATGTTAGGTGATTGAGATTTTAGTGATATAATTATTACATAAATGCATTGGTACACTAAAATTCCTCCTACCTAACATTTATTCACAATAAAGTTCTGGAGAAAAATTTAAGTGAAAAGATTAATTATATTTCTATATTACTTGAGCAGAAATGAATAGAATTTCTTATGTAAATGAGATTCAATATTAGTATTTACTGAAGAATAAGCATGCTTTTGTCATAATGGCAGCATTTTTTAAAAAAAGGAAAGGTGCAGGCAGGAGTGAAGGCAAGTTGGCAGGCAGAAAAGGTTAGGAGGAAGAAGTATTTTATTTTATCTTTTATTTAGTTGTTCACACTGTTTGTTTCCCCATACCTGTGATTTGAACCCAGCAGTATGTGGCCTGTGCTTCTTCAGAGGTGATTGACTTAATCACTATTACACCACGATGTACCAATAATTGCAGCAATTTAAACATAAAATTACTATATATTGTATAATAGCACATATTAGATATGTATGTATATACGTATAATGAGGAGTGACTTAAAATAATTAGAAGTAGAATAAATGGAATAATATGTCATAGTTAAAAGTATAAGCTCATGGTTAGTACTAATACCATACCTGTAGATGTTTTTGATTATTTTATTTATGCTTATGAGTTAAAAGTGTAACTCTAGAAATCAATAATGATAATGATATCTATATGCAAAATAATACCCTGAAAAGAAAGGATGACTGAATGAGCAAGGCATGAAAATCTGGTTTAACAAAGCCTGGTCATGAAGAACTGGAGGATTATTTTAAAATAGTATTTGCTTTTTTTTTGGATCACTTCAAAGGCCATGTTACACAAAGTGCAAAAGCAACCACAAGATGACTCGAAAACCCAACTTGCTGTGATATCTGGCGGGCTAACCAGCCAACGAACTCTTGATGTGTCAGTAAACAAGCCCTTTTTAAGGTCCCAATGAATAGAGAGTGGACTTGGTGGATGCAATTAGCTGGTAGTGATTTAACACCTACGAGTAGAATCAAGAAAACAACCATCACCCAGGTTTGTGATTGGATCCTATTCATGGAATAGAGTCCAGAAGGAAGTGGTTGTGAAATCATTTAAAAAATGCAGCATCAGCAATGCAATGGATGGAACTGAGGATGATGAAATTTACCGGAATGAGGAAAGTGATTCTTCAAAAGACACTAGTAGAAATTGAAGATGATGATATTTCTGCAATTGACAGTGACAAAGAGTTCTTGGCCTTCTCTGATGCATAAATATCATAAATTTGTTACCGGTACATAACATTTCTTGTACCTTGTATCTTTTCTTATGTTTTATAATTATTAGTTACATAAAATTTATTGTACCATTATATGTTAGAAAAAAAAATGTTGCACAAAAACAAGTACCTAAATATAAACAAACAAAATTGTGAATAAAAAATTTGAAATGAAAAATTTTTTTCTTAAAAGTTTGGACCAAAAACATGGGTGCACATTATATACGGGAGTGCATTATACATGGCAAAACATGGTAAGTACTGCACTGTAATGTACAACATCAAGTCTATAGTTAATAATACTGAATTTGGACGTTTGAAAGTTGTTAAAAGAGTTGATTTTTAAAGCTTTCAGCACAAGAAAAGTATTATAACTGCATGGTGATAGATATTCAGACATACTTGGTAATGATTTTATTATTTTTACTATATATTTGCATATGTTATATACATAAATATATATAATCATTATGTGGTAATCTGAAGATAGTATGTTGTCAATTATCAGTCAAAATTCAGAGAATAAAAAGTGTAAAAGATAAGCGCTATAGTACTAAATTAAAATAATCTGTGTAATGTGACCTCTAGTAAGTAAATAAATATTAAGAACAGAGTACAATAGCCTATTACAGGATATCTATGAAGAAAAATGAAATAAACAATTCTAGAGGAAGGGAAAGAGAAAAACCCATCTTCTAAAGAATGAAAAAATTGCTGAAAAAAGATTATTCAACAGAATCAATGAAGACCAGTCATTTAGTAATATTTAACTAATATATATTTTAAGGTTTTCATTTTTTCTTTCTCCATCTATCCCAAATTATTATCTGCCATATACATTTTGGTGAATATAATATTTCTGTTTGGATGTCCTCACAAGCTTCGCACATCATTAGTTCTGATCCTAAATTTAATTACTCATTCTCCCAACTTTCTCATATTCTAGAATTTGAGTAAACTGTATGCTACTAGGATTTCTGGTGAATTCTGAATGAATTTCAGGTGTTTCTGAAGATAAACATCAGTTTCTCTCAATACATGTCATATTCATACCATGTCTTTTTCTGTCACAGTGTTGCTAACTCTTTGTGGAATTATAAGGTACAGACCTCTCTCATTAGAATATAAATCTATACACTCATGTCTGATTGCTGTAACAGTCAACATCATATCTCCAAAACTTGGCATATTTTCTCTTGCATTACTGATCCTCAATAAATATTTAAGAAACTGATTAAATACTTCTTTGGGTCTACTTGTATTCTTGCAACAAACTTTGTCACCTGAGTTAATCTGAATCTGTGGCTTCATTTCTTATAGTAGTTAACTGCATTTCCCTCCAGATATCATTATCTAGCACCAAGAGTCTATTCAACTACACTTGGAAGGAAAGTTAAGTATAATTCTTTTGGGAGAATAAATGATAGATTTGAGAGCCAAAAATTATTTTCCAAATAAGGGTGATAAGTTATATGTACAGTATGTATTTAAAGTAATGATGAAAAAGAAAAAAAATCATCATCGCATTTAGGAAATTATCTCTTATTATTTCATTGTAGCATGTAGTGGGGAGAAATTACTGAGTGAACAGGTAACTGATCCAAGCAGAGATCACCTATGGGATCAAATGCTGTGTCATGGTAAGATTTTCTGACTTTCCTATGTAGGTCAAAGGAAGTCTTGGTTAGGTTTGGTGTAAGGTAGTGATATGATCTTTGATACAAAAGAACACTCAACAATGTACACTCTTCAGAGAATAAAGACTAGCATGGAAATATTAATTTAGAAGCAATTCTTAATAAAATGGAAGAATAAGCTAAAGTAAGTGCAGTGATGTGGGAAATGATTTGGGTTTAAAAAATTGATGATAGAATTTAGCAAAACTTGTTATCTGTATCAATTGGGCAGTAGGACCACATACATTTGGATAACAATGAATTGATTTCTAATATAGACAACATCACAGTGGTGCCATTAACAATAGAGATGACAGGAGAAAATGAGATCTACAAATATTTTTTAATGTAAAAACTCGTTGGTTGTCATCAATGAGTGAACAACTATCATAATTTCACAATATGTCTTAATATTGTTTATTATACTTGGGTAGGCACTGTGATTTTTGTAAACCTTAAAGTGAAAATGAAAATGAATGTGATTTGTTGTTGGATTCTGACAAATGCTACTGCTGTTCTTCATGGGATGCAGTTTGAATGTGTAGTGTGTCAAAGATATCCTGGTGGAATGAATGTTATAAAGCAGACAATGTTCAGACATTTGTGATTGTCTGTTTTGTCTTTCCATTTCAATTATCTTATAAAAAGCACTAAAGAGATATTTCATAAGAATATAATAGAATTTAACATAAAATATTCCTCCCATGCAAAAAAAAAAAAACAGTAGCTTTACAGAAATTTTGACAAGAGTTCCGCCTACCCCCCACCCAGGGGTAAAGAAATGCATATGAAATGAGATATTCTTTCCATCCTTCTTCCTCCCTCCCTCTTTCTTTCTCTAAGGTGCTAGATGTAGTATTCTTACTGCACTTTCAAGTAAAAGTTAATAAGTAATCTGATACTTACAAATATATCCAGTCAACCAAGTTAACATTGTTGGCAAACTTTGGAGATAGTAATAAACGTTGTTAAATAATTTAACATCATAAGCTCTTATTCTTTAGGCGCTGATGCAGATTTCTCCTCCTAGCATGTATGTTGCTAAGCAACAGTCTGAGAATGTTTTTTGTTGACCATAGATACAATTCTGTGTATTCCCAAAATGTATATGTATTTCCCCAATCTCTTTTGAACTATCATATCAAATCATCAAGCCATGTTTCTGAAATAACATTTTTTCTGTCTAAATGAAAATGCCATATATGATATGCGTATACCTTTATATATGCTTCCAATATTTTTCTATTTAATGACTATTGTGACAGTGTAATTTTAGTTGATAGTATGGAAAAATATTGACGGTGGAATTAATACAATTTTTTTAATATATGTGGAAAATAAAATGCATTAAAACAATTCAATCCCATGACAAGAACAGTACAAGGATTTACTAGTCTACTTTGTGTGCAAATCACAAAATATTTTGATTATTAGTACTCATGTTGAAGTGTTTTTGTATATTTTATGAGTTACTGTGATTAATACATTCCATGACATCTTAATAAGTAGGATTCTAGTCTATGGGAAAATAATTAAAAAAGTAAAATTTTCTATTTCACCCATATTTTGTGAAGTTCAAGTCATGACATTTGGTTAGGGATTTAGGATTGTATGTTAACTAACTAACGGATTTCTTTTATTTTTCCCCTAATTTTCCAATTATTATAGCATGTTTCTTGAACAGTTTAAGAGTTAGATTGAAATATGTGTTCATATTCACTTGATAATTTCATAAAAAACATTTCTAAGATTTTTCTAATGCCACTTAATGTATTTCATGGTAGAATGTAAAAATCCAGATTGTTGATCACTGCTCAGAGAAGTAATGCTATGTAAACATGTTACATAAACAGATAAATGAATCATTAAATTATTTTAAAATATCTATTTTGACACTCTAGATTAGACTGATATATAGAGAGATATAATGTAAAGGGTAATAGCAAAAGAAAATTTCTAATAGAGGATAAGTTTCCAGTTTTATTTTGTATTAATTTATTTCAACTTAAATATGTTATTGACTGTTTTAACTTTTTATACAAATTGTAGTTTATTATTTTGCTTGTCCTATCATGGCCTAAGATGGCTTCCAAAGCTCTAATCAATATAATAAATGTTAGCTTAAAAACCTACATGTAAGGAAAGCAGGAAAGTTATCAACATAATCTGTTTCCCCCCCATTCCCTCTCACATCAGGAGAGAGATATCCTCAAAATTCTGCTAATGACTCTTATTACTGATTCATGGATGAGAATTCAGTCATTTTTTCACTCCTCGCCAATAACTAGTAGAAGGTGTGGAAATTACCATGCATTACTTAGACAAAGAATAATTAATCCCTATGGTTAGTGAAGGGGCTTGTATTAATTCAGTGGCTAAAAGAAAATTTGGGTTTAATGAACTAAGGAAGACAATAGTGTCTGCAAGATATATTCGACTCCTCTGATTTAACTGGCACTTTTTGGGCAGGGGGAAGAAACAGTTAAAAAAAAATCTATTTTTTGCAATGAGAAGTTTTAAAGGCGAGTTCAATGCCAGGTATATCATAAATGTAATAATCAACTGTATTTCTGTGTAATATTTATAAAAAGCTAAGATTGCACATGTTAATGCCTATTAATTTTAATAACATTAATTGCAATCAATGTAGATATATTATTTCTAAGTTAATTGCCATTTTAAATGAAGAGCTAAAGATTTTGTAATAAAATGCTACTTAAAATCTAGAAAAATTAAGAGTTTAAAATGTTATATATATTTTGCATTGAAAAAATATTAATGTTTTAATTCTATTTATAATGCTATGTTGTTTATGGACAAAGTGAAATCATATAAAGCTTTAGTTGGTAAGTCAAATTCATTATAGGCAGTAAAAGTATGTTCAAGCCCTATCCTAAATGCATGTGATTATGTTTAGAAAGACTGACGATGTTGAATAGATTAAATATATTAACATGTAATACTTTAGAGGGGCATGCCTAAATGTAAGCTATTCCATTTGCTTAGATAAATAGAATTCTTAATGCAGCAGAACCACAGATGATTGCAAGAGTAAATTTTACATTTCTGCCTAGATATTGAAAAGTTTTCATGAAATGAAGTTTTTTTCTTGATCATATCAATTTGTAAAGGTAGGCAATTCATTTTGCTTGAAGAAATATATTCTTATGAAGCATAGCAAAATCTAATTTGCCAGTAAAATTCATTCAAATTAAAATAAAAAACTAATCTTCATATAATACTTTACTTGTAGATTAATGATGAAAAATGAACAGAAACCTACAGAAAACACTTTTCTTGATTATTTATCTTTTTATTGGATAGATATATCTTTTACAGTGAAGAAAAGGAGTATGGAAGTACCACACTACTAACTTCTTAACACTAGTAAACATAGTGTATCTCTTCTAGAGAAATACTGCTAACTTCTTTTTCCAGTCACATAATAGAAGTGCATAATGATACTCTTTAAAACGTACTCTGAATATAAAATCTTTCCAATTCTGAAAAAATTATCTTAAACAACTGATGAAATTTGCTAAAAGTGCTACCTCTGATGATTATATACAATGTGGTATATAGTGGAACTTAAAAATATCTTCATAAAATTTACATTGAAACAGATGGTCAAAAATAGTTAAGGAAATATTGAAGAACACGAATGAAATTGTATACACCTGAATGTAAAATTCCATTACAAAATGATAGAATTTTAAAGATTTGTGTAAGGCAATCATATGAACTCATGTAATTGCGAAAAGATCACGCTGGCCCCTAGTTAAGAACAAACTGAGCAAAGGCTAGGAGACCAGTTACAAGTTAGGATAATTCAAGAAGATAGTGATTTTTACCATGGTAATATCAGAGAAGTTGATTAAAAAAAATGGTGATATTCTGATTATGTAATGGAAACTAAAAGCAATACAAATTATCAGATATATTGAATATGAGATATACTAAAATTTAGAGAAAAAGGACTTTTCCAGGTATTTTATTTAGTCTGAGCAACAGGAAGCATGTGAGAAATTGAATTTTGGATTGGGGAAGTGACTATGCATTTTGTAGAAGAGGACACAGGTATGGTCCAAGGAGAGGATACATTTATTGTGGAGTCTTAACTGTATACATATCAGCTATTGTCACACTTCTTTTTGGAAATATCTGTTTTTATTTTTATTCTAGGCATATACCTGAGGTAGGTATGGACTCATACACATTGATTTTATACATTGGGTTATAATCACATACTCTTTTATTGCTTGTTCAGTTGTATCAGATTGGCTATTGAGAGTTCTTTGAGGTAGCTCTTGTGTTTTTTTGTTAAAGACCTATATTGGTGTTCTTTTCTTTTCCTTGTATTGCTTTGTGTACATTCACATACTTTCTGGAACTAAAATATGCTTTAGATTCATCTTGTGTATTTCCATTATTAGTACTAGAAATAGTCATTTCTCCAAAGTTCTTTGGTTTCTTTTTTACGAAAATTCCATGAGGAGTCAAGATCTGGGTTCTAGGTATACTCATTGTTATTGAGGCATCATTACTATGAGGTCATCTCAGCTGAAAGAGGAAGGAAATATGAGTGTTTACTTATCTGTGTAACTGCACGCATCTTTTTTCAAAACTGAGGTATGTTTGCTTAAAAAATGCATTCAGATTAATTTATTTTTATTAATGTTCCATTAGTTAAAAATATTATAGAATTTTCAGGGGAATATATTTACATTTCAGTCCTGTGTATCTCACACTGCCCCCGTGACCAAAGTTTTGCTGCCAGTTATCTCAATTACCTTTACCTTATGCTAAACATACTAGAGTTCACACTAATGTTGCTTGTTCTAATCTGTTACCACATGGGTAATTCTAAACACTTACTCTTGCTTATCTCTTTACACTGCCTCCAACAGTGAGAAACTTGGCCACAATCATCATTTTTGTACTTAATTATTTAATTGTGTAGCTACACCAGTTCAGAATTGTTACCTATGCCCATGTGAAAAACGGTTGAAAACATAGTGCTTATGTTTTATTTGTTTGCAAATAATGGTCTACTTCTTTAAAAATTGCATAGGTCAGTGAGGTGGTTTCGTATATTTGTCACATATTTATATTTTATCAAATTATGTATTCTATCTTGGGGTACTTTAAGCTCATATCTACATATTTCTGTGTTATGTGTGTGTGTCTTTTGAATACATTGAGATGTACTAGTTGTGCTATAAAGATATGTAGATTTTGAAAAATGCATAGTAGCATGTAGCTGCCATTATACTATTATGCAGACTAATTTCAACATCATAAAAATTCTCTAGAATATCACCTTCTAACCACCCATCCTGCCTCTGCTTACATCTTTAGCAACCACTGGTCCTTTTATTATGTCTAAGTTTTTCCTATTCTAGAATGTTTCATAATTGAAATAATAGTGTTTAGTATTTCCACATTTTTTTCACTTTATGATATGCACTACAGTTCAGATATCGTTTTCTGGCTTGATTGTTCATTTCTTTTTATCAATGAATAACATGGATAAGTCACAATTTAACTACTCACCTATTAAAGGGCATATTGGTTGTTTATAATATTGTTATAAGCAATTGTACAAGTTTTTTATGAACTTTAAGTTTCAAAATAATTGGGTAAATACCTAGCATTGTGATAAATAGCTTGTATGGCTCTACTATGTTTATTTTTGTAAGAAGTAACCCAACTTTATTCCAAAAAGTCTCTATCTTATTTCACTCTCACCAGCAACGAATAGCTTACTGATGTTCTATGTACTTGCTAGCAATTGGTATGATCAGGGTTTGTTTCTTGAATTTTAATAATTTAATAGATGAAGTGATCTTTCATTGTTGTTAGTTTAAAATTAAAATTATATTGGCCTTTTTTTAAGTAGAGGTGCCGGCAGGAATGAAAACAGAGGCAGGCAGGAAGAGAAAGGAGGAAGATACACTTGTATTTAGTTGTTCAATTTAGTCTCTGACCAGGGAACAAACTCAGACCCTGGGTTGTATGTGGACTGTGCTATTGGCCAAAAGGTGGCAAGCCAAACTGTTATTCCACCAGGACATACCTTGTTGATTTTTTAAGAGCTCTTTATCCATGGAGGAGACAAAGCACAAATATGTGCTTTGAAAATAGTTTTTCCCAGTTTGTGGCTTGTTATTTTCATTCTCTTATCAGTGTCATATCAATGTCTTACCAGAGAAGAAATCAAGTTTGGGAATCTAACAACCTTTGTTCATTTTGTCCAGTCCTTTTATCTCAGTATTTCCTGCTGATCTGACTTTCCTTGCTGATGTCCCATGAAATTCACGAGGACTCACATCATTAAAAAAAATGTTGTCTACAAATCTTTACTGCAGAAAACCATCAAATCCTGGCTTCACCTGAGAGGCTTGATTGAATTCATGCTTTACCCATCTAATCTTTTCTGTAAAAGAGCTTGTTTTAGCCCTACATTCAGATCATGTTTTTTTTCCAAGGGTGAGTTTCTTGATTTTAGTTTCCTTTGCAATCTCTGTAGTAGGACAGCCATAACAAATGACCACAAAAAAAACATGAATTTATTCTGTCACCGTTTTGGATGCTAACATCCAAAATCAAGGTGTAAGCAAGACTTACTCCTTCTGGAAGCAGTGAGAGACCATCTGTCCCATGCCTCGTTCCTAAGTGACTGCCAGCAAGTCTTATTTTCCCTGACATACAGATGCGTCACTTCATCCTTTGTCACAGGCCAGTGGATATATGGCCCACACCTAGACCCAGATGATCTCTCAAAATTCTGGACTAGTTACATGAATAAAGATACATATTTTCAAATGTTACATTTAATGTTATGGGAGTTCAGATTTGGACATATTCTTTTGGGGACATTATTAAATTTTCTACATGGATATATATTTTATTCTTGATTGAATTTTTTTAATATTTTAAAAATGTTTCTTGAAGGGTATGTATGATGCAAATGAGTTCTCTTATTTTTTTATCCCTCAAATAGTCTTTAGTTTTCATTTGAAGAATAATTTTGAAGAGTAATTCCTAGATAACAAATTCTAGGTTAGTGAATTAATTGTTATAGCACTTTAAATATTATAATCTTCACTTTTATTGCTTATATAATTTCTGTCAGAGCTTTCTGAGATTCTTATCCTTGTTCCATTGTAAGTAAGGTGGTTTTTATTTTCCCTCTGAATTCTCTTTTTTGGTTTCCTACAGTTTTTATATGCTTTGATGCTGAATTTTAAAAATTATTTATCCTGCATAGTGTTTTCTGAAGTTCCTGAATCAGGGGTTTTATGTTCTCTATTTTGGAAAGTTTTCATTCTTCCATTCAGTCCTCTCTGTCTTTTTATATTCCAGTTATGCATGTGCTATATACATTTTGACATTGTCTTTGAAATATTTTACTATGATGATGATGATGATGTTTATTACTTTAATAACATTTCACTGTGGGAAGTTTTATTGGCCCATTTTTAGGCTCGCCAATGTTTTTATTCATTTTCAGACATCTTATGACCCCCATCAAAGACATACAAATTTCTGTTGCAGTTTAATATCCACATTTTCCCTTTATCTCTTAGAGATTTTATGTTTACATCTCTCTGCATACAATGTCTACCTATTCTTGCATGCTGTCTATTTTCCTATCATAGCTTTTAGCATACTAATCATAATTTTAAATTTCTGGTTTGATAATTCTAATATCTCTGACATATAGGTTTGATTCAGATGCTTTCTTTTCATCTTGAGACTTTTTTTTCTTGAGACTCTTTTTCTTGTATTTTAACATCACAGGTAAGTATGAAGTGTTAAAAATCTGAGTCAAGTCGACCTAAATGTGCAGCTGTATGTTAATCTGTCTAGGATTTATGCTGATTTAATATTACTATAGCTATAGATTCCAGAAAGATTGAAATTTCTCCAGTATTCTTGTTTTAGTTTTTCCTGTTGTCTTTGGGGTGTCTTAAATCCTCATCAGATAGATTGTGCATCTATTTGCTCTTTCAGCAGCAATCCTCTTATTTTATTGGTCCTATTTGTGTCTTTGTTAGGTTCAGGGGAAGAGAAGAATTTCACAATGGTGTTATTAAATATTCATCTTTTCGTGGGTCTATGTCCCGCTAAGAGATTTGACCTTCATAATTGTATTTTAGCACTTTCATTCCTTAAAAGGAATATAAAAGGGCATCTATAATATGGAGAGGAGGAGATGTCCTTTTGTCTTGTAGGGTAAGATTCTGGTAGACTTTTCTTTGCAAAGTACTCCTTTGATATATATAAAAAAAAATACTTGGAGTATATTTCACAGTGTTTTGCAATTTTTTTGTTGTTGTGGGTTTTTGTTTTTTTGTTTTTGGTTTTTTTTTTGCATCCTGTTTATCTACCAAACTCATGAATCTTTCTTGGGTCTTAACCATGTGAGCTTGGATGCATTCCTGGAGGTGAAAACATGAAAGCTGCCTCTCTCTCCACAAAATCATACCTTCCAGGAATTTCTCTTAAGCTAGTCTGTACTCACCTTGCAGAAATTCACTGAAATAACTACTTAAAGGGACCTACCAGTTGATAGCTCTATTGGATTATACTTCAGGGAAGCTGAGCTCAGTTGTGACATCTACTATTTGCTGTTCTATTCAGACATCAGTGTGATGATTTGTCCTGTAACTTCAGCCTGGGAGAGATCAAGTAAGGTCACTGATTTTCAGTATGTTTGCCTTTTTCTTATAAGGATGGAATTAATAACTTTTATATTATTGAAATGAGAGTTCATTTTAAAAATTTTTATTGAAATTGATTTTATTAAAGGAACATTGCATCATAACATCATAAAACTTTAATGTATTCATCATTGTAAACCAGCAGCATTATATAATACATTAAGTTTATCATCATCAGTCAATTCTGCCTACAGCATATAATTGAGTCCTTTTGCCTAATTTGACTTCACCATTCCCCACCCCTTCTTCCAAACACTAATTTGATTTTATAAACAAAACTCTTATTTTTGATTCATTTGGTTAATTTGTTTGCTTGGTTTCTCTCTATACTGTATATGAAAGAAATGATACGGTGTTTTTTTTTTCTCCTCCTGATTTATCTCACTAAGCATAAACCCCTCTTCCATGCACGTTGTTACAAATGGCAGGATTTCATCTTTTATGACAGCTGAGCTCTATTCTATGTTGTATATTGCCACCTCTTCTTTAGCCACACATGGGCACTTAGGTTGTTTCTAGTTCTTGAGTATTGTAAATAATGATTCAATGAACATGGGTAGAGAATATATCTCTCTTTTAATTCCTATTTTTGTGTTGGGGGATAAATGTTCAGAAGTGATATATAATGTAGTATGGGATTTTCGTTGTCAATTTTTTTTTTTTAAGAAAGGTACAAGCAAGAAATAAGACAAGCAGGTGAACAGGCAGTAATAGAGAGGAGGAAGCATTTTTATAACTTTAGCTTTTCATGTTGGTTGTTCCCTCCCTCCACCACATTCCTGGGGCCTGAAACAGAGCCCTTGGGATACATGTGGAATGGACTGGGTTCAGCTAGAGGCAGCAGAACAAACTGCTACACTACAAGGGTATACCATTCTCATTTTTTGTGAGGAATATCCATACTGCTTTCCATACTGCTTTCCATGCCTGCAAACAGTGGGTGAGTGTTTCCTTTCCTCCAAATATTAGCCAACACTTGTTTCAGGTATGCAGGATAATAGTCACTTCTCAGAGGTGGAAGCAACATCTCTTTGTTGTTTTGATGTCCAACTCCCTAATAACATGAGAGGTGGGGCATCTTATGACTGTTACCCATCTCTATGCTTCTTTTGGAGACATATTTTTTCGGATCTACTGCCCACTTTATTTTTAATTCGATTGCTTTTGTTGTTAGGCTGATGAGTTCTCTATGTATTATGTATATTAATTCCATGTCACATTATGATGTGCAAATATATTCTCCCATTCAATGTGCGTCATTATTTTGATGATTCTTTCACTGTACAAAAGCTTTTTAGCTTGATATATTTGATTTATTTATTTTGGATTTTATTTTTCTTTACAATGGAATTGAATTCCCAAAAACATCTCCTTAGGTCAGTTTCAGGGAGTGTTTTCCCCATATTTTATTACCTATTTTTATGGTTTCTGATCTTATATTGCAGTCTTTAATCCATTTCAAATTAATTTTGGGGCATGTTGTTATGCAGTGATGTATGTCCAACATTTTGTATATGGCAATCCAATTTTCCAAACATGTCATTTTAAACCAGAAATTCCTCTGTTATTTTTACAAGTCAAACCTCTTCAAGATAGTTGTCCTGAGATATTTTGCCCACTTTTTACTTTATAGTTACGTTTTATTTTGTCATGAAAAAAATGCACACATATAGTAGAGCATAGTATCATGACAGCATGAAATAATCATTTAGTTTCAACATGTATGAAACATACAGAGGAGCTCGTGATTACCATTTTATATAAGACAGAACATAAACTACAAATAATACTAGGATTTTGTCTAGAGAATATAGACTAATGTCATTTATACAATATTGATAATGCCTTAGGTGATAAATCCTTTAAACACAAAAGTACAATTAGATATATAATTTTTAAATCTAAACCATCATTGTATTTTGACAATCACCCAAGTCATGAAAGTAAATATACTTGCATCTTTGGTACAGAACACATGAATATATAAAAAAAATTGAAGTTATAGAAAATGTTATGAGAAATCATGATGAGGTTGAAGAGAAGAGGAAGATCATTATTATCTGCTTTTTTGAGTAATTTCAGGGATAGGAAATTTAGAATACAAATACAAATTAAAAAATTTAAACATCTCAAGGTAACCTTATACTAAAAATATTTGATTTCATTTCAAATTGTGGTATCAGGAAAGGAAATAAAAAAAACTCTAAAGTTTATTAATCTCAGGTTTATATTGCAAACTATATATACTTACATCATTAAAACTGTAAAAATTTTTAACATTGAAACTAATAAGAGACAAATAATATTTGGAAAAATGGACTCTCTGAGGTCTCCTTTCCATTTATGACCTAAAACTAACTTTCTGAATTAACCCAAGAGAGAAGAAAGTTTTTCAAAGCATTGGGTTCTGGGGAAAACATTTTTATTATCATGCACTATTTCTTTAATATGAAAAATTGTCATCCTTTATTTGTTTGTCAGAAATTTTATTTACTGAAAGTAGCTACACCTCCAATGTAAAATTCATGTTTCATAATTTTATCAGTTAAATATTGTCACAACAACATTGCATACAATCCATCCACAAACTCAGAGACACACATTAATAAGCAAGTACCTATTCCCATGTTCAAGGATATGAATGCAACTGCAGACCAGCACATTCAGGCTGAGCTCAGTTATGCATATCTTCTTCAGACTATGTGTCTGTAGGGCTTGACTTCTTCTTAAAATGTGTAAGTTCAGTTGCGTTCTTCAAGATTTCCTAATAGTTTCTCAGGATCTCATCATCTACATTAGGTCTGGAATCAATTATTTTTTTCATGAAGACCTATTTACTAAAAAAACAAATTCACTTCATCTACATACCCAGAATATGATCGTAGGATAAGGACAAAGTAAATGTAATAAAGACTCTTACTTGAAAAGAGAACTGGGAGATTAATTGGAGCCAACAATCTCTAGGAATTCTGAAATCCAGTTGGACAAACTTTATCAAGTACCTTGGTTTGTTTTTCTCTATGAGAAATATTTTAAGGCACACATATTTGTTTTTTCAACTTTGCTCCAAAGTTATATCTTAACTTTTCAATTACTGCTAACTGGAGAAGTCAAATCTGAAAAAGTGCTGTTTTCCATTCCTGCATGTCCCAGCATTTCTAGTTTCTCCATAATCCTTATTCTATGTATGTATTGAATACTGATATGTTCTTCCCCCCCCCCCACCTAAATAATTCACTCAACTGTGGTTATTATACCCCATGAGTTTTTTGGTAATCAGTAATAGAATTAGCCAAAGGGTAATCAATGCCTTAGACAAAGTTTCATTGGGGAAAGGGTGAAGTAAGGAGAATCCATGCATGGGAGGCAGAGAAAGGGAATTAGGGCCCATGTTTGGTAGGCAGGGTATAGAATCCAAAGTTGCTCATTTGAGTGGTCACAAGTTGAATCCCTTAAGCAGTTTCTAGACAATCAAAGACACATGGGGTGCCTCCTTGCTACAGTCACATTAGTGATTGATTATTGATTGGAGTATCCCAGGGTGACGTGGTTCTTTTGTTCTTTCTCTTCCTTGAAAGACCCCTGAAAAAATTGCTGGGAACACAAGTTACTCAATATCCCAACCCCATAATAGACTCCCAAGGAATGAGATTGTGATTGATTAGTTAGGTACTGGGTGATTTCAGGAGTAGATAAGATTTTCCAGCTGGAGCTGCATATTCCCATAGATCAGAGGTCAAAGAGCCCAAATTGTCCTTTGAAGATTATAGAGTAAAGGTGTATGACCTGAGTGGTTGAAGGCAGACTTCAGCAAGAGAGGGTCTCTCCTGTGATGACATTAAAGGAACATGATGTTAATTAACAGTTGTTTATACTATAATCCACTGTCCTTGCTCCATCCTCTTTGCTTTCCCTTCTGAGGACTTACATCACTCTTTCAATTAGATCAGAGTGGGAATTGTCAGTCATACATAATTTGGGGGGAGATAGGAAGTAAGGTGATCAAAATAGAGTCATTAACAATCATCACAGTAGGGAATCTAATGCTTTTTATGATTTCATTGAGAAAAGGAGAGAAATCTATCAAGTAGGTCTCTGGTCACAATGGTGAAGTGAAACATTTTCAAAGTCAGCATTGTTAACTAAAGAGATTCTAGTTCTGGTCAAAGAGGATTGTTCCACCTTCCTCAGTATCTGGTCCCATAACTGTGACACACATTTTGTACCCTGACAGTACTTCACTACGGGTGCCAATATCTGGGTATGTCAGCTATTGACTAAATGCTGCTTAATAATCTGTTCCAAACTTCAGTGACATAAATAACAATAAGAATTTACACCCAAATTCAAAGTCTCCAATTTTCAATTAATTGGGATTAAGCTTGGTAGAAGGGCTCTTCTTCAAACTTAGGTCTAGATAGACTTAAGCCCTCACAATGAGTTGGACTCCACATGTTTTCACTGTGAAGCTGAGTTTAAAAGCTTATAAGAAGCAATTCTCAGGCAATGGCTAAAATTCTAGGGATCAAATTCATTTATTTAGACACCCTTAAAGTGTCTTTTGAATCACATCTGATAACATCCTTTGGTAAAAATAATTTATGTGGCAAAAAGTGTTGATACTTGGAGGTCTGCATAATTGGGGAAAAAATGCAATTTTGCCAAAATAATATTAAATTTTTGGTAATTGCTTAATTGCCATAGTCTCTTTTTGTTTGGTTCACTAAGAAATCATTGACTTCTTTGGAAATAATGAAACTTATTTCAAAATAAAATTGTAAATGAGACCTCCCACAAACTTTTTATAAATTGACGTATCATAAATATATTGCTTGCCAATTTACCAGTGGAAATATTATGTTCTCATTTATGTAGCTCTTTAACCTTTGAACAGTAATTTTAACTCAATTTATTCCTAATGCATATGTACAAATAGAGGAATCTCAAGGTCAGTGCTCCTTGAAAGGAAATAGATGTAGCACAGATTTTAAAACAGATTTATGCACTACTATAAACCTTGACTTGAAGCCAGTGTCCCCCTTGAGTACTCTTTCAGGGAGGATCAGTGAAGACACAGAATTGGCTTAATTTTACTAACTGCTCCTTTCCCATCACATTTTGGAAAATATTCTCTTAGCTCCTTGTTTGTTTATTTAACTTTTAACAGCTACAAAGCCTGGCAAATTGTTATCATCTTTATTTTCCTCCTTTCTCTAACTTTCAAAACAGAACTAGTGTCTCTGTAATTGGAAAGCAGAGTATATGTGTTCTGAAAGATCTGTGACATCAAGATTTTACATAACCATTTAGTTATACCACTTGCCTTCTCAGGGACATATGACAGGGTGATTGCAGGAATAGTCATGGAAAGTGATTATTAATATCATCTAATTTCCTCTGAAATATAACCTTCAGTTCATCTTCTCCCACGAATTAGAGAATAAATGTTATTCTCTGTATGCATTTAAATGGCTGTTGTCCATACACACACACACCTAAAACTGCAGTACTTTTTCTCTTCCACAGTTATAATAAGATAACAGATCTTTGTAGTGAAGTGCTATAAAGTTTGGTAGCCTAATGTTTTGATTAGCACAGATCTTGGTGATAATTTAATTAATTGATTATGAGATCTTCAGAAACAAAATTCGTGGTTGTAATCAAAGGCCTTATTTAGTCTATAGATCTGAAGCATCATAATCATTAACAGTAGCCATGTTTAAGATTAGTGATCTATATAATATAACCAACAGAGGCTGACGTGCGCAATTCATAGTTAAGGTCCCCTGACTAGTTCCCTGAAATGGGCCAATTCTAAGAATAAGAGCTTGTTCGTTTAGGGTAAAACTGATTCGCTGAGGGAGAACTCTGATAACATATGGAGTGTATACTGTACGTTTTCCTCATATGTTACCCAAAGAGCTCATGGATGTTAAAAACAATGATGTATCAGTGAAACTGAAATGCCTGCTTGTTTTTGGATTCTGAAACACTGGTCCTGAGCTATTACAATCCCTGTTGAATCAACATTCACAAAGTGAAAATAGTCTATTGGGGTACTAGATGATAAATGGAGTTTTGCCAAAAGTACCTTTCACATTATAGCAAAGTGTCAGCACAAATGTACTTTGGTGCTTTCCCCAGTTCTTAAGAGATATAACTAAATTAATATAAATCTTCTATTAATTGCATTAGAAACATGCAATAACTGCAGAAAACCACATTGATTAGCAAAGTACATTGAGAAAGCTATTATTAAAGAATAATTAAGTACAAAACTATAGAATTTCACCCTTCCAAATCAAAGCATACTGAAGACTTCTTTATCTAGTTAGGTTCTAGCAGGTTGCAGCAAACCTTGCTCCTAATACAAAAATTAGAAAAAAGTGTGTGAATTAGGAGATGTAAGTTTTCAAAGGCATGAGATAACTATAGAAGAAATAAGATCTAGATAAACACAAATTCTTCTGAGGGGATAACTTTTCCTTAGTGAACTTTTAAACTATAATCTTTTTACAACCCTGTGGATATTTGCTGATTCTGGGCACAGGCTTTGGATCAGGCTTAGATCATGCAGATCTGGAGGAAGGAGAAATATGTTTTCAGTTGACTGATGAGGTGCTGGAATAACAGAGCAGAAAAGTGAGGAGCCTCAAATTCTTGACCAGTTTTCTCCACAGGAAATTTTCTGAGTTCAGGGACTTTTGGAAGTCAAGGGAGTAAAGAAAAAAAAACATCTGAACAAGAGAGTGAAATGTCCCACTATCTATGGTACTTAAGAAACAAAGACTGCTGTGGGGAAGCAGCTGAACTCTATAAGAGCATAACTGGAATCCCTTTGAGATCTTTGTCAGATTCTGAACCTCCCTGAGAAGAAGACCATGAGGCTTGCTGGGAAAATCTGAAGGTAGAGCTTAGAGTTATATTAAAACAACAACAAAACAAAATGAAACCTTAGAGTTATTCCTTTTCTTTCATTGGCAAAAATAATTTAATATTTCTAATGATAATAAAAATAGACTTTGAGCACCAAAACAATATTTTGAAATGATTCTGAATCTCTGAAGTGTAAAAGTACATGCTTTCAAATGTAGTCACCTTGACCTAACTTAGAGGCAACCAGAAAGGCACATGAGCCACACACAAGTATAAATCTCTGCTTTATGTAAAGATAAAGATATTTTATTCTTAGATTCTCAATACCTGCCGTTTACGTGTTTCATCTTTGATTTCCTTGTCTCTCTCATTTCTTGAGATTTTACCTCTTTATCACCTTGGATGACCCCATATTTTCTGCCTTTCCGTCTGGTTTTGTTCTCCTAGTCACCTATAACAATTTACAGGTAATATGTCATTTCTGGATTCTGGAATAGTTTTTCCTTGTAATTCCTTTTCTATAATATTAACTCCATAAGGTAGGAAGCATTTCTTTGTGTTTCTCTCTGTCAAATGTATCCACAACCCCTACCTAGCAAGTGTCACATGTACAAAAGTCAGTGAATAAATATTGGTTGAATTAAACTGAGTGAATCAATGACGTCATTTAAAATGTTTGTTGTGACAGTGACTAGGCTAATTTTTATTTACTCTTGTCATATACACCTTGGATGAATTTGAATTTGTACAAGTTACAAGTTTTATTACTCTGTCCATGAAAGAAAACACATTTTAATAGCCACATGTTATTATACAACTTTTTGCATAAAGCGGTATTAAATTATGATTCTAGATAAAAATAGTTATTTTGCTGAATATAATTCATTATTGAACATAATACTGTTTTTATAGTATTATAAAATAAGCAAACAATTTACTATGCCATTTTAAATGATTTTTTGCTAAGATTTAAAACATTAAGTAGTTTTCATAATTTCCAATTTCTCATTCATTGTAAGTGGGAAATAATAGTGTAGGGAAATTTAGTAGTTTTATTCATGACTAGATGTCTGTTTACAGCTATCCCTTTGATAAAACAGGTCAGTGTTAAGCTTCAGCAGACTGAGAAATTTAACATGATTACTTCTCATTAATATCAGAGTTAAGCTTTTTTCTTATAAGGGCAGATTGATCCAAACAAGATTCTTATAGAATCCAAATATCTGTCACACAATGGATGTCCTTTCTTGCACCATTAATTTCAGGTCAATTAATAGACTATTAAGGGGAAAGTAGCACAAAAGTTAAAATCAAGAGGCTTAAAACTAAGTATATAATTTAAACAAATTTTATGAAATAGGTAGATCTACAAAAATAGTAACTAATCTACTTTATGTAATGATACTTTTTAAATAGCATCATTTTATTTCTGTTGATAATAAGAATATATATTTGTTTTTTCAAATACTGGGAGATATGCAAAAGAATAAATCATAATGAACAACAAAATTAAAACCCAGTGAAAATAACCATTATATTATTGATATGCTTATTACTTGCACTCAGTACATATCCTTCCGTGCTTGACTATGATCAGGATTAAATCACATCCTTGGGATTCTCATGAGCATTTGTTGAAAGGAAGCCTCCAGGAAGTAGTTCTGTAAAAAAATCAAGTTGGAGACTTGGCATTGTGACTCTGACATAATTAATGTGATTCACAGGTTCATGAAGACTTTGCTATACTAGGGAGAAACCACTTTACATCTTGCATTTTTAATTTAATATTTAATGAAAATGCATTTTTCCACAAATATGACACATTTTTATGATTTACTTTTATATTTTAGCAATGTAAATAAAATTGAAATAAAAATATTTAACTTTATGTCTTTCTGGGGATTTTGTTTTCAAAAAGAAAAAACGTTAAAAGAGAAATACATATAAAAGTATATAAAATAAGTAATAAGTAATAAAATAAGTAAATAACATATATTTATAAACTATCACCTTTAGTTTTAATTCCATTCTTTTCTTAGTAATTATGATCAAAAAGTTAAAAAAATCCTTATAACCATGAACTAGCATTATTATTTTTCTACTATAATCTAACTAATATGAGGAATATAATTATATTAAATTTGGAAATATTAACATCAATTCAGTTTCTCAAATATGCATTAGTTATTTGTCTATGGTCACCTTGTTATTGTTATATTTTCTATTGCTATACAGACTCCTGTTCCAGAGACTGGCCCTTTTATCACTAAATGTATTACCTCTTTCTTATAACAGAACATGAAATAATGTTCAAGAGATCTACTGTAATCAAAATAATAGGCATTGTTCTATCAAACAATATAGTGAGAAGTAGCTATGTCAAATAGAAAATTTGTATTATTATAATTAGTATTAAGTAAGAAAAATACAATATATTTATTAAAGATAATTCACCATGATTTTCTAACAATCTATATTCAATATTAAAACTGTAAATATATAATGTAGTATCTCTCTAATAATGCACATATAACTCAGATATCTTTTAAATTGGCAAGATATGATA
Organism: Solenodon paradoxus; assembly: GCA_004363575.1. Taxonomy (NCBI): domain Eukaryota; kingdom Metazoa; phylum Chordata; class Mammalia; order Eulipotyphla; family Solenodontidae; genus Solenodon; species Solenodon paradoxus. The sequence goes on from RJWH01000025.1 coordinate 1,931,505, forward strand.
GAACATATTTGCTTTGGATATTTCACATACAAATAAGCATGTCACTCTTCAAAAGACCTTCAAAAATGTATATAAAGAGATGAGAGAGAGAAAGAGAGACAGAGAGACAGAGACAGAGAGAGGAGAGAGACAGAGAGGAAATTAGAACAAACAACATAATAGTGTATTAGATATTACGTAACATGAGAAATGGAATTATCAGATATAAAAACTTCATAGCTGTCATGGTGGATGCTAGTCACTGGTAAATGTTGGAAACTTAATTTAATGGAGTTTAATGTTGTTTTCATTTGGGACAGATTGAGTATTCTATACTTTTAAGACTATCAAATAAAGTCATTGAATACATGTTGTGTATGTAAGACTATAGTTCAGAAGGTAAATCTGGACTTGTGTAAATATTTGAGAGTGGACTATAAATGAAATAGTACCTGCTTTGATAAACTCAGGAAAATATTATAGAGTGGTGATGTTAAAAACATGGGTCTACTAATGTTGTTTTATTTGACCAGTGTATTGTAAAAAAGATCAGCATGTATGATTTTAGGTCAGACATATATTCTCCAGTCAGACAGGTTTTCCCTCCACTATCTTGCCATGAGTACATTAACTCAATTATACTTTGTCGGTCTCCCAAAGCCAATTCAGTTTTCAAACTTTGTATAAAAGCAACATAAACTTAGGATTTAACATTTGAATATTCAAATTATGTGCACTTGATTTGTGAATGTAATGAGCTTTAGAACAATTTCTATAAACTGATGTGTGATGAAGAACAGGTTTCATTTTGTAATTTATATACACATATATGTACACACACATACATACATATATATATATATATACACATATACATTTTAACACATTAAGGATTGACACTTTTATAAATATATTTGTTTTCTAGGACTGCTTTAACAAAATAGCACAAATCAAGTCACTTAAACAATAAAAATTTGGTCTCACAGTTCTGAAGTCCAAAAATCTGAGATCAGTATGTCAGCAGGGTTGATCTCTTCTGTGGACTGTGAGGAAAAATCTGTTCCATGCCTCTCCCCTACCTACACTTGGCCTACTGACAATCTTGGGTGGTCATTGATGTGTGGAAGTACAACTGATCTCTGCCTTCATTCTCACATGGCATTCTCCAGTGTGTGAGCCTCTGTGTACAAATTTCCCCTTCTTATAAGATTAACATGTGATATTGTACTAGGGGGTTCAGTGACCTCATCTTAACTTAGGTAATTATATCTGCAATGTAATATTTCCAAATAAGGAAACATTCTGAGTTACTGGCAGATAGTAATTCAACTTACAAATTTTAGGTGTACACAATTCAACCCATAAAAATAAAAATGCATTAATAATAATAATAATGTCATAGGAATGTCAGTTTGCTAAATGCTTCCTCTAATTATTATACTAATTTTTTGCTTGAACCATGACTTGATAATTCATGAATTGGTTCTAGGACACAAAACCCACTTAGTAGGCAATGAAGTACAAATTTTATATATGTATATATAAATATATACATGTTTTTAAAAAGACTACATGTAAGTATTGTTTAAATGACAAATATATATATTTTTTTTTTCTTTTGATATTTTTCAAAAAAGCTATTACATAAACCATATTTTTCAGACAACCTGTCGACTCTAATTTCTATCAGAAGTGAATAATGTACTCTGGTTTCCTAGGAGTATTTCTTTCTTTTGAGTCCCTTCCACTAGAGTTTTCCTTTTCCTAGTTAGCTAGCCCTAGAGACATCTTTGCTCCATTAGTTTTCAACTTATTTTGCTATTCATTCTGGATGGAAGTCAAATATCAGGAAAATATTTCTTCTGTTTCTTTGCTTACCTGCTACTAATCTTCATGTCTTTGTTAGGAGGACCTGTTAATTAATATTTCTACAACTCTGTCAATTATCAGAACTACTTCTTTTTCAGAATTGGGAATATAAATCACCCAGAAATGTCTTTCATTTTGGTATAACTCTCCACTAGCAAAAATGTCTCAGAAGTTTACGACATATACATGGCACTACATTTTTCTATTCATCTATTCTTACATTAGTTTTCTGTCTGGGGTTTTCTTTCCTGTGAAAAACAGAGAAGAAAAATAAATATCTATACTCTATGTCTCTTTAAAAATCAGGTAATTTCCCTTTAAAGCTATTTGTCACAAATCAATAATTTCTTCTTTAAAACATCCTTATACATAAAAGTAATGTATTTTGTATTTTGGGAAAATGCCTTTCAAATAACTATGTACTTCTAGCCTAGTGATTCAAAATTGTTACTTTAAAATGTGAAAGCTTCATCACAACACATTTTAATATTTTTATGCTAGGAAGTAAAGTGTCATTCTTAGCATGTGATATTCTAGTATCAAAAATGAAGTCTATCACATCCATATTGAAATGTGAGCACCACTAAAAATAGTTGTGTCAATTATATCATGAAGCTGTATTGGTAGTTACACTGAATACTTTTATTATAAATATAGTATCAATATCAATAGGGTGAAGGCTAAAATTTATTTTTAAATAGTTACTATATCATTCATGCAATAGCTGCGACTGTAAAAAATAAATCATCTTATTTTTGGTGAAAAACTCTTAGTAGTACTAATAAATTATTAAAAGAATACAAGTGAATATGGTTTTCATATGTTGAACTATGCTTTGTACTGTTCTTTTTGTATTTTTTGTTTGTTGTTTAAAAACATGAGTTCTTGAGTTATGTGATGATGTAGTAAAAGTCATGCAACTGTACATTTTTTTATAAATATATTAAGAATAAGCATTTTTAAGGTAAGTAAGCTGCAACAAATTATAGGCTCTTCTAATAGCATGAAATCTGGGTTCAGAGTGTCTATGTTCAAATATTGACTACCAAAGATTTGCTTGTGATTTTGGAAAAATTGCTAAATGTATTTTTGAATCAGTTTCTTCAATACAAGAATAGAATTATTATGACTTAATGAGTTCACATTGAGTAAATTAGTCAATATTTATACCACTTGCATTTGAACTATCTAAAAGTGTTTTCAATTTTTATTTTCTAAATCAAATTCCCATATTGTTTTGACTTTTGATTTAGAAAATGTAGTCTTCTGGTTCCAATATGTCAGACTGTTAAGATATGAAGCTTGCAGTGGAGCAAGCTGATAGAGCAGCAGTTAGTTCTGCCACCTCCAGCCAGGCAAGTCCGCATACATCCCAACGACCTGAGTTTGTATCTGAGACTAGGGGTGGGTGTAACCAAGATAAAAAAACTAAATAAAAATAAAATTAAAATACTTTTCCTCCTCTCTCTCTTACTGCCTGCCTCTTCTGCTCACCTTTATTCTTTTAATGAAAAAAGATCTGGAGCTCGCCTCCTCCTCACAGACACAACAAAACTAGACCCATTTAACAACTATGACATTTGAAAAGAAATAAGGATGAGCAACTGTACAAAGAGAAAGGACACATGTCATTAAAAATGATAGGAATAGCTTGTCTGTCTTGGATTTCACTCTGACCTGCTAAGAGACCCAGGGGGCTACAGGGAGAGGCTAGTGATAAGAACTCTTCCTGTAGTGGAAAGGCTTGCCCACCCAGTGGGTGTCCCCACACCTAGGAAATGACTTTAATTTCTTGAACAAGAACCCCACACCTGGGAAATGACTTTGAATTCTTGATCAAGATTTTAATTTCTTGAAAGCAGGGATGTCCACTTGTGAACTGTAATGCTGTAAGTCACTGTTTACCTTTTCTATGTGGCATTACACTGGAGAGTACCATTGTAGGAAGAGATGTCTGCACTCTCCACCATTACCATACTTGTGTTGCTTGACTAATCTCATAATTACCGTTCCCCAGGCTACTGGAGGCAGACATCCAGGTCTGCAATATTGGTACAGACAGGAGAATGTTTCCAGGGAAGGGATATTCCATTTTCTGGCTCTCTCAAGGAAGAGCAATAGAGAGACTCCACTGAAACAAGTTTTTACCAGCCTGGGTCTACTGATGAACAACTTTACCATCCCTTGTTACTTACTAGAGTTTCAACCCCCAGAGTCTAAGGCTTATATTCATGCACTGCTGGGATTGTTGCTCCTCTGCAGGACTGAAGGATTGTCACAGGGAGGTGCGCTTTGCTTTGACCAATGCTAGACTTCTCTCTCCAGTGGGTTCTGTTGGTACTCTGACCTGCCTGTAGACTGGGTCAAAAACTCTTGGATCTCTCTTCTTGTGTCCTTTTGCTCATGCCAGTGATTCTGAGGGAAAATTCTCCATTCCCTATTGTAACTCCAACCTTGTACATTATACTCATGAGCTTCAACACAATGGTAGTTCTAGAGCTTCAACAATTCTGAGAGTGCTGAGATCACAAAACAGAAGGAAGCCTAGAATTCTGGACCAATACCCCAGGATGATACTCAACAACTTGATATGCTAACAAAAGGTCTTTATATCAAGAAAGCCCCACCCATAGACATAGGCACAGTGTACCAAACAAAATGAAGATATGTAAAATGATGTACCGAAACAAAACAACAGGGGAAAATCTGAATGTAGCAGCATTAAGTAAACTACCTATTGAAAATATTAAAGCAATAGTTTTAATGATACTCAATGAAATTAGAAAAATAATAGAGGAACAAAAAGATTTGCAAAAAAGAGGAAATATGAAGCAGTTCTAAACAGAAGTCGAAAAGCTAAAGAACATAATTGAGGGATTCAGTAGTAGGCTGAAAGAAGCTTCTAATAAAATCAGTGAGCTGGAATATATTGAAGTAGAATGCACACAAGCAGACCAACAATGAGAACAAAGAATTAAAAGAAATTAAGACAGCATATATGCCTTATGGGATAACATCAGGAGAAACAATATTCACATCATAGGATCTCAGAACAAGAAGAGAAAGGGAAATCTTGATGAAATAATAGCTAAGAATATCTCTAAACTGAGAAAGAAACAGACCTTCAGAACAGGATACTCAGAGTTTCAGATAAAATAAACCCAAAGAGACATACACCTAGGCATGTTGTTATTATAATGCAAAAATTCAAGATAAAGAGAGAATCTTAGAAGCATCTGGAGAAAAACAAGTTACACACAAGGGAGTGCCCATAAGACTGCCAATGATTTCTCAGAAGAAATTTTACAGAACAGAGGGAATGGTAGGATATATTCAAAATGTTAAGAAAAAAAAAATTGCAATTAAGAATACACTACCCTGTTAAAGTAGAACGAATAATAAAGAGATTTCAGGCAAACAAAAGAAATTTATTACTACAAACTAGTTTTTTTAAGAAATACTAAAGGAATTTCAATAAAATGAAAACAAACCATGTGTAAGTAGCAAAACATCAACAATATAAAATGTGGGTCAGGGGAATAAAAATGTAGACTCTGATAGAATGAACTTGAGACTAACTTTCAAGTTAAAAGAGGCTATAAGCATAGAAACTTTTATATAAACTCAAGGGTAAACTCAAAACATAAATTTATAGAAAAAGCATATTACGAAATGAAATGGGAAACCAAGCACAACACAAGTGCTTCCAGAACACATAAGATAATAAGAAAATAACAAAGGTATAGTGTGCAGCAACACAGAACACATCAACAAAATAGCAATATACAGTTACATATCAATAATCACCCTACATGTTAATGGATTGAACTCACCAAATAAAAGCCATAGATTGGCCAAGTGGCTTAAAAAACATTAACTTTCTGCTGCTTACAGGAAACTCATCAAAGTTTTAAAGACAAACAGGCTCAAAGTCATAATTTGGAAAAACAATTCTACAATCAAATGGAAACCCGAAATAAAATTTAAAAAGTAGGGACATCTTTACGTATATCTGATAAAATATACTTCAAACTAAAATAGGAAACTGTATTACATAATGATTAAGGGGTCAATTCAGGAAGAAGACATAACTCTTATTAACATGTATGAACCAAGCAAAGGAGCACCAAAATATACATAAAGCAATCATTAACAGAAGTAAATAGGAATATGACAGCAATAAAATATTAGTGGAAAACTTCATCACCTCACTTACAACAATGAGCAAATTAACCAGGCAGAAAATTAACAGGGAACCAATAGCTTAAAATTAATTTAAGCAGGTGGGTTCAACAGACCTCTTACCAAACACTTAACCCAACAAATACAAAATTTACATTTTTCTCTTGTGCTCATGGAAATTCTCAAAAATAAAACAAATGTTGAGAAATAAAACAAATATCAACAAGTTTATGAAGACTGAAATCATACCAAGAATCCTCTTCAGTCACAATGGGATAAAACCAGAAATCAACCATAAAAAGAAAGCCTGGAAAATTTCAAACTATGTGTGGGCTAAACAACATGCTTCTGAATGATTTTGGGGTAAAAGAAAAACTCAAGGGAGAACTTTAAAAGTACTTGAAAACATATGAGAATGAAGACACAGAATTTAGGGGATGCAGCAAAAGCAGTACTAAAAGGGAAAGTTATAGCATTTCAGGCCTACCTAAAATAACAAAAAAAATTCAAATAGACTTACCCTACACCTAAAGCAACTAGAAGAGAACAATTGAAGCCAAATGTCAGTAGAAGGAAGGAAATAATAAAAAATCTGGTTGCATATAAATAGTAGAAATCAAAAAGACGATTTATAGAAGATCAATGAATCCAAAAGATGGTTCTCTGAAAAACAAAACAAAATTGACAAACCTTCGTCTAGGCTCACTAAGGAAAAAAGAGAAAACTCATTAACTATAATCAGAACTGAATGGTTAGAAGTTACAATGGAAAACTCAGAAATGCAAAGCTTTTTAAGAGTGTGTTATAAGTAGCTATATGCCAATAAATTGGAAAAATCTAGAATGCATGGACAGATATTTAGACATATATTCTACCAAATGTGAATCAGGAAGAAATTAAAAACCTGAACATATCTATAACAAACAAGTAAATTAAAGAAGTAATCAAGCATTCCCCCCAAATTAAAGCCCAGGAATTTACTAATGATTTTTATCAAACATTCAGATAATTAATACCTATTCTTCCAAAATGGAATAGCAGGGAGCACTACCAAATACTTCCTATGACAACAACATTACACTGATACTAAAAGCAGATAAGGACATCACAAAAAAAGAAAGACAATCACACACTAATATATATGATGACATAGGACATAGATGCAAAAATTATCAACAGAATATTAACAAATTAAATCCAATATTACATCAAAGGATAATTCATCATGACCAAGTTGCATCCTGGGGGTATAAGGGTAGTCCAACATATGCAAATATGTTAATGCATTATATCTTTTTAACAAAAGGAAACAAAATAATCATGTGATAATATGAACAGATTCAGTGAAAGCAGGACAAGATTCATCACACATTTATGATTAAATCTCTACATAAAATATGGTTTGAAGGAATGTATTTTAACATAATAAAGACCATATATGATACCCCAACCAACATCATACTTAGAATTGAAAACCTGAAAGTATTTCCTCTAAGATCAGGAATGAGAAAAGGCTGTCCAGTATCATCATCACTACTATTTAATTTTGTATTAGAGATCCTAAAAAGCAAATTTAGGCAATAAGAAAAAATAAAATGAATCTAACTTAGAAAAGAGGGCATGTTATAAGGTGGTCCAAAAAAAGATATCTCTAGTATATGTCCATAAGGCAGATGTTAAAGTGTCAAGTTTATAGAAGCTAGAAATATGACTAATACACTGATTCACACTAAAAGCTAATTTTTCATTTACTGTAGACAGATTCATATCTAGATGTCTATAATCTTAAATTGCAAAGTTAACTCTAAGTACTTTTTATATTAAAAATATCACATATGTAAGTACTTAAAAGGAATAATTAACCCAAACTGGTCACAAGGGAATTATTCCAATCATTATTGCTGTCTTCCATTATTTATTTCATACCCCCTTTACCTAAACCTGCGTTTTTTCTTGTTGATACACTTTAGATAAGTGAGTTACTCAAACCCACATTTCCAAAGGTCTGAGTCTCATTTGTTCTGATTATTGAATTGTATATTTTTCATTAACTTTATGTCTGGATATGGCTGTTAATAAGAGAAGCCCTAGGGAATTTTCAGAATTCAAACATAGTTTTATCTGTACCCAGGGTTATTTATTATTGACTGATGTACCAAAATCATAAATAATTTAATGAATACATATATAATGTGAGATTCGTGAGGTGCTAACTTTAAATATACAAGAATTTACTAAGACAAAACTAGTTCCTTATAAGTGATTTGGCTATAAATATAAAAAATTCTGATTAATAGAATCTAGAATGATCACAATGATAAAAGAACAACACAGAAAGGACAAAAAAGACAATAGTATACACAAACAGTTCTCACATTTAGAGAATAGCAAGAGAATGACTCCTTTGGTTTTGAGGTACAGTCGTAGTGTTCCAGCTTTAATTATATAAATCATGCTGACTCCAACATGGATAATAGACAGAGAGGAAATAACCTGAAAATGCTTATTCAGAGACAAATATTCTTATGTCTTCAGTACTTAAAAGATTTTTCTTATGCAGATTCACATATTTCACTGTAATTTTCCATAACTTTTGTAAAGCTGCTTAGGTACATAGCTACTTATAGAAATACTAAGAAGAGATAAACAAGTTCTGTGCATAATCTGTAGATTCTAATGTTTAGTATTCTGTCTTTGGCAGTTTGAAGGCGGAGAGAGGAGCAGAACCTAATACTCATATCTAGGAGAGTTGCTGTATTGATTTAGTACTTCTAGGAAGCCTGGTTCAGTTTCTCTCATTTTCCTTTCATCCATATCCCCATATCCTTGCTAGCTTCGAGTTTCCTTGTTTTCTCTGAACGCATGTTAGGGAACCTTATTCAAATCCAAACTTGAAGCTATACCTGCTTTGCCTGCTTTTGATAAGACAGATTAGATGATAAAAAGTATATATGGGTAGATAGACAGACAGACAGACATAGATAGTTACATGATAGGAGAGAAGGAGGGAGGTAGATACTGTAACAGATATTCTTTACCTTTCAAGTGTCTCATCTTAGACACAAGGTTTGGCTTTCAGAAATTAAAAAAAAAAAAAAAAGTCAGGAAGAGTCACAAGTTATTTTTCTTCCTTTCTAATCACCTAAATTTTGAATTGGGGGAAAAATTGCTAATATGTCATGCTATAGCATAACGTGGTTTGATAAAGGTATACATAAATAATAGCTACAGTATCTTGAAATATTGTCCCCACTAAACTAAGTGATGCACTGAAAACATTTTTGACTTGCAAGAGGCTGTCCTTTATTATAAATATGTTTCCAAGAAAATTTAAGAAAGTAAATGCATAAGCACAAGACTTACTTGTTTAATGGTGGATTTCCGTGTCTAAAATTAAAACTATTCTAATATCCATAAGTAGGTTTTAATATTCAGGTGTTTTGAAATTGTGTTGTATGTAATACATTTTAATGTTTTAGAAAATGTTAAAATGTAAGCATTAAGTATAGTAAAATACTTTAAAAACACTTCATAATATTTTTTTCTTCAGTTAACTTGAAATGCAATAGATTAAAAAATCCTACTTCTATGTTAAGGGAATGATTATTTCATAAAGAATTAATCAGGAAAGCAAAAGATTTTACATGCAGATTGTGCTGTTGATTTTGAGGGGTTCTTAACATATTTCCTTAAATAAATTGTCAAGACAAATTTAAAAGCCGGATTTCTTATCTTTAAAAGGAGTTTGTTTTCAGCTCAGAGATGTAGAGAACTAGAAAGAGGATCACTCTCATCCATACAACATTGATAAATGTTGCTTACTTTTCTTGAATCTATAAGGACAAAGAAAAAAATCCTTTACTTCTAGATCCTTCTTGAATGATTCAGCAAATAAATTAATATCAGACTTGTAGTAGGAAAAAACATGTAACTACAAACTTCCTCTGAAGAATTTATATGAATGTGAATTCTACAGTAAATAGCCTAGGTCATGTTTTTATTCTTAAGCTAATGAATGGGACAGGGGGTCTGTGATGTCAAGGAGAGAAAGGGGCAACTCACATGATGAGGAGATGGTAACTTGTTTGACAAAACCAGATGCTCTAGTTATTTTCTCTTTCATAAGATATGTTTATCTGATGAAAATTATTTTTGAGGATGACCCTAAATATAGGTAATCTTCATTCTCATTGGTAGTTAAGGTGATGGTAAAAGTTTCTCTTGAAGCCCACAGGACCTCCACTGATCTTAGCTCTATACACCAAGGTGACATGTATTGGAAAAAAACTGTTTTGAAGATTTTGGGGAGACCTATCTGAATGTTTAGGGAAGTTTTATAGTTTAAATCTATCACAGAACTCAGATTGTAGTGAAATTAAGTAAACTGAAACCTCGTGAAGAAGAGTCACCTGCAGCAAGAAGCAGGAGTCTCTATTTGCTTACTTGAAGTAGATAAGAAATACCATTTAATTTTTTGAACAAATTGATAAAGACTAAGTTTGGCAAAGAGTAATGTGGAAAACCCATTAGGAATTTAAACATAAAAAGTTTGTAATCTTTTGTAGATTTTTCCTTCTTGAACCTGACCAGGAAATCACAGAAAAAACTTAAATGACTCTAAGATAGCTCTTCTTCTGGTAATAGCTGAGGAAGTAGAACCGTGTTAACTAGTGAACCCGGAGTCTACTTCCTCTATTTTCTAATCAGAATAAAATATTTATCCACAGATAGAAAACAATAAAACCTGTTACTTTAAGGAAATGATAGACTTTATTGCAGCTGATGGAATGGAAGAAATTATACCAATTATAAACTATCTCTTCCAGAAATAGAAGTGAAGTAAACAATTCTCAACTCATTCTATATATCCTACTTTTGCTTAATATCAAAACTAGACAGAGCCATCAAAAGACAAAGAAATTACAGTTCAATATACTTTATGAAAATAGACAAAAAAACTTCTCCAAAATATTAACACACTGAATTCAGCAATACACAAAATGAATGATATATCAGCAGCAAGTAACTTCATCCCAAGAATGGAAAATTGGTTTAACATTTAAAAATCAAGGTGATTCTTCATATTAATAAGGAAGTGCCATTTAATCAGCAATATTGATGCATTAAAAAAGCACTCAAAAAATTGAAAAATCATTCATGACAAATAGTCTTAGCAAACAATGGATAGAAGATAATACCCCTAACAGAATAAAGGATGTATACTTTCCCTAAGTTCAGCAGTTTAGCAAAATTGTCAATTCTCATCACTGCTATTCAACAGTGTGCTAGATGTTCAAGACAGTGCAATAAGAAAAATAAAGAAATATACAGATTTTAAAGGAAGAAGTAAAATGAATCTATTCACTTATCTGTCCTTCCATCTGTTAATCTATCTATCTAATCCCAAATAATCAACAAAAACTAATGCATTTAAATGAGTCTACTAAGAATGTATTATCAAAATGCAAATTAATAGGATAACTATGTCACCATATAATTGTTAGTAGCATGTTTTGATATCTCTTTCTTTGAGGGATTTATTAAGTACTTCTGGAGGGTTTATTTTCCATAGTAACCTTAATAGTTAAAACCATTATAGTTCCTCAACAAGTATCGGAAGAGTTTTCTGAGATTCTTTAATTTTTTTCTGTGTTCTCCATAGTAACCTCCCATAGTAACTCCAGAAAATAACTTGAGAATTGTACTGTGTTTACATAATATACGAAATTATGGTAATCAGGGAAATCAGTGATTTTTTTCATTGAAATTGTGTTGATGGTTTTATATATTCTTATTTGTCTTATGTAAATTGTATTTAAGTATGTATCTATACATAAATTATTTAAGTAAGATGCCTTTCTACTTCTCTGATCTATATCTATAGCTGTATAGATACAGATTTACATCCTTATTGTCTTTGATGTTGAGTTAATTTATCCATAAACATAGGATGACTTTGTTCCTTCAAATATACTCAGATGCTGTTAGTAGTTTTTTTTTAATTTCATACAGATGTTTCTCATTAAAAAAAATAACTCCTTTGGAACTATAAATTATATTGCTCTTTTAAGTGGGTTTTTCTTTTTCTTTATGTCTTGTAGCCGTTTTATATATGAGGGAAGTAGGATTGGGTTCAAGAAGATGAATTGTTCTGCAGGTCTGACAAAGCCAGTCCTAGGTGTGTGGAGTTCCTGAGCAAGAATTACCTAAGATACGATCTCAGAGATGTGATTCTCTGCAGCTGAAGCAGATTCTGAAGGTGCTGAGAACTGGTATCTGTCTCAGTTCACTCCCCACGATGAAAGAGATTTAAGCCAGGCCTCTGTCCACCACACCTGGGAGACATTTGAATCTCAGAGAGAAAGCCATGTGTAAACAGGAGAGAACCAATTAAAGAATCCTGAGAAACATGTAATGGAGAAGCAGAGGAAGAAGTGTTTGCAAGTAGTGTGAGAAGGCTAGAAGTTAAGGTAAGTTTTGGAGTCTTGTCAAATATCTAAGGCTATGTGATAAGATTTAAAAAATGTTGTATTTCTTTGGTAAATGATTTATTTTGTGAAAAGGAATCATGCATTTTAAAGTGAGAAAAAATGTGGAAGTGGAATGGGGGTTAGATTAAGAAAAGTTTTTAAAAGACCATTTTCAAGAAAATTGAGTATATTAAAAAGCTAAGTGAAAGAAACTGAGTAAAGATCTAAGTTAAAGATATAGGGGTTAAGAAAACTAACTGATGAGAAATCTTTAAAGAGCTCCAGGACATATATGGAATAACTTTCAGACTATTTAGGGACATTTATCCAGTGTAACTGAATACAAAAATAAGAAAATATTTGGTATGTGTGAAGTAAGTTCATGCTCTTTGTGGCACTAACAGTGGCACATCTGTTAAAAATTCAGTCATTTATTGAAAGTGATGAAGACATTGCAGGTTAAGGCTAAAGAACTTGGAAAAGCCCAGTTCTAAATGAGAGCTGTGATAATTGGAAGAGGAAGCTACATCAGGAAAAGCCCAAGATTTCTGGGCTTCTTTGAAAACTCACTTAGGTTATTATCATAAATATAGGAAAATATCAGTATCGAGCAGTGCTATCCAATATAGTGACCAGTAGTCAAATGTCTATTAAATTAAGATTTAAATCAACTAAAATAAAATAATTATTTTGTCCTTCAGAGCCACTAGACCTATTTCTAATGCACAATAGTAGCTAGCGGGTAGTACATTGTATAGTAAGATATAAGACATTTCCTTCATTGCAAAATATTCTGATATCATTTTAGACTGGAATGTGGGGAGTTCAGCTGCCATTGTATTTAGCAGTTCAGGAGCAGCACCTGGGAGTGCCTACTTTTAAATGACTCCAGGAAAGTCATTATGCTTACCTGGAAAGAAAAGGAGACCAATGCTAAAGTAAAACAAAGCAAAAAAGTGTCTTGTGATGCGTAATCTTCATATAAAAGAACATGAAAATAGGAAAGGGTTGACATAGAAACTATACTTGAGATATCAATGATTTTAGCCTTGATTTGATTCAGTCATTGAGTGAAAGAACCAGGAAGTTTGTGCTTCTGTGATGTTATTTAAAATTTCACAAGTGGAATCATAACTGGTAAGGACAAAGCTCAGAGTATGGTAGAAGTGAAATGGTTTACAGGTTCATGGGGATTCAAACAGTCAAGGAACATCGTTTATTAAACAGATAAACTAATGTATATGCTGAAGTCACATAAGATTATAGATTCATAATGTATGGAAATAATAAATGTCATAAATGAAGAGTAATCAGAGTGATATATTCTATTGATAAATGTCAATTAAAGAAATAGGAATGGAGAAGTTATGAGTTTGGAAGTTATATTTAGACAATGTATATTAACTAATTATATTGGTTAGTTTTAGTCTATTAGTGCCATATTATTATCTTCCATATATATGAACGAGAAATTAGCAAAAGAAAACTAGAAAATTGTGAACTGTGGCATTAGATGAGCCTGGGCTCATATCACAGCTTCATACCTGACATTTACCTTGTGGTAAAATTATATAACTTCACCAGGTTTGTGTTCTTCCTCTTTAAAATTGTAACATTTATCTTCAATGGCATTATAAAAATTCAAAAAATAAAATGACACATAGGATTTATCTCCTACTTGGCTGTCTCCCTTTTTTCCTCTGTGATCCAGCTACATGTGCCTCTGACACATACCATGTCCATTTTAACCTTAAATTTGCATTTCTTTATCAGCGTGAGTTCCATTACTGAAAACAGAAACAGCAGGAAAGTACGTATTATATTTATATTTATACAGATGATATTTAGAGATTTCTTTAAAAGAATTAGTTTATGTAACAGAGATAAAGCTAGGAAAATACAAAAGCTGTAGGGTAGGATGTCAGGAAGGGTCAATGGAAGCTCGCATGTACTGACTCTATAGTCTACGGGTGGAATTTCTGCTTCCTATGGAAGAAAGAAACCTCCGTTCCTCATTTAACGTCTTTCAACTGCTTTAATCAGGCCCATTCAGATAATTAAATATATTCTCTCCTGCTTAAAGTCAAATGATTGTAGATATTAATCAAATATACCAAATAACTTCACAGAAAGACCTAGATTAGGGACCGGTGGGCTAAGTGGTATTCGATTGGATAGCCTAGCCAAATTATGAGTAACACCGATCATCACAGCTCCTTAACCCAGTGTCTGGAACACTTTCTCTTGTTTTTCATGTACTTGCAGACCTATGTAGATCTCTTCTGACTACCCTGTGTAATATGCCTTCCTCAATAATTTTATGTGTATATATATATATATATATATATATATATATATATATATATATCCCAGGAGCCATGTTTATTTACTTTATACTTGTGACTATCTTGTTTATTTCATTCATTTTCTGTCTTCTACACTTGCCTTAAGGACAGGGATCATGCCTCTGATTGACTTCTGCATCTCAAATATCGTACTGAATTTAGCTCACAGTACATTGTAGGAATTCAATGAATATTTACTGAATAAACTAAAGTGTCTGGAAAATAATAAATATTAAAATAATTGTAGTTTCATATTTTTTCCATGAGCTAACCCTGTGATTAACATTTATACCTTTCACACGTGTTGGAAAACAGTATACCTGGTAATTTAGACTCATTTCATGTCAGGCTATACAAAAAAATATATGAAACATTATGTTTTAAAATTTTAGCTCACTTATAATTTGACAATTAGCTATATGGATATATACATTTATGTATTATTACATTCCAGAAATGTAGTAGGGTATTCATTTTTTAATGTACAATATATTTTTTGCTTACCTTACCCCATCATCCTCATTTCTTCTGTACCTCTATTACTACTGTGTTCATTTTGGTTCATTCCTAGGATGTGTTTTTAATATATTAATCCATGCTTGTATAATTACAATAAAATATAAATAGGATCATATTTATATGCTGAATCTTTTTTCCCATTCAATAAGATCTTGCCTAATCAATGGAATATAGTTTTAATCTGAATTGTCACATGAGAATACATGATACATATATACTATTATTTATTTTTTAGCATTTTCCCTATTTATGGGCATAACTCTATGTCCATATCTGAATTCACAATGGAGGTGATTCAATATGCATCTTGAAAAATTTTAATTGCTTCTATTTCAATGGGACATAACTAGGAGAATGACTGAGGTATCTTTCAAAAACAAGCTATGTCAATTCACTTGTCTCTAAATTCTTGTAGCAAATTATATTGCTCTTTGAATTTTTGTAAGTCTGGCTGATGTAAATTGACCACTTAAAAATTTTTTTGAATATTTTGATTGCTTAGAAATTTTCTATTTAATCGTCCAGTTATAAACATAGGCATGTCTAAATGGTTTTCATGGCAAAGGTGCTTTTAGAACACGTTTGCTTCTCTTTATACTTGCCCTTTTGGTTTTTCTAAGAAAAGATTGTGGTGTTTGATTTCCTCACATCCTTTAAAGAGTACTTTGGGTCCACATTACACATATGTGCTAGAAAATCTGAATGATTATATGATTTATAGTTATTATTTCCATTTTATTGGTAAAATGCAGTTTATTTGAAAATGAGACTGCTTTGGGTTATGTCAGTTTGCAAAACATTGTATTATGTTTAAAAATCGTGGGTTGCCTTGAAATCAACACATATTTAAGAAAAGAAATATCACATGACTTTTAATGAAGTATAAATATTTCTAAAATTGACAAAGGTAAAAATTAAAATTATATTACAATAGCTAGTTTTCTGCTGCTTTTATTTTTGCTTCTCCTGGCCTAAGTATATATGCACTATGAAACTTTAAGTCTTAGTGCATCTATATTTTGCAAGAATAAGAAACTACATGAGCACTTAAAAATGCACACAAGTGCTAGAAAACATTTAAACCAAGTTCTAGCAATTATTTATCATTTCTGAATGTAGTATTCATCAATTTCTTGAGTATTGTTTACTATACTACGTACTTTTCTGCTTTGACTAAATTTTTATAAACTAATTAGATCACAGAGCATTGTTGAAAGTTTACATTCAAGAACATATTCTGATGTTATGTGATTATTATATCTTCTATTCATCTTAAATATACAATATATGAAAAATATAATCTTAGAATGTTATTTATATGATATGTTTTAAAATTAATTTTTATGTATTACACAAGGGATGAAGAATGGCTAGAGATCTTGCTCAGTTTATAATGTCTCATTTCACTTATAATTTTTGTAAATATTTCAGCGATTTTTCTCTTGTTGACAATCGTTATAGCTGAGTTTCTAATCAGTTTTAGAAAATGACCTAAGATAGTAATACAATATGTTTGAACTATATTTAACTCACTTGCCTCCCCAGAGATGGTCAATTGGTCTGCAAACTTGCCATGAGTTTTAATAAATTGAAATCATGCTATGGGCAATGCAGATAATACAGCTGTGATGGAAGTGATGTGAGATTTGGTGATAAAAATAAAAGCAATATGAGGAAAATATTTGGAATTGTCCTTCTCCAAGCTTGGATTCCCACAATTATATAACATGATGACTCAAAGTATAATAAAGACTGCACAAAACCACCAGAAAACCTTGTGTCCTAAAAGTTTTATGTCATGAAGAATCTTTTATGACAAAAATAAATTGCCAATGCTGTTTTGGGGTAACTAATGTGGGATATTTAAGTTTGCTTAAGATATTTACTAAATATAACTATACAAATTTTAATGAATTTATTAATATTCATTTGTTCTGTTTTTTTCAAAGATCAGTATATAAAATATGTATTTTATGTAGTATTGTCAAATGAAATGAATTTGGCCTAAAGATTATTTTGCTAATTTTAAGAATAAAGAATAATTAAGATATGATCCCCTAGCCTTAAAAACAGTAGGCTTTTATAAAGGCTATACAAAAGATAAATAAGATTATTTAAAAATAAAACTAAGAAGTGTTTTTTTTTTTTTTTTGTTTTGGTTTTTTTAGTAAAAGTCAGTGCATACCTAATATTTCACATCAAAAGGCAAAATGTAAAATCAGTTCTTGATAATATATCCTGAATTCTATTTTCTGTGGTTACCAAAGTCTGCTTTTGTTTTCTTTTCCTATTAAGTATTCTTCTCAGCAAATACGTATACCATAGTGCATAAATGTTGCTTTACCTAAATTTACTTATGGCAATATCTTACCTGTCTAGATTTCCTTTCATTCTTATTAAAGTATTATTTTTTTATAAATTCCATTCCCTCCAATTTTATATTATGGAACATAGTAATGTGAAAAATCAGTACGTGTGTATTTTCCACTGAGAGAACTCTTTAAAACAAAACCTCATTTAGAGGTAAGGGTCTATGATAAAAGAAAGTCTTTTGTAAACGTATGTTTTCAACCTTTTTTATATTACATTTTGTTCTTCTGGTGAGTTTTAAACATAGGAAGTTTAAAATATAACTATATGGCCACACATTATTGGCCATGTATATTGGTAGATTGTCAAAAATCTCTGTCATCTGCTTCACAATTCCTATGCTGGATATCTAATGTGCATATTTGTATTGACCATGTCACCTGTGTTTTTTGTGTGGGTGAGTAAAGAAAGACGTATAATAAAGGATTTTTGTTGCTAAATTGCTACATCAGTCACCTTAATTTGCTGCAAATAAAGAAAAATTAGAGCTTAAAATCAGAACATTGCTACCCTGTTTTTCTGGTAGCAATGCAGCATCCTAACAGCATGTAAGCCATCACAAGATTTAGAGCTCACCTCAATCAGTGGCAACAAAATTAGAAATAAATAGAGGAGGATCAATATGGAGTGTTGTCTGAAATAATGAAACAGCCTTTGGCTAGAAAAATCTATTTTATTTTTCTTCTTTTATTTAGGTGTTCTGAAAATATCTGATTTAGTTCAATAGAAACCAAGTCTACTTTGTTAATACAATTACGTCAATGACAAATACTATATATGTAAATATAGGCTTATATATGCACATATACATATTTTGAAGATGAGCTTGTGCAGAAATACAGGGCATTTAGGGAAAACAGATTTAATTATTATAATTATGCTTTAGTTAACTCAAATTGATAAAATTGTCTTAAATATATCTGTCATTTGATATTATAGCTGTTTCATTTTTTTCTTGAATGTATTCCTTCAAATTTAAGTGCTTATAATATTAATTTTGTAAAGCTTTTTATGTGAGGAGCATCTAATATGTATTAATATCAGAATGTAATATATATTGGAAATGAAAATAATAACTGATGTTGCTCATTGCATCTAAGATTTGTTAAAGGGATGGAGTCAATGGGTGAGTAAAAAGGGTTTGAGCTGCCTGATTAATGAAATACTGGCTCTTCCCTTCATGTGATCACAGACCAGGGTGCAAGTGCAGTATGATTTGTCAGAATATTGTTTCCAGCTAAATCTTGATAGGTCAGCATTAGTACTAATCCTTTCTATGACATTACCAGGAGACTGGGGTCCGTGGTGATAACTATGTGATTGAGTCATTAAGTGGTAAACTTTATTATGAGATTTCATATTTGTGACAGAACCATAACTTTGATAACAGAGAAGGGATTTGGAGTCTTAATATCCTACACTCGCATTAGATCAGATTGAATTTTCTTAAGCCATCAGAATAAAGGTCTATTTTCATGATGTTTTTAGGAAGGAAATCACCTTTTTAATCATATTTTATTGTGGTAACTTTGTTTTAAAAATTTAAACAACAACAGCAAAAAAATCTAACTCATTTGTAGGTCCCCCATATGTGCAGTATTCCCAATCCTCAGATATATGTCAATACACCCTGGCCTCTACCAACTTACAAACAGTTCACATTTGTCCAGTGAGCCCCATTCCCATTTGCTTGACTCATTCCACCCCATTCCCTGTTAGTAACCTCAGTTTTATGGCAAGTGTCCAAGGTTTGATTTCTTTTCATCTTTTCCTTTGTTTTGTGTATTCATGTTCCACCTATGAGTGAGGTCATCTGGTGTCTATTTTATTCTTTTGACTTATCTCACTTAGCATAATCCCCTTTAGATCTATCCATGTTGATTCAAATAACAGGATTTCATCTCTTCTAAGGACTGTGTAGTAATCCTTTATGTATATATACCGCATCATCTTTATACATTCGCTTGATGTTTGGCACTTAGGTTGTTTCCAGTTCTTAGCTATTGTGAATAGCACAGCAATAAAAATGGGGATACATAAATCTCTGTGAATTAGTGTTTTAGTGTAAGTGGGGTGACAGGATCATATGTGATCTCCATCTTCAACTTTTTGAGGAGTCTACATACCATTTTCCCCAAGTATTGTGCCAATTTTCAGCCCTACCAATAGTGTAAAAGTGTTCCCTTTTCTCTTCATCCTCATCAACATTTGTTATTTCCAGACTTTTGGATAATAGCCAGTTGTAATATAGTATCTCCTTGTTGTGATTTGCATTTCCTTAATAGCCAGGCAGTAGGAACATCTTTTCATATGCCCGTGAACATCTGTATGTCTCTGGAAAAACATCTCTCAAATTCTCTGTTTTTATTGGATTATCTGTTTTTCTGTTATTGAGTTTTATGAGTTCTTTGTATATTTTTGTTATTCAATTCTTATCAGAAATGTGAAATGCAAATATCTTCTCCCAGTTAGTAGGTTGTCTTTTTGTTTTGGTGATGCTTTCTTCACTGTGAAGAAGCTTTTTAGTTTGATGTACACCCAATTGTTTATTTTTGTTTTTGTGTCCCATGTTCCTGGAGTTGAGACCCTAAAGATCTCTCTAAGACTGATATCACAGAAGGTCTTTCAAATACTGTTTTCAAGACTTTTATGATTTCCAGTCTTAAGTTCAAGTCTCTAGTCCATTTTAAGTTTATTTTTGAGAATGGTGGTTAGTGAGTGGTGTAGCTTCATTCTTTTGCATGTGGCTGTCCAGTTTCTCAACACCAGTTGTTTAAGAGACTTCCTTTCTCCATTATATGCTTTTGACTCCTTTGTCATAAATTAACTGGCCATAGGGAAAACTTTTTCTAGCAAGCCAGGCTGAAGATAAGCAGTCTTATGAATTTACCTCTTTCCTTTCAATATATATTTGAAAACAACATAATCATCTGGTTCTTGAGTATTAAAATGAGAGCTTATCTGATTTTTGCCTATAAATCAGCTATGATTAAAGAGGCTATTTCCTTAAAAATATGCTTAGAAAGCTTAAAGTTGCAGTATATCTATCACAGCCAAACAGCTTTTGAATTCTATTTAGAATAAACTATAAAGTGGAGATTAAACACACAGTCTTTTCAACTGATAGCTTTATTTTTATATATTTTTGTAATTCTTGTTGTTTTTTAACTTAGGTACATTGTGATAATTATGTATTTCTTCCCTAGTTGCAGAATTTGTGTTGAATTTAGCACTGTCATGTGACTCAGTTTTTCCCTTTTATAAATGCACACCACTTTCCATATATTGATACTGCCTGTTTTTGTGCCTCATATTATCTGGGTTTATTTTATTTCACATTACATTTATTCCTTTGTTGTACTTAGTAGTTCTAATGATATCAATGCTTTGTAGCATTATTTTGCAATTGATAATTTATCTACCTATTCTACTGCTATTGAATATTTGGAATGTACCTATTTTTTGAATTATAACTAAAGCTGCTAAGAATGTTCGAGGTCATGCATTTTGGTGGATAAAGTCACTTATTTCTCTTGATTATATGCCTAAAAATGTGTTGTTTTACTTAGCTTTAATAATACTACTAGAGAATTAAAAAATTTGCACTTGTTCTATTGAAGTAATCATCTCTATGATTATTATTTCCAATCTTATTATTTTAGACTGATAATGAGTTCTTAACTTCAGATACTGTATTTTTAAAAATTCATTAATGTTCTTTGAATGCATTTTATGGGTTGAAATTTTCTGTTGAAAAACCCCACTCTTTAAATTTTTTCTTAGTATATTATCAATATTTTAAAATAATCACCTAATAACTTTAATGTTTTAGTCATCTGAGAATATGTTTTTGCAGGTTGTTTTTTAGTACTTTCAGTCATCTGGTCATATGCTGATTAAAGTTTTTTCATTTTATATAGTTGCAGATGAAAGCTTTTTAAAAACTCTGGGTGATACTATAACTTTTAATAAAATATTTTTCTTCCGTCAGGTTAATAGAGTACTTTGCTATCTTGGCTTGTTTTCAGGCTGACATAGGATCATAATACTACAACTGATATATGAAATTAAAAAAAAAATGATTGAAACTCTTGCTTACTATATTGAGATAATTTTTCTTGTTAGGCATATTCTTTCCAAATAAAGCTGAGAGCAGAATTTATGGGCTGGTAGACTTTCAGAAGTGTGTGTAGTCTAACATCATATCTATAACTGTGATTACTCAGAAACAGGCTATATATTAGGTGCCAAGCAGATGCATTTTTACTGAAATCATCTGCTCTTGATTAGCTGACAATCATGAGTTAGAAACTAACAGTGATTGGATGGTTTGTAAAGTATGTTCATGGAATTGTAATTAATGAATTAAACAAGAGCTTATAAAGGCTACTTACAATCATGGCTGTGGAATAATCATTCTTTGCTTATGTTTTCAGGGACACTCATTCTCAGGCAGTACTGGGCCGGTTTTAGTTTTGAACTCATCTTGTCTAGTTCTAACTTCTTGGGTCTGACTTCATAGGCATTATTTTTCTCCAAAGTAGCTTTGGTCAGACAGATGCAACATTGTTTTTTTCTGGTGAGTAATACTTCTGCCTTCAGCTTATACTCCATTTCTGTGAGAAGTGTTTTAGAAAAAAAAATACCCTCATTCAAAAACAGATAGTATCTGTGTAACTTATTTCACATACTTCACTCTTCTCAGTAATAGCAGATGCTTGAATCCTATTTATTGTGCTCCACAAGTTTTTTCAAAGCATTTTGTGTATTTTGTCTATAGCTATAGTTATTTCAACAGAAAGGTCAGTTTAGTACAGGCTAATCCATCTTGACTGAAACTGGAAGTCTTGCAAAACTTAATTTAAAAATTAACTCAAGATGGAGAATACCTTTATATTATAAGAAATCATACTTTCTCTAGGATTAGCAAAATTGTGATATACAGAAACAGCATTGACGCATGAATAAACAAATAATTTGAGATACAATGTCTAGAACAACCAAATCAATGATGGCTGAAACGAGTTATAGGTCTCAAAATACTCGGTTGTGTTTGATTGATTGAATTAATGGTCTTAATTAAATAATTTATTTATATGTATGTCCTTTCTACTATAACCTTGTAGCACGATTTCACTCAGTATGCACTTGCTTTACCATTCTGAGACAGTAACCCTTTAGATACAAGTAGAGTCTCGGGGGGCGGGGGGGTTAGGGGGACAACTGTAACTCATTTCTGCTCTGTCTCTCTCCTCAAGCTCATCTACTATCATGAGAACAACCAGGTTAGAGTGAAGTTGGTTCAGGAACAGCAGAGAACTGTATCCCATTTGAAGCTATCCTAGGGTAGAAAGCCTGTAACTGAAATATCAGCTTATTGAAACACATAAGCCCAGACAAAGGAAGCTGAACTCTCTAGAATTAGCATAACAAACAATCTATTTAACATAACATTATGAGAATTGATAAATAGCTGATGTTCTAAAACAATATGTATCAGAGTTTATTATTACTCATAAATAACTAACTGATATACCAAGGGGAAATATTCATAACATTTTCAGTATAAAACATGGGAGTAAGATTTGTAAACATCAATTCTTATATTACTAAAAAGGTTTCTACATATGCTGTTCCTACGTCCCCTCACATCTCTAACTTCTGTAGGACTAGATCTTTCACTTTCTCTGACCCCTTTTCAAGGATCAAGGATTAGCTCATTAGAGACTTTTCTTTTGAGTCCATATACAATGGCACACCCCTATACACAGTTGTAACTATTTTTTTACCGGCTCGATTTTTTTGCTTATTATTGGAAGTTCAATATCCACTTCAAACATATATCACCACTCACACATAAACACACAGATATAATTTTCCTTTTTAAAGATCTTTCTCACTAGAATTAAGCTGCATTAAGCAAAGATTAGATTTTTTTCTAGTGAATTACAGTAACTCCATTGCTCAGAAAGTCTGAAATGTAGTTTACTGAATTTGCTTAGTGAATGAAGTTGATGATTCATACATAGTTAATAGATAATATGTATTTGGTAGACATAATTTATACAGGTTCACTCTGGTGGCCTAACTGTTTAGTCCATGACTCCAGTATCATCCACATAAAGGACCCTGTTCGCCAACCACAGTTTGGGGAACCGGGGACAATAAAATGAACAACAAAATGAATAAATGCATCTTTGTCCTCCCTCTTTCTGCTTACTTTAACTACTTGCCTTTATTCCTGCCTGCTTCCTTACTTAAAAAAAAAATACATCAAAGATGACACTATTAGAATTCCCTCAAGTATTTTTAATAATCATAAGTATAAAATGAAGTAGATGGGCTTAATATAGGCTTACTAGGAGATTGATACATTAAAAATAGTGAGTTAGATGAACAAACTGGAAGACATCCATTAGGCCACCACAGTGTGCCTCGAATTTAAATTCTTAAACTACTTGCTAAAATCGAAGCTTAGTGATCTTCCACTAAGCTTAGTGACCTATCAATTTCTCGAGTCAATATTTGATGGTAATGTTGGGTTCTCACAGCTAGTCTTTATTTTATCATCTCATGTTTGTTTCTAGTTGCACTATATTTACTTTTCTTAATAGTCTATGTTTGGCATTAATACATCTTACATATATTCATTTTTAATATATATATTCTTGTTTTTCTGAAATATTAATCTTCTCTTTCAATTTTCCATAGAAGATAATTCAGTAGTTGATGTTGAATAATTACAAGCAAACTGGTCAAGATCATAGCTTTTTAGGACTGAGTCCTTAGCCATAATCAAGTTATGTTATCAGTACAACTGCTATAACTTATTTTTTTCTTTTATTAAACTAAAATTTTTGGATACATTAACTATGTTCCAAGCTCTACATTAGACATGAGATATAAAATAGACATATTGGCCTTAATATATACAATGTATCAGGAATCACATACTGTAATTTATAGAATTGTAAATTGTCCTTTGATTTAATTATGAAACTTCAAGTCATACAAATGCCATGTATTCTGGCTGGTGTACTATATATTATACCTTGCAATGGAAATTGGGAAGGTCATTTTTGAAGTAATTGCATTTGTGCACATATGCACACACACACTTTAATTTTTAGAGGGTAATTAAATACTTAACGCCATATTTACTTGTTTTTTCACATATTTTATTCCTTTCATAGGTACTTTAAAATTCATGGCTATACTTCAGATATAATTCTTGAATTCCACTTTCCTTTGACTTTAGTGAAACCTAGCGTATATGTTTGTCTTAGTTTTTGTTGTCACTTTTTATTGTCAGCATTTTTGTTTTACTGTTTGCTTATTTTTAAAGTGGCAGTACCATAGACATGTGCTATTATTTTTCACCTCGAATGTGGCAGATGCATTGTCAGAATAATCATTTTTACATGAAGTATGGTAGCTTTCAGTCTTTTTTATTTTATTTTTCAAGTTTAACACGTATTGATCTTCTAAAATTTCTGGATTGTAATAGGATATTAAAAACATGAAAAGTACCATTTACTCAAACACTATGAAACTTTCCTGACAGTTTGAAATATATCTATTTGTCATGAATTTTAGTATATTTCATTTTGTTCACGTCTCTGTTTTTTGAACAGTGCCAAATAACTTCTCAGAGCAAAGGTGAAATTTCTTTAGCATCAGAAATGAAAATAATTTGTTTTTATGTACCAAGTCAAAATGTCTTGAGTATCTATAATATGCCAGGCACTGTATCAATGACTGAGAATAGGAAAGGACTAGCAGTGAATTGAGCAGTTTGATTTTACATGGGATATTTTCTGTTTACTGTTAATCTATAAGTCTTCACCTTCCTCATGATGTATTGCATATTGATTAATGACACTATTAACCTCTGACCTTTATATAAAATGTTTCAGTTTATTTGAACATAGAATTGCAGTGATTTTTTTTCATTTTTCAGGCACCAACTTATAAGTATATCTTTACCAGTTCATTGCTATACCAACTCCTACCTCCTGACTTGAACTTTAAGTTCAGAATAACTTCGTAATTGGGAATAGAATATAGTTTAGAATAACCTCTCATCTACTCACTAATGTCATTTGTTAATTTGTTCACTGTGCATATTTTTAGCAACTTTGTGCACATTATAGTCTCTGTACTTGGGGGGTGGAGACACTGTTAAAGTTGAGTCATTATCACCTTGAGGCTAAACTCTCCTTTGTGAGGGAGAACAAAGACAATAAACTAATTCACAAATATTATAGCATAGAATAGTGATGCGTGCAACATTATAGTGTGAGACAGGACAGAGAATGATGGAAATGAGGAGAACTCTATCCAGTCAGACTGAAGAAAATTTCTATAGAAGGAACACAGCCACACACCCTAGGAAATGAGAACAGATTGTGGGATAGAAAGCTAGTTGAATTGAGTATAAAGTAGTAAGAATAAGCAGAGAGGAACTAGAAATGAGAGAGACCAATACTATTTTTATTTCCATTTTTGAGGTGAGTTTAATGACATTTAAGCTACTATATAAATGCAATAGATTTGTTCATATTGTTGATTCTTTCTTGACCAACTTATAATAATTTAACTATAGGATTTACCACATATCACTCCCTGTCTAGTCTTTACAATATATTTGTGAGATTATCGTATCAGATGTGTCAGTGAATTTTATGGTAGAAAACCTAAGGAGTAAGAACTTGTGTAAAATAAACAAGTGATACATTTCAAATTTGTTGAAGATCCTTTGTATATGCCCATAAGTAATTATGACTGATTTCTACTGTTTAGAAATGTTTACAGATCCAAACTGAAATCATTCATTAGCTCAAAAATCCTTATTCCTCATTAAGTGTGATTTGGAATACACATTTTAGCTACGGTCAAAATAAGATTTCCTACCAGAGACCCTAATTTGAGTTTCATAATTCATTTAACAAAATGTCTTCATGCAGCGTTTTAGTTTTGGTTTCTTAATCCAGTTACCTTGCAAAAATCATATGAGACAGAATGTCCTATCTACAACCAAGAAGATAGGTTCTGTGACCTGAGTCTTCCCCAAAGTACAGGCTAGGTGCCAGGAAGCAGAAAGAGACTTAGTGAAATTTAGTAATGTTAGACTTTCCCCAGTTGAACCATTCTTCCATCTCAGAGGAATTATATAAGTAAATAGAAAGTTGCAAAGAGAAAGAACTCAGTTATACTTTTTATAATCCTTTAAATGCTGTGGAGATCAGATTGGGAGAAATAATGGTTTCTCTTAACATTGCGGAGAACATTTCTTAATAATGATACTCCTATTTTGTATTATATTTAACCTTTGATAATTGTGCTATATGTAGGTAATGAAAATAGACATTCAAAGAAAATAATAATTGAGGAGATTCATGTAAACAGCTAAATGGCACCGAGAAATGAGTGCCACCATGAAAAGAGAATTTAAACTCAGATTTATAAGATCTGTTGTATTCATGATCTATTTCTGCATATCAAATTACTCTGAAAGAGTGTCATAAAATAGAAATATTTGTTATCTCAGTTTCTGTTTTTCAGAGAACTGCATGGTTTTGCCGTTTCTTGTAGCTCAGCATCTCTTACAAGATTTCAATAGAGGTATGGGCTGGGCTACAGTTATCTTGAATTTTCACTGGGGAACAATTTGCTCCCAGGTTTATTCACCCCATTGTTGGCAGGGTTTAGCTCACATACTATTATAAAGGGGGGCTCAGTTCCTTGCTACTTATTGGTTAGAGATTGTCTTTCATTCCTTGCCAAAATGAACTTCTTCATACCTTTACTCAAAATATGGTGACTTGCTTTGTCAGAGCAAGGGAGCGATGAGAGGGAGATGGAGAGAGAGAGACTTCAATCACTTTTTTTTCTCATCTGTAAAGTGAGATCATGATACTTTCCTTGAAAACAAAATTATATTGTAAGAAGAATGGCAAGGTATAAATGTGGAAGCATGTTAAAAACATCAGGTACTTTGTAAAGAAAAATTATTATTATTGTTAGTATAATCGAAAATAATTCTAGTATCATTAATGAAGTAGTATTTATTGAATTAGTTATTTTTTTTAATTTTTTTTATAGGAAAGGTACGGGCAGGAATGAAGGTGAGTAGGCAAACAGGAAGGAAGGGAGGAGGAAGAGCTTTTTATTTATTTATTTATTTATTTAGTTTTTCACATTCATTGCTCACCCTGGCCCCAGGTCTTGAACCCTGGACCTTGAGATATATGTGGGACTGCTCCTAGGTGTACTAGGCCACCAGGGCACACCTTATAAGGAGCCCACAAAAATATTTTAGAAAGTAATGGAAGCTAATGTGAAACCCTAATTTTTGGAAAATAGGTGAGTATTAAATTGAAGCATTCACTAGAGTAAGGAAAACACTTATTTACTTCACAAATATTATTGAGCATTTTGTAGTACCAAACTAAATGTGACTCATCTATATAGATCTAAAGTATGTTTAATTTATCTTATTTAGGAATATATTTTGCGGTAATACATGCCTTAAAGGAATATTAAATAAATTATTGCAAACTTCATGCGAATAAAAGTGAAAGAGGAGAAGTTAAGAGTTTACAGAGTTCTTACAGCAAGTGAGAATCACAGTATCCCTTTAAATCTTGGACTCTCATCTAGGCCAATGCTTTTTTAAAGAAGATAGTTGATTTGGTTCTAGTTTTTTTCCCTCTGTTTTAATATTTTATTATTTCTAACAGAAAAAAGTCTGTATAGTTGTAAAGAAAAATGGATGAAATAGAATGAATATTTCATTCTAACACAGACTGACGTTTTTTAGTGTTCTATCTTGTAAATTTTTTTGAGACAAGAAAATTATGTCAATATTTTTCCCAACTCTAATAAAGACAATGTATTGTAAAGTGTTGACAGCCTTTGGCATTAAATTAAAGGTTATATAAGATATTTCAAGGGGTATTTATTGTACTTTCCACTTACACCAAATTCCTTCATTAGAACCTAGACCAACACAAAAAACCTTGTTATCTATTTAGTAATTTGCAGGGTTTGAAATGCACATGAGTGATTCCATGACAATAGGCCTACATCACTGAATGTTTCTGAATGTTGGGTTAAAACTGGTTTTTATCACTAGCTTCTAGGTAGCATTAATCTGGGGGGTTTTTAATGATGCAGATGTCTTAGTCCCAGATCTGAACAAATATATCAGAATCTCTGGTTGCCTTCAAGATATCAATGTTTTTAAAGTTCTTTAAGTGATTCTAATATACAGCTAGATCAAAAACCTCTAAATTGTAATAAAGAAAAAAGATAATATTGTGGACACTTTTTGGGGGTGCATATACTGAAAATGCCTAGTCCCAAAACTTTCCAATGAAGTTGACATCTTCAGTTTTTAGTATTATTAGAGTTGCTTTCTTTTTTGACTGTTTTAGAAGATTTGTAGAGTTGCAATAGACAGTTATCAAATTAATGATGTGTCATCACCTGCTAACATGAAATAGGTGTTATGTTTCCTACAGCAAATGCTAGATTAATGTCATTTTAGTAACAAGAAGTTCAAAATCAATTTCAATGCTAATCAGTGGTTGAAAGAATAGATTAGTAATGCAATGAATGCCATTACCCTTTCAAGCATTTCATTTATGCAATGCTCCCTGCTGAAGTGAATGATGTTGTAAGACTATGATACCATAAAGCAAGGGCATCTGATTGAAAGGAAGAAGAAAAAGATCCTGGAGAATAAACTGTTAAATTGAAGTACCCTTAATATTTAATTTTGTCTCCATTAAATAATCATTTTAGCAATAATGAAGATGTTACTGTTATAATAGTCTACCAAATTAAAAAAGTTTGATTTGTATGATATTTTAATTTTTGGATCAATTAATTTTAATATAAAATTTGAACAAACTATTTTTCTCAATTGCATAATTTTAGACTGATTTATTATAGTTTTCACCCATATTATTATTAGAGTAACCTAATCAATAAAGACAAGGTAGTATTAATATTATTTCTAAGTGAAAATATGATCTTGTCCCTCCAGTTCAATGGTAATATGTAAAGGACCCAAGACTATATTCTGTTATCACATGTCTCTTACTCATTTCCAGTGTAGGTTTGAAAAATACTTTTGTACATTCAAAAACACTATTTATAGAGAGAAATTCATACTGATATGAAAATATTTTCAGTGAAGGAACTGAAGGATTGTTGCATGATAATTCTCTAGGAGGTTTAGCAGATAAACAGGTAAAATAATGTAAGATTTTCTCATTTCGCGTAGAATTCTAGTATAAAGCCATGCATTTTGCATATTAAACTAGGTTAGAAATTGAAACACAATGTGATTTTGTTTCTCAAAGTGAACACAACATGTTTTACTCTAATATTACTCTAAATGCACACAATCGATGAAATGCTGCATATCCCCTTATATGTATAATATATAATTATTTTAAGCCACAGTTTGTGTATTGCTAGTATTGGTTCTATAATATGTACTCATTTTTCAGCAGTGTCTTAATATGATCATTGTGCAGGAACAAGAACAAAATTAGCGTATAATTGAAAGAGATAGGCACAGTCCTAATCCATTTACAGTTTTAAATATTGGATCACATAATGACATGACCTCATTTTAATCTTTATAGCAAGGTTAGCTTGTATGCCATGGCCTATTTTACTAAAAAGGAGTTATATTCATGATTTAATCTTTGACAAAATATTAGTTGTCTTTCCCATCCTAATGTCTAAGTTTATTGATTCTTCACCCTTGTTCTTGTTTGCAAACTGTTTAGTGTCTTATAAAGCCTTCTCTAAAACAATTAACAGCAAAAATAAAATACATGCTGCCAAGCAGTAGTTTCTAATCTCTGATCACCCACTATCCTACAGTATATTAGCTGTGTTTATAAAATTTACAAATTATCGCTGGTACAGTATACCAGCTTTTTTCCAATGCATAATATAAATATATGCATACCTTCTTATACTCTGATAAAA
Source organism: Solenodon paradoxus (assembly GCA_004363575.1). NCBI lineage: Eukaryota > Metazoa > Chordata > Mammalia > Eulipotyphla > Solenodontidae > Solenodon > Solenodon paradoxus. Next base: position 1,962,250 of record RJWH01000025.1, read on the forward strand.
CATTTTTTCAAACTGCTGCTTAAACCCTAAAACAAAGTCACAGATATTAAATTTTTGAAGCAGCATCATACTCATAGTTACCAGTATCTCTTTTAGACAGGATAGGCTAATTTATGCTGTCTTAAAAATTTTAAAACAGTTTTAGATTTATGGAAAAGCTGAGCAAAAATACAGAAATTTCTCATATATCCCCCTCATCCTATTAAGTGATTAATATATTTCTTAATATATCACTATTATTAATACATTTGACAATTGATGAATCATTAGACATCACTATTAATTAAAACCTATAGATTGCATAAGATTTCAGACTTTTTGTACAGTTCTGTGAGTTTTGACAAATATATAATATCATATGTCTGCAATAATGGTAGCATACAGAATAGTTTCCCAGTCCTAAAAAACCTGTGTTCAACTTATTAATTCAATTCCCTGACAACCACTGATCTTTTTACTGTACCTATAATTTTGCCTTTTCCAGAAGGTTATAAAGTTGGAATCATACAGCATGTATCCTTTTCACATTGATGACTTCTATGTAGTAATCGATGAACATTTAAAGTTCCTCAATTTCTTTTTGTGGTTTGATAATTTTATTTTATTGCTTAATAATTGTCCATCGTATGGCTGTACCATGAATTGTTCCTTTATCATTTGAAGGACGTCTTGGTCACTTCCAAATTCAGACAGTTATGAATAAAGATGTTTTTAATGTTCTGGTAGAGTTTTTGTTTGGATACAAGTTCCAATTCATTTGGATAAATGTTGTGGAATGTGATAGGTTTATAAGAAACTGCCAGACTCTCTTCCAAAACCACTTTGTTATCCCAAAAACAATACCTGAGATTTCCTTTTGCTTCATATTCTGCCAGTTTTATCATGTTTTATTTTTTATTGATTTTGATTTATCCATTCAGGCTTGTGTGTAGTGTGGCATTTCATTGCTGTTTTAAATGACAATTTCCTAGTAACATTGATGTTGAACGTCTTTTAATATTCTGATCGGTATCTCAATATCTTCTTTGGTGAGCTTTCTATCTCTGTATTTTGTTCTTTATTGATTGTTTGCTTTCTAATTGTTGAATGTTAAGGATACTTGTAATATTTGGATGTAAATTTTTATCAGATAGGTATTTTGTAAATGTTTTTTCCCATTATGACTTGTCTGTTGATATCCTTAATTGTCTTTTGCAGAGAACTTTTTAATTTTAATAAGTTCAACTTAGCAATTTTTCTTCCATGTATACTCATTTGGGTATGTATATAAAAATTCATCTCCAAACATGTTTAACCTAAATTTTACCCTATCTTCTTTGTGTTCGTAGTTTTATATTTGAAATTTAAGTCTGTGATCTACTTTGAGTAATATTTTATATAAAGTATAGATTTTTATTTTTTGTGCATGAATATCATTTTTCCTTGTACATGCCTTTTTCCATTGAATTGCTTTTCCTCCTTATTAAAAATATTATATTTGTATTTAGTTTGAGATTTTCTATACTACTCATTGATCTATCTTTCTATTTTTCCACAAATACTTCAGTGTCATCATTAATATAATCATAAAGAAAGTCTCAAAGCAAGGTTGTGTCAATATTCTGACTTAGTTCTTCAATATTATGTTGGTTATTCTGGGCTTATTCTGCCTCTCTCTAAACAGCAGAGGCAATTTACTGAGAGCCACAAAAATATTTGCTAGGATTTTGATTGGAATTACATGGAATCTTAGACAAAATTGGAAAGAACTTACATCTTAATAATATGGTGTCTTTCTATCCATGAACATAGAATAGCTACATTTATTTAGATCTTACTTGATTTCTTTTATCAGAATTCTGTAATTTCTGTGATTTGAATGTTTTGGTCATACAAAAATCAATATTTTAATTCTAACTCTGAATGGTCATAGTATTAATACTGGAGCTCTTGGGAGGTGAGTAGATCATGAATGACATTAGTGTTTTATAAAAAATTATTCAAAAGAGCTCCCTTGCCATTTCTTTGTGTGTGTGTGTGTGTGTGTATGTGTGTGTTCCTTTGGATATTCTATATTAGCAATCATGTAATTTTAAAACAAAGGTAGTTTTATATCTTCATTCTCAATTTGCACATATCTTTTATTATTTTTTTTTTTTACTTTTTTTTGTATTAGTTAGGACATCCAGTTCAATTCTACATAGGAATATTAATAGGGAGCATCCATGCCTTATTCCAATCTTAGTGTGAAGGCATCTAGTTTGCCACCATTAAATATGATACCAGCTTTAAGTTTTCTGGAGATGTTATTTATTAAGTTGAATTCTTTTGTTTCTTGTTTACTGAGATTTTTATTATGAATTGATGTGTTATGTTGTCACATGATTTTTCTGTTATTACCTGTTATCTTTTGTTATCTTGTGAATTTTCTTCTTGAGCCTGTTTATGTGATGCATTTCACTCCTTGATATTTAACTGTTATGTCAATCTTACAGTCTTGAGATAAATCCTACTTGGTAATGAGGCATAATATATTTTATACACTGTTGAATTCCATTTAATGTTTTTGAGGATATCTATATCACTGTTGATGAGAAATGTTGGTCTGTAATATTCCTGTCTTATAATGTCCTTGTCTAGTTTTGGTGTTAAAGAAACAATGGTTCCAAAGTGAAAAAAAAAGTATTCCCTCTGCTTATATTTTCTAGAAGAAATATAGAGAATTGGAATCATTTTTTTCCCTTTAGAATTCATGAAGACATCAGGACCCTATACTGTTTTGGTTATTAATTATTGAATTATTTTAATGATATGTTTATTCAGAATATATTTCTACTTTTATAAATTTTACATATGAGTGCTTTAAAGAATTATCACTCATCAAAATTAGCATTATGTGGCCACATAATGTTTTCTAATATTGCTTTATTGTTTCTTTTAACATCCATGAGTCCAGTAGTGATGACCCCTTTTTTAATTTTTCTCTTACTTTGTGTCTTCCCATTTTTATTGGATAACCTAACTAGAGATTATCAAATTTATTAACTTTTCAAAGAACCAGCTTTGAATTTTGTTGATTTTCTTTGATTACCTGCTTGTAACTTCACTGATTATGACCTATATTTTAATATTTATTTCTGCTTTACTTAGGATATTATTTCACTTTCTTCATCTAGTTTTTGTAAGAGACAAGCTTAAATATTATAACTCTTTTTGCTCTAATATATGCATTCAATACTGCAATTGTTTCTTACATATTGTTTTCTTTGCTTCATACTGATGTTGATGAAATCTATTTTATTTCTCTTAGTTCAAACTATTTTTCATTTCTTTAAGCAATGTATTACTGAGAATATTTTAATTTATTAAAAATAGTGTTTTCCAGTTATTTTTCTTGTCTTAATTTCTAACTAAATTCCATTATAGTCTGAGAGAAAAATTCTGCATTATCTACTTTTTAAGTTAATTAGGCTTGTTTTATGGCTAAAAACTATTTTTATTTATTTTGGTGATTGGTCTGCACAATCTTTAGAAGTATATGTATTATGCTATTATTAAGTAATGTAGCCTTTAAATGCATATTAGAGTTATCTCATGTTTTTTTTGCCAGTTATTTTGTATCTTTACTTATTACTGCCTGCAGAATCTTTGAATTACTGATTGGTATTGAAGCCCCATCTGTAATAGGATATTCTCTAATTTCTCTTTGAATTTTTAACGGTTTTGACACATGTATTTGATACTCTGCTCTTAGGTACATACACAATTGTGGATCATTATGTCTTCCTGGACATTTGATCCCTTTGTGATTATGAAGTACCCCTTTCTATGGCTAGTGATTTTTTTGATGTGAAATTGGATTTGTCCAAATATACTTTCTCTTGGTTAAACTTACTATGTTATGTTATGTTCAACTCTTGTTATTTTCAATCCATCTTTATCCTAATGATTAAGGCATATTCCTTATAAACAGCACATAATTGACTTTATTTTTTTAATCACTGTGATAGTGTCTATCTTAATTATAAACTTATGCCATTCACATTTTTAAATTGTTGATATAATTGGTTTCTACCATATTTTCACACTAGTTTCTAGTCCTTGACAATTTTATTTTCTTTTTGCCCCTTGCACCAGTTTTCTGCCATCTGTTTTTAGTTTAGTATTTTATCTGATCACATTTTTACTTTTCTTAGCATATAAATTATACATCTTTATCAAAAAATATTTAGAGGCACCTTAGAATGTGAAATATGCATTTACATCTAATACTTACACTTTCAATTACTACAATACTCTTTCACTGGTAGTTCATAGACTTTAAAAAATTATTTGCAAGTGTTCTCTCCATTTTCCTTGAAATTGCTCTCACTCATTCTGCTTATCCATAAGCTATAACAACATTGTACATTAATCCTATTATTATTTTGAGAACTCATGGTTATGAAGAAACGAGAAGAGTATTGGTTATGTTTCAACTAAGTCTTAAAGAATTGAGTATCTCAACATCTCATCAGAACTAGCAAATTAATGACTAAAATTATCTTGACATCCTTTTAAATAGTCTGCCCCTCACTACTCTATCCAACAACATTAAAATATTTGCAAATCATGTTTGGACCATGTGTAAATATGATTTAAATTAAAAGTCTTTTGGTTTATCTGTAAAAGCATTAAAAGCATATAAGATTTGTGGTTTTTTTACCACAAATAATTACTTAGAATATTTCTTTTCATAAAGAAACATGACACTAATATAATAGCATTTCTGATCAGAGTATTAATAGTACTGTTTTTAGTCATGTGTAATGAAGTAGTGAATTTAAAATTAGCAATCAGCTTTAAAAATCAGTAACAGAATGCATGAAATGTACTTGCAATTAAATAAAGTTAGGTGTGATTCTCAGGCATCTTTGAGATAACCTAGTTTTTTCTTTTAATCAAGATATAAACATATTACTCAATATAACTGAGGAAAAAGAACTCAGTTTGTTGGAAAAACTCTCTTGATTTGTTTATAAACCTTAGAATATCAGATTTTCCAGATAAACTTGTTTTTCAAAAAAAAATGTGTTTCTATATTCTGAGTCAAGTGGAATACAGTACAAACTTCATCATAAAATATCCTGAAGAGTTGAAATTTTGGTAACCAAATATTGACTATAGAAGATAACTGTAGCAACCAAATATTTATTTTCCATTTTCACGCCTTCTGTAGCTTGGAAGTCCATTTAAAAAATCTTCAAATTTTCCTCCTTCAAATTCTGGCTTATATGGTTTATAGAAATAGTAATTCTATTTTAATGATGGGATACTGTAAAAATATGCATAATTCATATGAAGAGCTCAGATTTTTTATAGAAAAGGTGAGGGCAGGAATGAAGGTGAGCAGGTGGGCAGGCCGAGAGGGGAGGAAGAAATATTTGTTTTATTTGTTTGTCATGATTGTTCCCTCTGGTCCTGGAACGTGAACCTGGGTCATTGTGATGTGTGTCGCTGTGCAGCCAGAGGCAGTGGACTAAACCACTAAGCCGCTCACATGCACCTCAAAAATATTTCTGTGTAGATATTCCTAATAGTAGCTATACATAACATGAGTACACCCAGCAAGTTTTAGAATGTCCTTCTGTTTCAAGTTGTTTTTTTTTAATAAAATTGAAACAGTAAATAATAAAATAATTTCCATACTTTGAGTAGTGTGATGATTATGAAACAAGTAACCATAGTGTAAGATCTTAGTGCTCTGATCCAATAATATGTCACCAGAGACAATATGGCAAATTAATTACACATATAATTTTACAATGAAAAGCATATATTGCTTTATTCTGGTCGTCCATGACTCTGGATTAGCTCATGAAGTGGGATTCTATTAAGTATAAAATGATCTTTTGGTTTTTTCCATAATAAAAATTCTTTTTGAGTAGTGTGTCATGTAAATTTATCAAGATACATGAAAATTCTTAGCACAATAGCTTCAACTTTAATTGTTTAGTGATAATTTATTGGAACACTTTAACTTTTCATTGAAATATGCTCTTTTCCCCAGATTTATATCTGCAATAAAGAATTTTCAATTTAAAAAGATAATTTTATTGAAGAAATACCAAATCAATTTAATAAAAATAATACAAAAATTCAATCACTATGAATTACTTTGTAGTGATAATGAATATTTAACACCATTTGAAGTTAGAAGAGGAAGCTGTCACAATCTACTTTTTGAGAAGCTGATTTTGATTTTATGAAATAAGGAAAGTGTAAGTGAATAAAGCACTCGTGATTTATCAATTACAATATTCTTGTTGTTTTTGCCAAATATAACCAGTTCATAGCAGCATGCTGCCTGGAAATTCCAGAAATATATCAGACACACTTCAAACATATGGTTTTGCGCTTTATGCTTCTTTCTTTTTTTTTCTGCAAATATTGTTTTTTGTTTTTCCTGGCCTACAGATACTTATTTCCTAAACTCTGTCCTTTATTTTCATGGATATAAGGAGTAGTATAAGAAAAATTTCACTTAATAGGAAGAGAGAATAAGTGATATGTCCTACACCCAAATTTGGATTATAATCTCTCTCTTGCATAGCTCTCTATTTTCTGCCTCTTCTAGTCAGGTGAAACCCAGTGATCTATGTGGTAAGGAGATCAGTCACAAGAGCAAATGGATAGGGTAAAGATTCCTAATGACAACCATAGTGGATTATGAATAATATTGAAGTTTGAGTAGTCAACTTTCGGTGTAAATTCACTGAGAATTTTGGTTGTTTTGTGAAACAACTACCATTATGTACCAAAAGTCTATACAATCTCATTTAAATATATAAGGTTTTACCTACAATAAAATCGAATGCAACTCACTATGTGTCTTTAAGAGATAAAGTTGAACTTGCATACCAACATTATGATACCTTAAGAAAAGTTTGATGGATGTAAAAACACCTAGATTTCATATTATGGTTAAATTTCATTTAATAATATCACATAAAAGACATCCTGTAATTATAGTATTACCTCTATTTTGTATGCATTTTATTCTGATGTATAACTATGTAAGATAACTCAGAGAGGAAGAGAGATTTAATCTGATGGTCTACTTATATTTTAATTAAAAGTGAGCTCATTTTGAGAATTTTATAAAATAATATAGCACTTCCTCAACTCCAATTTTAATAAATTACATTCTAATATGAAGCCTTGGGAGCATTTTTGATGCATTTTCAAAGTTTAACATCTTCAATAATAAACACATAATTATTTGGTATACTGAATGATATCTTTAGCCTAGAAATTTTATTTGCAGTACATGAATCTAACTAGTAAATCAAGAATATTTTATACTGAAGATATCAGTAATGGAGCCTTGAACTAAGGAATTATTTACCTTGTAATTTAGGAAATAATAAGTTTTGCTGTGAGAAATAAGTTACCATATATGTATTTAGAGCAGAATCCGAGCTAGATGAAAATAATGTTTTTAAAATCAATAAAGCACTAATCATTTCAGTAGTGTTTGTTTTTTCAGTGGGGTTTCTAATAGTGATTTTTAGGTGCATTCAGGTGACTCAGTTACTAAACTAGAAGCTGGCACAAAGACTCTGGACCCAAGGGCTCCTGAGGCCTGGGGTCAGGGTGGACCAAAACAAACAAACAAAACACATTAAGTAAGTAAATAAATAAATAAATAATGCTGCTTCCTCCTTGCTCTTCCAGCCTCCCTGCCTGCTTGCCTACCTTCCTTCCTGACTGCCTTCCTTCCTCTTAAAAAAAAAAGGATTTCATTGTGTTAATCAATGAAATAAAAGATACTTTTTAATATTACAATATTACTTTATTCAAAGAGAAAACACCCAGTTCTATAGAGTACAGTGTGTATCTATCCAAACCATTATACTATGAATGTTAAGTAAAGTATAATCTACTTAACAATATATAGTGCATTATGTATTTATATATAAAATATTGTTCTCTACATGTGTATATGCACACGATTGTGTTTGTAAAGACTTATCAAAAATAACTAATAAATACATTTCCACAGTCATTTTTGTATTAAGCAAGCTTCATCATATTTGTGTCTTAATTAGATAGAAAAAGGGACAGTGTTCTGATTTTAAAACAACATTCTCCATAGGGAGGAAAAAGTATCTTGCACCAGGCAATTAGGCATATATATATATGACTTGAATGGCTCTAAAAATTGATCTTTGGTGGTGGTAAAATGAAACTTCCACATAAATATCAGCAAAAAGAAAAAATCAGATTTTGTTATTAGTAATGTAGAGAATGATAGCTATTTATTGTCATAATCATCTTCCAAAAGTTCTATGGTTTTTCCACAATTCAGACATTGTATAAAAAAAGCTTTTGCTTTCACACTTTATTATGGATATGAACCCTAATTATAATATTGTCTCTTTTTCTATTTGAATGTGTCAGTTTTCATATTATGACTTTCACACCTGTACTAGCTAAGATTAAACAGCCATGTCATCTGAGGCCACCCAGCAACTAAACTGTGAAAATTAATTTCAATTTCACCTAAGCTCAACCTCATGCTGTTTTCCTATTACTCCCATACCAGGGTATCTATGACTTTTGCCTACAAAATGACTTATTTATTATTAAAGACAATACTCTAAAGAGTTGTGATGACAAATTCTATTCCATGTTTTCATATAACTTGAATAACCATATTTATTTTATGATGGAAAGAGATGAAATTATTTTTCTTACTTCTCATTGATAAATATTTACTGATCTAGTGATAAATATTAAACTCAAAAATCATTTAAATTAACTGAAAGTATGTGTAGAAATATTCTTTAATACACATAAATACTTTATCTAACTCGAATTTTTAGAAAAAGTTTTTAAAAATAAATGAAGCAAAACTGAAAGAAAAACTAAAATAGGAAAGTTTATAATAATAGTTGGACTTTTAACAACGACCTCTTCATTAACAGAAAACAGTGACATTACAAAGAAGCTATAATCCAATAAAAGTATGTGTACATGAATTTATGTGTGTATACATGTACATAAATATTTGAACACACTTTTGATAATTTAATAAAATATGTCAGTATATCCAAATGATATTATCTCATGACCAAAAATAATTATCCCTGGATTTTAAAACTTTTAACTTTGAAAGTTGATCAATGCAGTCTACCATATTAATAAAATATATCAGAATAAAGTTACTATTTCACTAGATGTATATCAATCTTGTGACAAACTTAAACAATATTGATATAGATTTGACAGAAAATTTGGTAAAAACAGACCTCACTAAACCTGATAAAGTGTAGCTTACATAAATAGAAAATATTATAATTAATAATATAATATGATTTCCCTCTAAGATCAGGAATAAATCAAGGATGAATACTTTCACCATTTCTACTTAATGTTGCACTATGTTCCTAGAAAATACAAGGAAGAAAGGATAAAGACAACGGGAAAGAGAAGTAGACAGGGAGAGGATACAGATGGGCACAAAGCTGTATACCTATTTTATTTGCAGAGAATATGAGTATGTAGAAAAATCAATGAATTTATTAAAGAAAAGGTATTAGATCTAATAATCTCTAGTATTTAACAAGTCACAAAATGCTAGGTCAAGCAGTAGGATATATTTTTGTGTTGATACGCATTCCTTTTGCTGAGTTGAAGCTTTTTAGTTTAATGTAATACCGTTTGTTTATTTTGGATTTTATTTCCATTGATATTGGAGTCAAGTTCCCAAAGATATCTCTTAGGTCATTTTCCAGTAGTGCTTGGCCTATATTTTCTTCTATATGTTTTAATGGTTTCTGACATTAAAAAATCAGTTATATATACAAATAACTGGAAATTGAATGTTTAAAAATATTATGATTTGAATAAATTTTAATGGCATCAAATATTTAGAAATAAATTTATATGTCAGCAAGCTATAAAATTGAAAATGATAAAATATCATTGAAAGTGATAAATATTGAAGTAAGTCAAGTGCTATACCTTGTTTTGGGATTGGAAGACTGGTTATGATTAAGCTATAATGTATCTTTCATTAAGTAAGAGATTACTTACTCTGACAACAAAAATCTCAGCAAAATATATATTGAAATTCTGAAATACAGTATAGGCAAAACAATTTTGAAGAATAGAAAAAAAGAACATTTAGAAACTAACAGTACCTAATTCACTAGCATAATATAATGCTTTTAAGAAACTGAAAAGAGAGATTATGTATATATGTATGTGAAATAATTCTTATACAGAATAATTTTAATCAGATAACTCATTAATGACTAACCGATTTATAAATAGGCAAATTATTTGAGTAGAATTTGACAAAAATATAATATGCTAATAAATATGTACATGGGAATTCAGTATCTCTCATCTTGAGATAATTACGAATGCGAACTACAGTGAAATCCATTACAATAAATCTAGTACAATAGTACAATTAAAGTTATGGTCAATATTAAAAGTTAATAAGGCTGTGGAGAAAACTGGACTTTTGGGAAAGTGGAATTTTTTTTTTATACTAAGGATACAATTACCAGAAAATCTAGCAATTTTGTTAGATATTTATTCTGAAGACATAAGATATAAAAATGATCATATACTAGTTAAGTTCATTGTTATGATATAAAACTGGTAAAACTTACTTATAGTGATAGAATAATATCACTAACTTTCTGGTCAATTTATTGCTGTGGTATGGAGTAGTGGGAAAGTAGTTTTAGAATGAAACAAAGGAATTGTTTGATTTGATGGAATTGCTTTTGGAGGTGGTTATTTGTGTATGCTTTGTCACAACTAAATGTATGTATACTTAAAATGGGTTATTTGAGTCAGAAAATATGTATGTGTAATTCCTATAAAATGCTAAAGTGAGACCAAAGTTCAGTGAAGATTTTCAGAGGAACCAGTACAAGTCTTTGCAAGCAACATTTTCCCACACTGTAAGTGAAAAGAAAGATTATAAGATGACAAATAAGAGATCCTTTTACTTAAGAGAGTAAAGATAATTATTTACATACTGTAAGCCCCTCTCCTACTACCATAAGTATATTCTATGGAAAGAATGGATGAGTATGCCGGTTTTTGAAAGTAAGGTAAGAAAACTGTTGGGAAAAATTGACACATTCTCCATGGTTAGATATCGTTGTTGGTTAAATTGTGTCCTCTGAAAAAAGATGCTAAAGTCCTAACCTTGGGTAATTAAATTTTTAACCTATTTGAATTAGAATTTTTAAAGATGTAATCAAATTAATATGAGTTCATTAAGGGAGGCTCTTATTCAGTATGACTAATGTCCTTATAAAAAGAAGAGAAAACATACAGTCACAGGAGGTGCAGTATCACGTAACAAGGCAGAGAATGAAATACTATAACTGCTGTACCTCAGAATGACAAGAATTGCTGCAAACCACGAGAAACTTGGAAAAGACAAGGAAGGATTCTCCCTTAAAGATTTTAAAGGAAGCATGACCCGACCAACACCTTCATTTCAGAATTCTAGTTTCCAGAACAGTGAGAGAATAAATTTCTATTGTTCTAAGACATCCTTTTTATAGCACATTATAACATCAGCCTTAGGAAATCAATACAGATATTTTTATTAATGAATTTTCATGCCTAATGATTGTAACTTTTACAGAGGAAATAAAAAGGATACATTTTTTTAAATAATTTACTATTTATTGAGTTAACTTTAATTTACAAAATAATATAAGGTTTACCATTACTCAAATGTATGAACACACACCCACCACCACATTACAAAAAGACCTGTGACACTGTCTGTTGGATACCCAGCCACTTGTACCTGCCCACACCTCCCTTCCCCATTGGTAATCTCAGGTCCATTGTCAATTTGCATTCCCATCAACAATGTATAGTTTGTTTTTTTTCCTTCATATCCTCACCAACATTTGTTATTTCTAGTCTTTTTAATATAGGCTATTCTAACAATTTGTTCTTCTTAAAAGGAAAATAAACCTTCCTTAATCTGTGCTAGTGAGGGCAAAGTTGAAAAACAGAAGTCTTCCTGTTTAATTTAGATTGAAGTTTTAAGTAATATATTAGAATGTATATACTTGTATATCAAGGCTGTGTTTGCTGACATAAGTAATTTAGAATTCTCTCTCACTTCAGAAGACTCTGGGAAATTATGAAATTTATCCAAATTTTTAATCAGGGCCAGAGGTTACCTACATATTATTTTTAATGAACACAGTATTATAAAAATAAAGCTTCTGCTATGACTATATCCTCTGGTTCCTATTTGTTAAAACACAACTCTTAGTACAGAGATCAAAACTTACATGAAGCTTGGAATTCCTTGTCTGATCACAAGATGATGAGATGCATTGTGAGACTCATATACCAGATGGTAATTTCAACTCCATCAGATACTTTCTCTGGAGAAATTTAAATAAAACAGGCAAAGAAAGAAGCTCAGTGGTATGGTGCTAACCAAGAGACACGTAAGACAATGCAGATGTCAGAAAGCAGTTGCAATTATTAGTAAGAAGAATCTGTGCAGTAGAGAGTAGAGATGGTAATAGCATTTAAATTCCTTAAAGTTCTGGAATGATTGTTTCTAGATGGAATTGGTAACAACAAATTTCTTTAAAGTTTTGAATACCTAATTTCCTTTAGGGACACAGGAGTTTCCACTGTATTCTGAACAACAAAGAAAAATAATCACTGTTGAGAGACCCAGGATGTTACCAAGAATCTTTTTGTGTGCTTTTATAATTTATCAGCTCTCTCTCAAGGTAATCTCCAATAATGGACCAGAATTTTACGGGTGACATACAGAATTTAACCACTTGAAGATAACCTATATGTAATCGACATGTTTATTTGGTTATCAAAATACTATTTTGTAATATTTCTTCTCAAACCACACATTCAAACATACACACACACAATAAGCATTATATACACACATCCTTAGCAATGGTGATAGTTGTTTAATATCAGCCTCATAATATATCATCATTAACTATTGAATAACGAATATTTAAATTGTTTCCAATTCCTTTGTTATAACAATTATTCATGGTTACTTACATATAAATACTTGTACCTGTCACTTTTTTCTATTGACATGTATTTTTAAAATTATCTTGACATGCCCTAATGACTTAGTTTAGTTCACTGGGCACAGTCCACATACATCTAAGATCACTGGGGCCCAGGAAACAAACCAAGATGTACAACTATTCACCTTCATTCCTGCCCATATCTTTCATTGAAAAACATAAAAGTAAAAAAATAAATGTATGTGTGTGTGTATGTATATATATATACATATCCCTAACAAAGGGCATCACAGAAATGTTGCATTAATATACACACACACACTCAGAGTAGATTATTTTCTTGTAAATTTTATTAAAGCAACATTGCATCATAACATTATATAGGTTTAAGGTATGTATCATTGTAAATCAGCACATGTATTTATACATTAAGCTCACCATCAACAGTTCAAGTCTATCCTTCACCTTACAAATGATTCTTTTATCAGTTTCTCCACCTCTCTCCCCTTTCCCTCTGGTAGTTGATAATTTTATTTTATTGTTAAAATTCTATATTTGTTTGATTTGGTTTCTCTCTAAACCATATATGAGTGAAATAATATTCTGTTTTTCCTTTCTGATTTATCTTGCTAAGCATAATTCCATTTTGGTCCTTCTATGTTGTTGTAATAGTCCACGTGGTGTGTGTGTGTGTGATATATATATATCTCATCTTTCTAGACTCATTTCTTCATGGACAATTATGATGTCTTTAGCTGTCAGGTATTGTAAATAATGCTACAATGAAGATGAAGATGCAAATATATCTCTGAATAAGTGTTGTGGTATTTTTAGGGCAAATATCTTGCAGTAGGATCATTTGGAATTTCCATTGTCAATTTCTTGATGAATCTCCATTCTGCTCTCCATCATGACTGCACCAATTTGCACTCTCACCAGCAGTGTGAAAGGGTACTCTTTTCTCTGCATCCTTTCTAATACATGTTGTTTCCAGTCTCTTGAGTAATAACCATTCTCACAGATATGAGGTGATATATCATTGTTTCAGTTGCATATCCCTAATAACAAGAAATGTGGAATAGCTTTTCATTTGCCTGCTGACCACCTGTATATCTTTGAAGAAGTGTCTATATCTTCTGCCCATTTTTTCATTTAGACTGCTTTTCTCCTGAAGTTTTCGAGTCCTTTATATATTTTAATATTAACCCCTTATTATATACATAATGTACAAATATCTTTCCTCATTCAGTAGGATGTATTTTCATTTTGATGATAGTTTCCCTTCGGTGCAAAGGTTTTAAGTATGATGTATTCTCATTTTGTTCGTTTGTTGTTATTTTCCTTGACATTGAAGTCAAATTATAAATTCTTAATCTCAAAGGACCTATGGTTTCTAATTCTTTCTCAACTTTTACAGCTTAGAAATGTCATTCTCAAAATCCTTTAAATCATCTCTTTGAAATATGATTGTCAAGGAAGATAACATAATCTGTTCCAGGTTCTTAGATAGAGTAGCATGTAATTTCAACAGGTGTCTTGAGCCATTTTGTAAAACTACCTGTCAGAAAGATATGAGAATATTTACTTCTTTTAATAAAGCCAAGTAGCATGAACAGATAGCCTATGTTCTCTTGTCTCAACTCTCACACTTTCTGCCCTTAGTTACATTGACATGAGCTCACTGAATCCCTAGTATCTTCCTTCTTCAGTAGTCTTAAGTAAATTGTCTCTGACAGTTTTATTTGGTCCAGTGAACTTTTGCTTTGCCATAGACTACATTTAGTAAACTACTTTAGCATTTTTCTTACAGATATTTTCTTGTAATACTATCAAATAATCTTATACCTTGCAAATATCGGTACAGTGACAGAGAGCTATGTACATCAAGTATTTGTTACTGTCTTACAAATGATAGTGCAATAAAAGAATGTTAAAAATAAATATAACAAAATCACCTAACTCCATGTCATTAAACATTTTTGATTATCTGAAGTATACGAAAATAGAAAAATAAAAGTTAATACATTTGCAACAGATTGCTAGTTAAAATAATATAAATCCATTATATCTATATTATACAATTATATGAATGAAATCTTCAAAAATTATGTAAATAGCATTCTATTATCAATGTGATGATATTTTTGATCTGAAAATTACAACTCAAATCTTCCTTTGAGAAAATAGGCTTATTTGTGTAAAATTCTAAATAACTTCCACAATAGCATTTAATATGTATGCATGTGTGTATATATACATATATATGTATATTACTAATTCTCTCTTAGCATGTTTGAAGGAAATAATTTAAAAGTACTTATACAGAGTCAGGATTTTATACTTGTGGGTAATTTGAATGCAACTTCACCTTTTTCAGAGAGGAGCTCTAAACTAGAAATTGATATTGTGTTACTTGAAAGAGCCTCTTTAAGAAAATATAATGAGTTAAGGTAATGCCACACACACACACACACACACACACACACACACACACACGCACACACATATATATCACAAACTGTGAAATAAAGTCATACAAAAAAATAAAAACAAACAGAAGTCCTTTAATTATAAATGGTAATATTTATACATGGGCAATTTAAGTATAAACTTTCTAGATTTCTATTACACATGTTCATTAGTTTTATTATAGGAAAATTTAGATGAGACAAAAAAAGATGTTAAAGATATATTTCTAAAGTTGTCTATTCATAGAAAACTATATTCCAATAAGAATCAGACACACAGTAGTACTACACAGATATTCAGAAATATATATGATCATCCTAAAATAATAATTTTCATTTTACAATTTTTGAGAAAGATATGGGTACATAACTTATGAATTCAAGTTGAGTTATTTAGCTCAGTTGCATTACATAGAGATTTAATTGTACATTAAGATATTGCCTAAATATACCTCCCACCCCTCCCAATTCTTTTTTTCAACTAACACACATGTATAATTCCAACAGTGGGAATTTTATCAAGATATGTGTGGGAACATCCTTGAAGTACTTTTTAAATTATCTTAATAAAGGAAGATTCAGCTATTTTAAAAAGCTATTATAGTGCACCTCTATTCTATGACACTAGCAATTACTTCTCAGAATGTGTGGGTGAGGGTAATTGAGAAGACTAAATGAAATCCACTAGCTTCCTAGATTTTATGAAATCAGGGATTTTACTTTACTTTCTAATTCATACGAACTAGATAAGTTTTTCAAACCCAGTGGCAAGGTCTTCTTTTCTGAAGATAGGATTCTGATGTATCACTTTGGATCTCTTCATGATGTTTCCCTCTAGAATTCCCTTTAGAGCCCTGTATCTCATATTCTAATTACTGGAAGCTTATTCATTGTAAATGTTTATTTCTTCTTGAGGATAAGATCAGTTTTGATATTTCTTATTTTTCTGTTATCATGTGTGGATTTTGAGCTCTGTCTTTATAGAATTTCTCTTGAAACCTTGTGATAAATTGTGTTTAAGAATTTGCCTCATGCTCATTAGTAAATTCAATATATAATTGACCCATCCTATTGTTTGCTAAGCTCTAAGCCATGTTCTGATAACTCCACTCCTTAGATTTTTGTAGGAACTCCTTAAGCAGACTGTTATCTACAGTGTGATCATATGAGGAAATATTACTAGATTGGTTCAGCATGGAACAGGGGAACTGGGACACACAGATGAATATAGTGGAAGAACAGTTTCAATGTTAAAAAGGGGAACTAATCCATGATTCTAGGAAAGCGGGTCGTGTAACCAGGGCATGATGTTACCAAGATGGTGACATAGTGGCTTTCTGATTTTTCTCCTTTTAACAAGAAAAATGCCTAACAACTAAATAAGAACAAGACACACTGAGATAATTCTAGAATAAGAGAGTGAGGCTGAAGGAAGCAAGGAAAGAAGTTAGATCAATTTTTTGTAGATTATAATCTTATTTTAACTTTGCAAAAAGAAAAAGCTGTTATGACTATGTGTGAGGATTTATATTTCATACTTTCTAGGTTCAAGATCTTTTAGCAAAGATTCTATAGCTGAAAAGAGAGATCAATTGAAGTAAGTCTATATTTATCAGACTCCACTAATCTCCCTTCCATTTTGATTTACCACCAAGTCCTCTTTGTACTTAGTTCCAAGTACAATACATAACATTTAAACATTTCAAGGAGAGCACCAAAGAGGAGTGAGCAACTTGTGGCTACCAGCCCACCAGCCCACCAGCTCAGGAGCAGCCTGTGGTCCATGAGAGCCTGGAATAGTGCCAGAGAGGAACAACCACTTCACCCACCCGCTGACCGGCAACAACAGTCTGTCAATGGAGGAGAGGCTGGGAGCTGAACCACTGCTGACCTGAATGATTTTACTCTACTTTCTAATTTAGAGGCTTCTGAGCTGAGTGACCACACCTACTTTTGCATGAGTGACACTTCCAGTTGCTGAATTGATCAGTCCAGCTCACCAGTGTGGAACAACCCTGCACAGAAGAGCAACAGAATCCACAACTCCACACAGACCACAACAGCCCAGAGATGCAATTGCCTAAGAGGTAAACAAAGAAGAAAGAGAAAAATGAGTCTTCAGTATCAAACACAGGGTAGAGAAGGTGAAAAATGACAAAATCTAAATTAAAAAAAAAAAAAAAAACTTCCCAAGGATAAGAAATTATCAAATGCTTTGTGGAAAAGAAACTGAATGGAACAACTTAAGAGATAAAGAACTCAGAGTTATAGTTATATAAAAGCTGAATGATCTCAGGATGCACAATTAACTACCCAAAGACAAATCAAAGGTCTAGGAAGAAAAACTGACAGGTTATAAGACCTATAATTAATTGATTATGAGGGCTATTAAAGAGAATGAGGCTATAAAGAAAACTCAAACAGGCTACTAGATATGAAAAATACTATCAATGAACTGAAAACAAATATAGAAAGTTTCCTAAACAGTCTCAATCTTGTAAAGATTGAGGATTTGCTCCCAAGAACAGAGCTTGAGGAAGGGGGTGCCACAGGAGATTAATAAACTCAAGAGAGTGAGATGATAGAAAGCTGGGGCAGCCAATGGTTTCTCTTGAACTGCAGGCCCAGATCATCCTGCTCTCCACTTATTTATTGGATTCATATACAACATTGCTTCAAGAAGCTTATGCAAGCAAGTTTACAGTTAGTTGGATTTGCTTTTATAGCCCTTTATATCTAACTTCATAACTATATCTATCTTGCTTTTGGGGAGTGAACAGTCACATACACACTCTCTCAGTGTTTTCTTATGGCGGCCTTTGCCCAATGCTCTGGACCTGGTATCCTTGATGTTCTACCAGACTCCAACTCTGACCTTGCTCTATTTTCTGCCCCCAGCATAGAGGTACAAATATCAAAAGTTGAAGAAAACATTGAGGGCTACTCTCAGGGAAAAAGAAAGAAAAAAGACTGAGGAAAATGAAATTCTGTGAGAAATATTAAGTACCAAGAGAAGAGCAACCTTAAGAATAATTGGCATTCCCAACATGAGTAAAGAGAGAATAGAGCAGAAAATGTATTTAAAGAAGTTATAGAGAGCTTCTCATACCTGTTCACAAATATAAATGGCAGTGATAAAAGAAGCAAATTGAACATTCACGTTCCTAAATCCACAAAAGCTATACTAAAACATCTTATGCTAAAATAACAAAAGTAAATGATAAAGAAAATCCATTAAGTATTGCAAGGGAAAAAGAAATATAACCTGCAAGGGTACTCATCAGGCTATCATCATGCTTCTCAACAGAAACCCTACAGGTCAGGAGAGGGTGGAACAACAAATCAAATTGCTAAAAGACAAAACCATCAGCCAAGAATACTTTACCCTGAAAAAATAACGTTCAAATATGACGTAGAAATAAAGGTATTTAATGATAAACAAAAGTTGGATTTTCCCTCACCAAACATGCCTTCCAAGAAATGTTGAAAGGTGTTCTACTACAAGACCAAAAAAGAACCAAAAGAACCACTAAACTTTGAGAATAGTGACAAACAAAACAGAACCAGGAGCAAAGATCAGGAGGAAACAAAAATGTGAAAAAATAAGGTGGGAGGAGAGAAACACTGAAATTAAGATGTCAGCTCAGAAAAGACTATAGCAGATTGGTTAACTCAGTGTCAAAACACAAGATAGTTACAAAACCTCATCTTACAGAGAAAATTGCTAGGAAGATAATGCAAAAGAATCAACATTGAAAATCATCCATAGGAAAAAGCAAACAAAAACAAATGGAAAACATAGCAACAGAGTTACAAAACTAACAGAAAACAGGGCTTGATTGACATCAACAAAATCGTATATTGGCTCTCTATCAATAATCACTCAATGTGAATGAACTGAGTACAGTAACCAAAAGATGTAGAGTGGCTGGGTAGATCAAAAAACAGAATCCATTAATATGTCTGCATGAAATCCACATCTGATACAGAGACACATATTTGTTGAAATTCAAGGGCTATGGAAAAAATATGTCAAAGAAATGAAGATGGAACTAGAAACTTCGATATTAATATCAGATATGATAGCTTCGACCCCAAAAAGGTAATATGATGTAAAGATGACAGTACATAATAACCAAGGGTTAGTCCATCAAGAAGAATTATTTATGGAAATATATATACACTGAATGCCAGACCATCTAAATATGTAAAACAGATATTAAAAAACCAAAAGGGAGATATTGACCACAGCACAATAGTAAGGGACTTCAATACCCCACGACATCAATAGGTAGACTAGCAAGACAGAAAATTGAACAAGATATTAAGGCCTGAATGAATTAATAGATGATATGAGCCTAACAGACATATGTAGTCTCTACTTTAATAAAAATGATTATCATTCTTCTCAAGCAGACATACATTTTCAAGGATAGACCATATTGTTGGACAGAAGACAAGACAATAAATTAAGGGAGATGGAAATTATACATGGCTGTTTCTCTAATCATGAGGGTGTCAAACTAGAAGTAAATCAGAAAAGCAAAACGAAGATCCACAAAGATGTGATTACATAGCATGCTTCTGAATAATTCCTGGATTAATGAGGGAATTACAGATGAAATTAAAAATTATCTGGAAACAAATGAAGAAACAAGTTATCAGAACATGTGGGATGTGGCAAAAAGTTCTATGAGAAGTTGGTAACAATATAAATTCACATAAAAAACCAAGAGACACCCCAAATTAAATAGCTAATCACACACATGAAGGAAGTAGAAGAAAAGAAAAATTGAAACAAAAAGCAGTAGGAAGGAAGAAATATAACTTAGGGGAAAGTAAGTAAAATCAAAGGAAGGCCATTCAGATCAAAGAAACTAAAAGCTGGTTCTTTGAAACAGAAACAAAATTAATAGTACTTTAGCCAGACTCATTAAAGAAAAAAGAGATAAAACCCTACTTACAAGAATCAGAAATGAGAGGAGAAATTGCAAAGACATTCCAGAAACACAAAGGTTCATAAGAAATTACTATGAATACTGCTATGCCAATAGATTCACCAATCTTGAAGAAGTAAACAGACTACTAGAATTCTACAACCTTCTAACTTGGATCCAGGAAGACAAAAATAACTTGGACTGATCAGAGATGCAGAAAGTGGTAATCAAAGCTTCCCCAAAAACATCGTCCAGGGCCTGATGACTTTTCCTATGAATTCTACCAAAAATTCCCTAAAAAAAAAAATGCCCATCCCCCTTACATAACCACAAAATTGAAGAGGAGGGGAAACTCAAAACAAGATCATATGATCATAGTACTAGATGCAAATAAAAGGTTAGCAAGTTTCAACACCAATTCATGATAAAAATCTTCACTAATATGAAAATAGAATGCAATCACTTCAACATAATAAAAGCCATATGTGACAAATCCACAGCTAACATACTCAGTGGTGAAAATCTGAAAACTTTTAACCTAAGAAACAAGACAAAGATACCCACCCTTACCACTACTATTTAACATAATTCTGCAAATTCTGACCAGAACAGTAGGCAAGAAAAGCAATTGCAGGAATACATACTGGAAAAGAAGAAATAAGTTGTCATTTTTTCATGGCAATATTATACCAAGAAAAAAGCAAAAGACTTCATTAAAAACCATTAGAAAAATAGGTTAATATAGCAAAATGGCAAATATAAACTGTACACAAAAATCAGTAGCATTTCTGCACAAAATGAACTAGAGGAAAGAAGAAAGAAGTCAACAGAGGAATCTTATCCATAAAAGCACCAAAAAAAAAAAAAAAAAAAAATCTGGGAATAAACTTAACAAAGGAGGTAAAAGACATATTGAAAACTACAAGACATTGATAAAATAGAAGTCAAAGACATGGAAGAATATTCTGTGCTCATGGATCAGAAGAAATAGCATAGTTAAAATGGCCACCTTTCCCAAAGCAATATACAGTGTATTGAATTCCTATAAAAATTTCAGGGACATTTTTCAAGAAAATTGAACAGTACGAAAGGTTGTATGCAACTATATAGGACTTCCGATAGCCAATGTTACCTTCAGAAAAAGGAAAGTAGTGGAGGAATTACACTTCATGATTTCAAACTATACTACAGAGCAATTTCCATCAAGATAATATGGAATTGGTACAGAAATGGAATAGACCTGTGGAATCAAAGTGAGAACTCAAACAAAACTATACCTAAATGGTCAGCTAATCTTTATCAAGAGAGCCTAGAACATACAATATATAAAGCAGATTCTAACAAATGATAAATGATCCTGGGGAGATTTTGGACATCTGCAAAAAGATTAAAAAAACAAAAAAGCTATATTACTCATTAGTGACATGTACAAAAATTAATTCATTAATTAAAAATTTAATAAAGACTGAATTTAAAACCTGACAGCATAACATACATAGAGGAAAATGGAGAGAAATATTCTCCAAGGCATCAATCTCTGGGGTGTATTTGAGGGAAAAACACCTATGGTAACAAAACTGAAGTAAAACCAAATAATAGGGATCATATCAAAATTAAAAAAGTTTCTTGTAGCAAAAACAAAACAAAACCCACTAAAACAAAGACAATCCACTGAATGGGAGAAGATATTTGAACAATATTCATTACAAAAGAGCTTAATCTCCAAAATGTAAACAGTTTATACACCTCAACATTGAAAGAAAAAACAATCCACTTGAAAATAAGAGGGGATGCAGAAAAGCTGAATAGACTCTACTTGAAGACATATTGATGGCCAGCAGACAAATGAAAAAATTATATCATTCAGCATCAGAGAAATACAAATTAAGCCATCCCACAACCTTAACAATGGAATATATCAAAAAGATTAAAGTGCTGAAGAGAGTGTGGAGAAAAGGAACACTTGTACAGTGTTAGTGAGAAGATGAATTAAGGGTAACACTATTATAAAGTTAGTATCTGTATCATTTTGCATTTCTAAAAGATATTTACCATAATTGCAAAAATTTGGTTGTATTAGTCATTTTATCTCTATTTTAGAATATGTCAGAATATTATTGTGATTATAATTTTAATTTTTCTGATAGTTTTTGATTGATAATTCCTCATTTCATGACTTATTATAAATTATTAAACTCATACTGTTTCTATGTTTTAAAATAATGTTTATTAAGGTAATAGGCATTATATATATATATATATATATATATATGTTTTAGGTGTGAATCACTACATATATTTTTTTTTAATGTACCACAAGAAATTCACTTCTATATTTTACTATATAATTGATCTATTTCATTTGATTCGCCCATTTCTCAAAACCCTTTTTTTCTGATGATGACTAATGTGATTTTATAGATTAAAGGTTTATTTTTGTTTTATTGTTTGATTTCTCTATATACTACATATAAGTGAAATCATATGTTGTTTGTCTTTCTCAGTTGGAATTATTTTTACTAAATGCCACCATCTATATTCTTGCAAATGGTAGGATTTTATCTATTTTATAGCTGACTAGTATTTCATTTTGTATATAAAAATATTTGTCTAATTATCTATCTATGGAACCTAGGTTTTTTCCAGTTCTTGGCTGTTATAAACAGTACTACAATTTATATGGAGGTATCTGTCTTTAAATTAGAGGTTTTTTGAGTAAAAACCAAAAGAAATGTGAAAATTGAGTCATAAGAAATTTCTATTGTAATTTTATGAGGAATTTCCAAAACATGCCATCATGGCTGAACAACTTTATATACCCACTAACACTGGATAAGGATTTTCAATCCAATATATTCTCCCCAATATTTGTCATTTCTTGATTTGGATAATAACTATGCTTACAGGTGTGAGTTGAAATTATTATTTGATTTGTATTCACCTAATAATAAGAGATCATGAACATCTTTCCCTGTGCCTGCTGGTCACCTGTATATCTATTTAAAAGAATTTTCATTCAGAGATGCTGTCAGTTTTTAATTAGGTTGTTAAACCTTTTTATTTTTGAATATTATGAGTTCTTTATATGTATGTCTGTATGTAAATGTACCTTTATAAATGTACACACATAATAGAATTGAATAATAGAATATATAATATTTGAATATCATATCCTTTTGAAATGTATGAGGTGCAAGTACCTTCTCCCAATCAGTAGGATGTCTTTTCATTTTAATGATAGTTTCTCTGTGTGCAGAGGTTTCTAGATTTGTTATTGTCCTGTTTGTTTGTATTCTACTTAAGGTTGGTGTGGAGTCCTAAATGCTGTCTCTATAGCCAATATCAAGGAGCATATTGTCTATGATTTTTCTGTTATTTTGTGTTTTCATAACTTATTTCTGAGTCTTTATTCCATTTTGAATTAATTTTTTGTAGGATGTTAGATAATGGTCTACTTTCATTATTTTCCCTGTGACTATACTGTTTTCTCAGCACCGTATATTTATGACTTTCCTTGTGTCATTATATTTTCTTGACCATTTTGTTGTAAATAAGTTGTCCCTAGATGTGGGGATTTATTTCTAGACTCTCCAGTTTGTTCCTTTGACCTAAGTGTCTGTTTCGGTATCTTTTTTTTAAGAAGTGTCTGTATTAATTGCCCTTTTAATATTTTTCTTATTAATGAATTTTCAAATTTCTTTGTATATTGTGCATTGAGGTCCTTAATAAGGATACATTTTCCAATACTACAAAGTTTATAGATTTCTCTGTTTTCTTCAGAGTTGTTTATAATCTTGCTTAACATATTTTAATTACTTTTTGCAGACTTTTTTCCCCTTCATATCTTCTTTGATGATTTTTGCCTAAATCAAAGTCACAAAGATTTTCTATTATGCTTTCTTCTATAAGGTTGTTTTAGTTCTTACATTTATATATATAGTCTTTTTTTATTTATTTTTTAATTACGTGAATTATGTTGAGATGTCTTTATTGACACACAGAGTGGTTAAAAGAACAATATTTTGCAGTGAATAATCATGGCACTTTCATCAGAACTTATTAACCAAAGTGGTCAAGTCTGTTTCAGAGATTCCTGTTGTATTGCATTGATCTCTCCTTATGCTAATGTTACAATTTAGCTTTAATGTCAATCTTGAAATTAGATAGTGGTAGTTTTCCAAAATTTCTCCTCTTTTTCAAGTTTGTTTGTGTTCTTTGCCTTTGCAAATAGATTATAAAATAGTGTTGTTAAATTACACAGAAAATCTAGGGTTTTTATTGTGATTTCATTGCATCTAAAGAAAAATAAGAGGATAATTTTGATATTTATTATAGTAAATCATCCAGTTATTGAGTCTAAAAAACAAAAGCTTTTTATTCATAATCATTATGCCCATTACAACTTCTTCATACTTTATCACGTTGACTAGGCTCTCTAATAAAATGTTGAATACAAGTGGAGAGAATAGATGTATGAGCCCTTTCTCCCCAAGTTTTAGGGCAAAAATGTTTCATCAATAAATGAATATTAGACATAGAATTTTCGTAGATGTTCTTTTTCTGGTTGAGGAACTTTTTAAAAGAAATCATGATGATTTCATTGTATACTCTTGAAAATCTCACTTCATCTTAAGTATATTCTAAAACATATAGAACAGATTGGAGAGTGTACTTGGAAACTAAACTACTTAGGTAAATATGGTTAGCAAGTTAAAATAGCTTGCTTGACCGTAAAAATGGTTGAGGAAATACAAGAAATGTGAGTTTTTTGTAAGTAAAATACATAGGATTTGGTGCTTATTTTGAATTATGGGCAAGGGGGAGAAGTAACTGCTGAAGATACTTTTAGCGTAACAATTTGGGTGGTAACACCAGCCTTACATACATCAATACGATTGTTTTAGGAGTGGCTAGTGGATAGCATAATGACAGATTGGCTCACATGGAGTTAATATTTTAGAGAAATGTGAAATGGTCAATTGGTTACCTATGTCGGAGCTCAGGTGGTTATAAGTGAATATAACATTTAGATAATTATTGACAGTGAAGGATAAATACAAGAAGTATGTGCTACATTTTTTGTTTGCGTTTCTTTTTGTCCTAGGTGAATGTTTAGTACTCTTTAATCATTTTTATCCTTTTGAGGGAACATTTATAAAATGGATAAATTTTGTCCATGGTGTCACTTAAGACTTTTTCCAGAATATATCTATTTTTTTCATGCTTAATTTTCCTCCCCTCCCTCACTGATTTCCTTGGTGCCATTATTCTTGGAGTAAAACAGAATTTGGCAAGCTTTTTCTGTAAATGATCAAAACTATGTTTTAGATATTGTGGGTCACAATATATGCCTGTTCTTTGATTTTTCAGTCATTAAAAATGTAAAAATATGTCTTAGTTTATGAGCCAATACAATCTAGGTCACAAACTGGATTTGTCCTAACGATGATGGCTGCCAATTCCTGCTATAAAGCACTCTGTTACTCAAGGCTACTCTCTTGGCAGCATGTTATGGTCTTATAGATTATTATTGGTCCTTCCCTAATTTCAGTAGTCACCCTGAAGTGTATTTTTTACCCAAAATGGTTTCCCTCCTCTACCCTAAATTTGATTCTCTCTCTAAAAGTGACCTTTAAAGACTTTCATCGCCCCATCCTCAAACCAAGTTCATCACTCCCTTCTCTTTGGTTCCAGTAATTTTGAAATATTCATTGTATTATATTTTGAATGTCTGTAGTAAGTTTTGCAACTATGAACTGAACTGAACTATTGAAACTCTCTATATGCAACTAATGCTAATACATAATCCTAACTGATGACATTAAATTGTGAAAGATACATACATAGCCTATTGATGCAGCCATGGCCACATTAAATAAAGTTTTATTTCCCATTTGTATAAACCTTGGTTTTCATCCTTTCGTTTATTAAATATAGATAGTGATATTTTCATTGACACAATGCTAATAGATTGATAAAAAGCAGTATTATTACTAAATCCAAAGTGCCCTCTGACCCAACAGACCTTTGCATTTTAACTAGGATTTTCATTGGCTTAGATCAAATGAATTATCAAATTAAGCACCTTAGTTGATCATTTGATACCATACACTTGTTTAAAACAGTCTTATCCACTCATTAGCCTTGTTTTAAATAGTATTCATTTCTTAGGTGGGAGGCAACCCTTACCACCACATAGATGGTAATCAAGTGACAGCTAAGGTCATTGTTGATTTCATAGGGAATTGATAACTCTACAATAGAGGTGTAAACATAAAATATTGTTTGGTCTAAAAATACAAGTGTAATTCACTTCAGAGTGTTTCAAAATATTAAGAACTGTGCAATATCTGCTGGCCTATAATATACACATACCTATTCCTTGAGGGGAAAGGTTGTGGCAAAATGTTATAAAAAGCCTAATATCTGTAAGGTTAAATTAGATTTAGGAAAGTTATAGGATTCTCACGTGTTTAGATGATACAATTATTTCAGAAATAAACTTGATTGTACCTAATAACAGAAATTTCTTCTTATGCTCTTTCTGCCATTGGAGATATTACATCACTATAAAAATTCTTTTTCAAACCCATCCAAATAAATTATGTTAGAAAAAGATTTAGTAGTTTAATTTAACTCACAAAAACCCCATAAATATCAGCTTATTTACTAAGGATAAATTGACCCACAACCATTAACAACATTTAATGCATTATGAAATGTAACCCCATGAAAGATGCAGTGTAATCATATTTAGTGACATGTTGCCATTTAATTAGGGTAAATTAAATTGAGCTATTGGAAATTTACTTATTTGCTTGATTTAAGAAAAATACTATAATTTAAAGGTTAATTGTGGTATTTATAAGATAATAAAATTGCTTCTTTATCAACTTTTTTCATATAAATACAGATGGATAATTTTGTCACTCTGCAAATAAATTTGTGGCTTTTTTAGTTAATACCATGCATTGAACATAACTAAACACATGGATAACAATTTTATTTTAAACTAATGATTGAGATGTTGATGATTCCTTTTATTCAGAGCAATAATACTTAAAACCCAGGAGGTTTAAGAAGTCTTTTTAGGCACTGTTTTAATTTTTTTTTAAGACAGCATTTTACTTGTACTTGTTTTTTTCCGCCTTAGTATGTTCTACAATTCATCAATTTGTTTTATAACTCTTAACCTCATTTTCAAAGATCTCAACCACAATCCTTGGACTTCATCAACCTCACTGGCTATTATATTAATTACTTTATAATTTTGTGCTTATCTTGAAAGAGCTCTCAGTGTTCACACATTTTCAACTCTACTAATTGCACCTAACATAAGCATTTTGTCTCCTCTGACTAGCATGGTATACCCCTTGTTAAATCACCTGTTTACCCCCAAACTTCAGTGAATAGTGATTCATTGGAAACATGAGTATAGAATAATAGTGAAAATTACACACTAGGTTAGGATGTCTGAGTTTGAATTATAACACCACCATTTACCAGTTGTATGCTACCAATTACTATGTTTAACTGTTCTAAATCCTTAGTTTCCTCAACTGTTAAATGAAGTAATAGCAATGGTATCTAAAGACACAATACACTAATAAAACTGGCCCATGCTCTAATTCATTTTAGCTAGTCTTTGTTCTATTTACTTTCATCTTTTATAGTTGGCCTCTCAGCCAATTATGCATATTCAATATCATAGTTAATCTGTTAATTCTATAGGCATAAAGACAGGTCAATAAAAACTACCACAGTGATACGACATCTCAGAATCTGTTCTAAGTAAGTGTGTATAGTGTAAGAGGAGGAAATGTCTCTCTGGCACAAAGGCAAGTTAGATATTAATTAGATTGATTAATTTCATTATAAAGATGCATTTGCTTCTTTGCTTTTTTTAAGCTCTTCTAAGTATCTGCCACTTGATCCGATACAGTTAAAGCTCAGGTAAATGGTCAGTTGTGGGTCAAATAAACAATTTAAAGCAGGAATTAAAACCAGGTACCATACCTGTGTTTCTCTTGAACAAAATCGCAATGAAACCAAGTTATTTGACAGGAAGAGATTCTGGGTAAACCATTCTAATACGAGCTGTTTCTGGCTAAACAGGAGACTAAAAATCTCCAAGGCGCATGGTTTAATGAAACAGCAGAAATCTTTAGGAGTAGAAAACTTATGCTTTAATAATAAATTAGTCTTTTTTAAAACTGAATTAGATTCTAGATATTTATCATTTGTCTGCAAGGGCAGTCAGAACATTATATAATTTAAGCTCATATTTTCATTTTTTTAGCCTATAATCATTTGTGTTGGATAGAAAACTTAATACTGACAAATACAGTGCTAAAATGTTACAGTCCATTTTTCAATAATGATAAGACAAAATCTCCTATTACTTGTCCTGGGATTTTGTTTTATGGTTCTATAAATTAGAGTGTTTGGAAATACATTGAAAAGGCTTGCACTGTGAAAAGATAATCATTTCATTTCATTTCATATCATTTTTTAATGATGTACTTGAAACTTCTGGTATTACGATATGATCTGTTTAATATATTTCAGTCACTACTCTTTTACTCTTTGCTTTATAGATATGAAAATTCTATTGAAATCATCACAAACAGGTTAAAGATACTAAAATTTTTCTTCTAAAAAGCACTTTTATGAAAACATATTAGGGTTCTTGAAAATATATCTTTTATCTCTTAAATATTTTTACAAATATTAATTGCTTTTTTCCTATGCTATTTTATTTGAAGATGTGAATTAATCAACAATGAAAAGCAAACAATTGGCAGTATTTGAAATAGAATTTATTTGTTTTTAAAAATCTATTTCTCAGAAAAAAAGACATT
Source organism: Solenodon paradoxus (assembly GCA_004363575.1). Classification (NCBI taxonomy): domain Eukaryota; kingdom Metazoa; phylum Chordata; class Mammalia; order Eulipotyphla; family Solenodontidae; genus Solenodon; species Solenodon paradoxus. Next base: position 1,991,550 of record RJWH01000025.1, read on the forward strand.
ATGATTTAGAATATTCTCAGTGACTTATGACTTCATTATCCAAATAAAATTATATGTTAAAGTTGCAGGATTTAAAGTATTTAATAATTTTTACAACTGAAATGTATACAAAAATATTTCATGTATGCACGTGTGTGCATGTTTAGACAAATTGAGTTCAAATTAAACAAACATAAAATATGAAGGTTTTATAACTCATTTTAAATAATGAATGCAAATGCAGAAAATTATAACCTTCCTTAATAAGGTACCACAGATATTTTAGTGCAGCTACCAATTTGAAAATAGCATGAAGTGATTAATATTCATCAAAAGGAAGTGGGAAGAGAGGCATCATTTTATTTTCAATTAATAGAAAACATGGCATTGTCTATTTTTAGTCTCCTAGCTATTTATCCATTCCCTGTGGAAGTGAATGGGCTGCCACACTCCTTGTCTGTTTTCTTGCTAAAAGTGCTTGCCTGTGCTGCCAGGCTCACCACGCAGTTTCTATCTGGCATTGAAGCACTATCTTTTTCAGCCATGCAAGTCTGTGTTTTGTGATAAAGTACAGTTATAGGCAGCCTTGCTGACTCGACTCTGCCTAGGAAAGAACTCTCTTTGCTACATTATTCCATTTGAAAACTCTCTCTTTCTCTGCACTTGACTTTCTTCTGAAATTGTGCATGTTCAATATTTTAGCTCATTTTACTTTTTTTAATATGAGCTAGATATCTAATTCTAAATTGAGCAGCAAGAAGTTTTTGTGGCAGTTACATAAAGTAAATGATTAGCCACAATCTGCGTATTTGATTTAACCCAACATATGGCAGTTCATTGTGGTAATACAGAATCTCCAGGCTACTATGGAGATAATCTGACTTGTGATATGCTGGTCTACTCATTTCAAATTCAGAAAGATCTACAGTAATTATTTCAGTCTATGTCATAGCATGGTGCATTATCACAGAAAATCCTTTCATCATGAGGAATGAATGAATTGGTTGTATTGTAATCACTTATAAATGCATGCATATGTGTCAACTTTTAACATCATAAAATAAATTCCTTTGTAACAATGGCCCACAATTAAGTGTGTCTGGCTATTTGTGTAATAAAATATATTGAGTGCTTGAAAAGGCAAGCTGAAATATTAACATAAGAGTGTTTCCTACCTAGTGATCATTTGGTAACCAGCATTAACAAAATAAAATCTATCTGGATATTTGACAATTAATCCAACATTACACAGCATTTCCAAAGATGAAAGATAAAATAAATATTGCTAAAATTATGTTTAGTATCCAGCATTTAAAGTCAATTCAACCATTAAGGAAATAGAGCTGGAAAAAAAAAGAAAGAACTATTTGACCCTTAAGAACAAGAAGTAACATAATTATCAAATAGAAACTATAATATAAGCATGTTGGACATTAAATTTTTAATAATAAAAATACATATTTTCTTTTTGTTACAAAAATGCAATAATCTGATTGTAATATACCATTGTTCCTGATAAGATCTTCCAGATAAATATAAATTCTAAAACAAAAAAACATTTGAGACATTGGAGAGCTATTATGACAGACAGGAATTAAACACCAAATCTTGGAGAGTGGGAAAAGAACTGAAGAGAGAACTATTGCTTTCTGAGTTAGAGTTCATCTTAATGCTCGTACAAACAAAATAAAACAAAAAACCTCTTGAGTTGCAAAAGAACTAGTAAAGATAATATAAATTGTACCAGACTCAGGATATAGAATTTATAATTCTGACCCTCAAAGGAAAGTTAACTTAAGGGCCCAATATTTAGAAGTTAAGAGAAGCTCAAAGATATAACTATCATAGTAAAACATGGATTTGAACTATGCAGGTCCACTTAATTGTAGGTTCAGCTTATATATAGATTATATAAATGTATACTATCAATAAATTCAGGATTGTGCTTTTTCATCCTTGTGATTTCCTTAAAATATTTTTCTCCAACTTACTTTATTGCAGGGTTGCAATATACATATATATACATATACATGTAACATATATATATATAAAATATGTTTGGATCAATTGTTATCAGTAAGTCCTCTGTTCAACAGTTATTAGCAATTCTGTTTTAGAAAAGTCAAAAGTTTTTGTGGATTTTTGACTGTTTGGCAGTCGGCAAATTTAATTCCTGTGCTGTTTAAGGATCAGTAGTATATACATCTTACAATATGCGCTGATAAAAATGACCAGTGGCCCCAAAAGAAGAGGAGAACCTCTTGAAAGCAAAGGCAAGTATTTTTAACAGTTTCAGGGAGGTGAGAGACAAAATGAGTTTAGAATTTTCAAAGGAGACAAAGTACTAGATATAACTCAGGTTCTCAAATTCAAAAGAAATGTTATGATTAATAGTTTACTCTTGAGATTAAGAAAAGATGGATATGCCAGCTAAAACCACTTCCATTAAATGTTATATTGAAGTATTAAGTCAACAGAATAGGCAAGAAAAAAGTGAATAAAAGTTGAAAAAAAGATGTAAGTTGTTATGACAACTTGATAAAGTTCATAAGCAATCATAGAGTCCATATTTTAATAACTAAAATTAAATTAATAAGAAAATTTCCAGTCACAAGATACAAAATTGAATACAAAAATCAATTGTTTTACTATAATCCAACAATAAATAAAGTGAAATGAAATGGAATAGCACTATTGAGAACAATATTACACTGTTATTTTCTTTTGGGATATATAAAACAAAGGATGTGCAAGATATATAAACATTAAAAAAATTAAAGTAGGTCTAGACCCTAAAAAGCATGCATATGCATGCATGTGTGTGTGTGTATTTGGAATTTTAAAAAAATCATGGATACAGAGATACAGGCTTTAACGTAATTGGTATTAATGCAACTTTATCCAAGTAGACCAGTAAAAAAAATTAGAATAGAAGTTATCAAACTGCACATTAGAATCACAAGAACGATGATTCAGTAGAAGTAGTGGGGAAGGAGTTCCCATTCACCAAGTTCTCAGGTGATACTGAAAGGAATCACTCTTTGAGATATACTGGTTGGAGAAATTTCAGAACTATCCCCATATTTATATATTTACTGAACTTAGGACAAAGGTGAAGTGCAAAAATAACCATTTGAACAAATTGTGCCAGCTTAGCCTGATGTTAATTTGGAAAAAATAATGACAACTCAGTAATATAATTGATAAACGTGCGGAGACACAACACAAGAAAGGATAACCAAGTGGTCTTCATATATACATGAAAAGTTTCTGATTTCACTAATTATCAGGGAATGAAAATAAAACTGCAATGAGACACTATGACTCAATTAAGAAATCGTATAGAATAAAGTCTGTCAATGGCAAATATTGATGCATTTGAATATAAATTCATACAGAGACGAGAAAGTGAGGTTGAAAGTGAGGTTTTGCAGATTGTGAAAGACTTCAGATTTAAAGGAAAAGCAGTTTAAGCAGACTTCTTAACAAGAACAATGAGAATACAATATATTCTGAAGAATGAGGGAATTAAGTCAGCCTAAAATGTTTTCCTTTCTACACTTAATTCAGGATTGAAATAATTCTATCTTGGAACAATTTAACTCTTAAAATGAGTAATAATTGTAACATAACAAAAACATGTTTCAAAAAGGGGTAAAGTGAGATAGAAAAAGGAATCCTTATATGTAGAAACAAGTAACTATGTAGATTGATTTTTAGGTTTAGGCAGAAATTAAGAGTGTAAACTCAAAAGAATAAATACTAAATCATGACTGTAGAAGCAAATTGGAAATCTCAAGAGACCAAAGCCTGCAGATTGATGAGTTTTATTTGAGCTTTAGGGTTTTAAGTTTCTTGTATTTCTCATGAGTATGCGTAGATGGCTTGCACTGTTTCATGTTAATCATTTATTATGTTAAAACTAATGATTAAAATAATAGTAGACTATATCCAAATGAGTGTCATAAAGCAAATAAGTAAACAGAAAATACCCAGAAATCTCAACTAAGTCAATATTATACAGAAAAGAAAAATAGAGGAAAGAAGTATAAAAGGCAGAGCAAGTAGAAAAAAAACTAAAACTTAATACTCGTCAGTAGCTAATGTAAACAAACTAAAACTATTAGTACAGAGATTTTATTTGTATTACATTTTTAGATCATCAAAAAGATTTCCAGGGAGAGCATCATCAGGGATAAAGGGGAAAACGTCTTAGGGTGATAGCTTAATATTCAACCTTTATGGCATGCATTGGTATAGTAGGGGATTAGTCAGCTGCCTTTGGCAGAGAGTTCAGGCCACATATCCCAAGGACCCAGATTCAAGACCTGGGTCTGGGATGAAAACCAAGATGAAAAACTAAGTAAAATAAAGTGCTTTTTTCTCCTCTCCCTTCCTACTTGCCTTTCTCTGTTCACCTTCATTCCTCCCTTCACATTTCCTTTAAAAAAATAGAAGCAAACAAGCAAAACAACAACAAAATTGTATGCAGTGAACAACATAGCCATAGTTTTAATATTCAAATATTTCAATGTAAACTATAGGGCATAAAATAATATATGCATACATAGATTTTTTTCTAAATTTACTATTATTTAAATGTATATAAGAAACTATTTCCTTAAAAATTACATTCAGACTACTAATTTAAAAATGTAGCGTTATATAAATCTTAAAGTTCACCTTAAAACATTTATGTTAGCTTTTATATGTAGCAAATAATATACTTTCAGCAAATCCTTTGAATAATATAAATTAAGTCAAATTAAACCTTATAAAATCATCTAAAAAGTTACTTATAATTTTAGCTGCCAAATCTCCTTTAAATATTTTTTCTTCATTTGTAGGTTAGATATATTTTTCTTCTTAAGTATCTCACAATCATGACAAATTCTAGAGGCAAATCTCTAGCCAAATCTCTTAAAGGTTTTTTTCAATAAACCCAAACTATTAAATTGGTACAAATTATTTCTCTTTGACACTCTGTTAACAAAAAAGCAAATAATCTTCAACATTTTAGTTGAAAATAATATATCCAATATACTACATTGCTTTGACTATTACATTTCATTAAAAAAATAACTGATTATTCTGAACTTGATAATGAAGTATCAGTGATTTAGACTTGGCTTTCTTCATTATATCTTAACTTAATTATCTCTTAACTTACTAATGGGCATGCTGAGGTTACTTGCTGGAAAATTAAAAACCATTGTACTGTTTGCTATAGTAGGGTTTCTGTAATTACTGATATATTAGTTTATCATTCATAAATTTCAAACCACTTTACAAGAACTGGGTATATGTTCTGGTTTCCTCCCAGGGCACTGATTAGATAGGCGGGACCATTTTAAAGTTGCCTGATTTGGTAGATGGAATTTCCCGCTCCCTTCTTTTTGCTGCCTAATTGAATTTTCAGTTTCCTATGATCTTCTCTCTGTATAATTCTAAAGTCATTTGAATGTCTTCTCTAGCACTGCTACATTTCTAAATATGTTTTAGCATCATCCATTTGATTTCAAAGTTCTTTACATACCTTTGTTTTCAGTAGCTGTAATTCTAATATCAAATTATAATTTGAAACAACAAAAAGGTAATTTATGAATAATAAAACATATTTTCCTTTTTTTCTCTATTACAGATTATTTCTTTACAATTCAATACATTTATTAAATTTGCTTTCTAGTTATCGCTTATTGGAAAATAGCAAGTTCGACATGTTATTCATGTAGGAAGGAATAAAAGTCAACCAGTTTTGACGCATTTTATAATACTGCTACTGGACCCCAACTCAGCAGTGTGCTTCCTCAAAGTCCAATATTCAGTGTATGAATGTTGGTGAAAGAAAAATCGTTTTTTTATCAAGAGGCTTTAATCAAGGAAATGAGAGACCTGTTCTGTCTCATATCCACTTCTCTATCAGGATTACAGATGTTACTTGGACATACGAAAGAAATGATATGGGGAAATGTAAGGTATTTGTAGATAAGTGGAGGCAAACACATGGCAGAATATGAGTAATTTGGGAATTCCACAAACATTGGTGACAGTAGACACTGTGGTACTAACAGGGACCTGCTAGTTTATCATCCCAACTCAAGTCTTCATGCCTCAGTGGAAGATCAGTTTGATCTATTGTCTGTGTCTCTGTGTCTCTCTTGACTAAACTAGACTATATGTTAATTAGATGTCATAGGTTCCTCAGTTGATGATTAACCCATTTTGCTGGGTTGTTAGATTTATTGGGTCCTAATTATTTCCCAGTTACAAAATCAATGTCAGAGAGGGAATAGCAAAAATCAGGATATATATTTATTAGGGTGGAGGGTGTTACATTTAAGGCATCCATTTCAGTGTAAGGACTGCCTTAGAATAGGTTCATGACCTAATAGTTCAGGTTTGCTAAGATTTTGAGACAAAGCTTCCAACATGAGGGTTATCTATTTAAAGTTCATAGTTTATTTCAACTGATACTCTGAAGTTACATTATAGACTGTTGAAAAAAACCTGGGTTTTAGTGTTTGATCAGGTCTGAATACTAATCTGCTATATATCGCCACCAATATGATTTTGAATACATTACTGAAAGCTTAATATTGATTTCCATACCTTTATGTCCAGGGTAACTAAGCATACGATGCCAATTTGTTGGGAAAATAAAATGTCTTCAATCTCTAAAATGAATTTTAATGTACTTGACCCATAGATAATGGTTATTAAATTGTGCTTGCAATTAATTTATCAAAATATTCTACTTGGAAGGTGGAATGACTCATTACTGATATTAAATGTAACTTCTGAAATATATTTTACTTTTAAGGTCACTAGTGCAAAGAATTCAATTCTAAATCTGCTCTCTTTCATCACATGTCAATATTCATGAAAGATTTGCATGTGTCAGTGGAAGGCCCATGTGTAAGTTAATAAGTTAACCGGCAAACATTCATGTATACCAGCAATGGCACATAGAATGCCTACATAGAAGACACAGGCAGTTTATGACTGAGCAATAGCATGGTTAGCATTATATCATTTGCATATTCCCCACACGATGACATGGCAAGTTCCAATTGTTAAATAGATCAGTTGTGATAGATGGAAAAACTGCCTCTTCTCAGAGGATAGAAGCAAACAAACTCATGAGAGTTTCTCTCTCTAAGGCAGAAGAATAACTTTGACTCTTCTAGGATAAAAAACAGGAGAAATTTTGATAAACAATTCTAATTCATAGTAATTTTTAAGTATTCAATGTGCTAAATACCACCAAAATAACATGTTGATAGGCATGATAAAGGAGATGAACTGTAAATGGCTTAATGGTGATTCAGAGAGGGAATAGCAAAAATCAGGATATATATTTATTAGGGTGCAGGGTGTTACATTTAAGGCATCCATTTCAGTGTAAGGACTGCCTTAGAATAGGTTCATGACCTAATAGTTCAGATTTGCTAAGATTTTGAGACAAAGTTTCCAACATGAGGGTTATCTATTTAAAGTTCATTGTTTATCCTAATGGGCTTTTAAGAAGATCCTGAAAGAGCAATGATGTTGTTTGCATCTTTTATTTTTCTGGGTTAGTGTTTTCTGGAACTTCAAAATTCTAAGATTAGTTACATCTTGATTTAAAATGTGTGGGGATAGATTTATAAGCCAAATGACCTTGAGCCAAAGTCTGTCATTATTCATATACAAAACTGGAACAGTGACAGAAAGGAGTCTACTTACTTTTGGTAGACTTATTTTATATTTTTATGACAATGTGGGAAAGTTATAAATAACAGAACATACCAAATGGGGGCATAAAATATTGATCATGATGTGGGGAAATAACTAACTTGAGATTTAAAAAAGTATCTAGAAAACATGCTTACAGGACACTAGGATGTAAGGATGAATGAAGATGGAGTCTCCTTAATATAAAAAAAAAGAATTTTGCATTCAGGACAATAAAGAAAAGTAATTCCAACCATAACACCTTACCTACTAAGTGTGTGTGTATATATATATACACATATATGTATATATATACTTTATATACTTAATATTTTATAGAACATACAAGATCAGATAGTATTTTTAAGATGTTTATAATGATTAAGCATTTGCAACTAACTGAGAGTTAATTCTTATCTCTCCAGGTATTCTTATTTCTTACCCATTTTCTCTTATTTTTGTATAGATATGCTTTTTCCAAAGTCAAAAGTTGCATAAATCCCTGTAGGCAAGGGGTGATTTATAAGCAAAGAGAGTCATCAAGATTAGGATGGAGTTCAAGAGAAGCAATAAGAGAGAAACCACTTGAGAAAACAAAAGTTATTTTATGTTCCAATAAGAATTCTCCAAGCCTATCATTCCCAAATAATACTGTCTAGAAAATAAAATCTTTTCTTAAAAATAACTTTCAGACTTAAAAAAAACACTTTTTGAGGCATATGACAAAATTAGAGCTTAATAACCATTGACCTGTTTCTGAGAGATAATTACTAAAATAGAAGAAAACAGGAAAGAATAATAGGTGTGCATTTAAAACATTTTATTTTAACTTTCCCAGAGAATTGACATATGCTCACAGATTCTGGTAGTTTTTCTGTTTCTTACATTCTGATTTTTTATCTCAGCTTCTCAATTGAAGTTTTATTGGAGGTGAATTTCTAGGAAATCCATTATTAGGGCACACTCAAGCTACATCTACTAAACTCATTCATATCCAACTAGAGATGATACTTCATCTCTGTCATTATCTCTTGTTTATTAAACTGTTTCCAAATGTAAATTTGTTAGGTAGGATTGCCTAGGGCGATGGGGCAAAAGGCCTGACAAAAACACAGTATATAGCCATGATGAGACAATCAATCACCAATGCAAAACAAAACAAACAAAAACACAGAAAGCCACATCTGAGTTAATCTTCCTGTGCCCACATTCCCTTATAGCACCCAGTACTTCATAGATTGAATTAACTTCCAAAATTTATCTTTCCCACACACATAACTTTTCAACTTCATAATGAGCACTCCTCATTTCAATCCTAGGTTCTATAGGATTTTCCATTGATGAAATGAGACTGGGAAAGTATTCTAAAATGGTAGCCATTAGTGTAATTATTATTGTTATTAACTCAACAGGTTCTACATATTATCAGTGTACTCAATTGACTTAATGAGCTTTTACTCTTGTATCATACAGATCATAATTTATTTTTGTGAGTAATTTATTTTAAAGCGTAATCACTCTTTAGCTGTATTTCTCATGGTCAAATATGTTGACTTATTGAACAGAAGTAGCTGACCAGGTCTTTTCCTATTTCCTCTTCTTTATATGTCTAATTTTCATTATAATGCACTGAGATGAAAGCTTGATATATGCCTAAGGGAAGCCAGCACATATCTGACTCTGTTCACTGAGCTTAAAAGGCTCTCCTTGAAATTGGGTGTTTTTTTTTTTTTTTTTTTAATTTTGTTGACTGTTCTTAATTGCTTATTGCTTCAAAGGTTTCTTACAATCCTTGTGTCACTTTCATAAAAAAATAAAAGTTAAGCTAAGAATTTGGGAATTAACACCCTTATAGAAATAGAATGACTTTAAAGTGATATTAATGGGAAGAAATGTTGCGAAAGTGGTGTATTTTAATGACCTGCCCCAAGATTATAGCTTCCAAACAGAAAATATGCAGAGAATAACCAAATTTTATGTCACAATTGGCAATAAGTTTGATCAATAATTCTTTATACTTCCATTCTTTTGAGGATTTAATTCTACATTCTGAGAAAATGAAAACATATAACATTGTCCATGTTAAACTTCTTTAAATGTAGTGTAAGACAGCATGCTTCTGTGTTGTGTAAATCCAGAAGAGTGTTTTAATGTCTCTAGTATCTTGGATATGTAAGGGGAAAAGCTAATTTTCTAGATAAGCTCACGGTTGAGGTTTTCTACAGTTTAGATATCATAAGCCTATATTTTAGTCCCATGCATGGGACCAAAATTCTGCTTCTTACATCCATACTTGAGCAATTGTGGACTGCTAAGTTCTGTAGACCTCTATCTTGATTTTAAAGTACATTAGAAGTTACTTCCTCCTGAAAGTCTTGCAGAGCTCTTAGATGATTGTTTCTTCCTATTTTACCCTGGATTTCCCCTAATCGTTCAAACCTTTGTTTTTGATTTATTTATTTTTAGTTGTCTATTTCACTCTGAAAATTTACAAGCATTATGAATCTGGGGGTCTTGCCTCCCCCTACCCCACCTTGGTTCCCACTACCAAGAAAAGCCAGTGATAATAACTTGTCAATATTTGTATTTAGATGAAATATCAATAAAGGCATAAACATGTTGATTGTGATGACAAGGCCAGTAAACAGGTTACCAAAGGAACAAATAGTCGTTACCAGTAGAGCAATGATAAGAAATCATGTTTTCATCATTTTTAGTCCAATTCTATTTCTGCCACAGTACACTGACTTAATTAATCATGGTCATCTGATTGTGAAAGTTAGAGTAAACTGAGAGAAGTAAAAGAGTGTTTTAATAAATCATTTCTTTAAAATTTACTTTGGGGTTAATAGCTATGTTCATTTTTACTGACTTTAGTAATTTAGGTGCTGAAACTTGCTCCAGAACTGTAACTCATTTGTTCTCATTTACATCTCTAAAGAGCAAGAATTCTACTATCAATGAATAATGAATCACAACAGCTGGACTTTTATAGCTGAGCAGATATATATATATAGTGCTAAAAATAAATCAATATTTTTATTTGTGGGCTATGGCTAAAGTATTTTTTTTCCACCCTTAAATTAAGCCTTAATGACTTTTGTAAGCAATCTTGGACATCAATGAAAAGTTCATCAGCAAACTACAAAGGTATTCCTTTGTGAGGTTTTAAAATAGAAAAAATAGCAATGTTAGATGGCCTGCTTCATAGAAAGAAAAGCACCTGGATTTTAAAGATCCAATTTGATTTCATGCTCTAATTATGCTTCTAGAAAATTTCCAAGAGTTGAATAGTATAACTAACTCATTGTTATGTTAAAAGTGGTAGATATAAGAGAAGCAGAGAAATAACATTCCTCTTAAGGAAGAAAGAAGGGAAACATCTTATGTTACTTTTTGGTCACACTTAGGCTAGCAAATAAGAGCTTTTTAAATCTCTAAATTCATTCATAAGAGAAAATTAAAAAGAATATAGATCAGGAGAAAGAAAGCAAAGGGGTCTTTCTTTCTTGCTTTTTTTTTTTTATCCTCTCCTGAGTTATTCTTTGCAAAGGAATATGTAAAACAATTGCATATATATTCTTTTTAAAGGCTTAATTTAACATACTATTTAAAGATATTTCTTTCAGAAAAATTACTGTCTAAAAGAGTCAGCTAGCTTTCTTTCTCATTATCGTCCAAATGGAATTTCTTTTGTATATGGTGCATGTTATTTTATATTATGAAAATGTAAAGAAAAAAATGTCAATATGTTACTATCCTGTACCACTTAAATTTTCTTACAAGTCATTTCATTATATATCTCAGTTCAGTTTATTTGCTATCAATTAATATTTCATTTTATGGATAATGATAAGAGGACCAATCTGTATACATGATTGTTTTTTTCCTTTTATTAAAAAAATAAGGAAAAATTTTTAAGGGTATCTAGGCAGAAAGGCTGTTATTTACAAAGGATCCAATACTGGGCTTATCTCAAGCATTTTTCCTGCAATGATTTTTTTACAAAAAGCTGTAGTACCATTTACACAGAATTTGTGGAAAACAATTTTTCTGCATTATCTGTAGATCTAGTACTACTCATTTTGGGTAGTAGAATGAACTCATTGTTCATACCATAGAATTAATTGAATTTTGTATATGAATTGAACACTGTATACTTTTCAAGTCACTATAGTATTAAATTAATTTGAGTTAATTTTAATGATAATTAGACTTTTACTTAAACAATTAGATTTTTAAAGAATAAAAACAGTGAACCTTGACTTTAAAAATGCAAGCAGGCACATTTTGGTATGAGGCTGAGGTGGCTAAGTTGCAGACTATGTTAAATTCCAAGGACCCTGGGTGTGAGACCTAAGGCAGTTGGAAGGGGGAAAAAATAGAGAGGAAGTGAAAAGAAAACAAACAATATTAAAATGATTATATCTTTTTAAAAAGATAGTGTTCCCCAAAGTTATTTTATCAGCCATTCTTTTTTACAATTTGTTTAACAATTGTAACAAACTAATGGTAGCAACTATGTTTCTAAGGACTGAATTGTATCTTCTAGAACCCCAGGAGATTCAAGCTCTCAGTATGAAAAAGTATTATGTACCTAGTGTATCTTAACTACATTCCCATTAGCATAGGAAGAAATAGTGACCTCAAGGAGTTGGGGAAAGAAATCCTTTCTCCATGATTTTCTGCCTCTGTGAAGACAATGTGAGTGCTCTGGGGCTATTTGCTTCCTTTTGTCACTCACATTTTTTTAAGCATCATGAGTCTGTCAAGGCCCAATCATTTAGTGCACTTTACTGCCTTCTTACATAATCTTATAGGTAAACAGAAATAGTAAATTGAATTTATTCCTTCCTTTAAAGTGTTTGTGAATATCTATTCTCTACTGGGTCTACTGAAGTATTAATGGGAAATACTTTGTTCTTTTCTAGATGGGGAAACATTGCAAATAAATAGTAATTGAAAATTTTAATAAGAGCTATACCATAAAGGATACCAGAGGGAAATGGATTTGAAAAGAGCAAGGTGAAAAGGGGAGAAAGAATCTGTGGTGCTTGTTAATTATGTAGATATAGCAAAGTTAATGTGAAGTACAGCAGAAAAAAAAATAGGAAGATGTTCTTCCACTGGCCATTACCTGACAGGAAAATTGGGGAAAAGCTACATTTAATTCTGTATTTGTTCTGTGTTTTGTTTTGTTTTGTTTATATTTGTAAGAAAATCGTGCCCCAAAAAACATGCCTTTGGCTTGAAAGTGATTTGAATACAGGTCACTTCTTATTATATAGGACTATAAAAATATCCACTTTTTACATTAGACAGACATGCCATTTTTCCTAAAAACTATTTCAGAGTTTAATGTGCCAAAAACCAAAAATCATTATATACCATGTATGGGATCTTGACCAAAATAATCTCATAAGCTCTTTCTAAATTTGGCAAATTAAAATTGTATTCTGGTGGAGCAGTGGTTTGGTCTACCTCCAGTGAAGTGTAGTCTACTTACATCGCAAAGACCCAGGTTCATGGTTTACAATGGATCAACCAGGATGAGCAACCAAATAAAATAAATAAATGCTTCTTTCTCATCTGTCTTCCTGCCTCTGTTCACCTTCATTCCTGCTGGCACCTTTTCTTAAAAGAAAATTGTTGTGACACAGATTTCTAGGTGTAGTTAAGAAAGCCCAATGGTTTGTAATATTTGTGTTTTAAAAGAAACTCTTCCCTATATCTTAGTTTAATTACTTGATATATTTTTCATTTAATATATGTATTTGGATTGTAATTGTGCATGTACACACACACACACACACACACACACATACACATACACCACCCCCAAATATTCTCTAACTCAGTTGAACATTTTGGCCATTTTGTTATTTATGAAGATGTAGTGAGAATTACCAGTTTGGATTTCTTACAGATTTCTCATCATTCCAGTGTCACTCTCTTTCAAGTCAATGGCACTAAGTCATTTTACATTATGCCTTGTACCTCAGTGACTTTTTGATTTAAATATTTCTTGAGTTGCTATATTATACTGTTAGCATCAAATTGTTTTCTGTGATGTTTACTCACCTTTTTAATCGGTGACATAATCATTTCTAGACTGAAATGAATCATGATTGTGACTCATTTTGATGACAAATATGAGGTAAAGAATAGTATTGCAAAGTTGTGCACATGAAAAAGCAATGTAGTAAAGAGGAGAGACCAGAGCATTCTGGGAAGATAGGGTTTGTTCCTGATTTCTCACTCATTAGGCTTATTACCTTGGATAAATCATAATATATATTAACTCCACAGTATTGTACTGATGAAAATATGATAATCAAAATAATGGTGAAGCATAAACTGTTCGATAGTTCAAGGATATAAAAATAGAAAAGTGATTTTTCTGTTAAATACCCATAACAAATTTCCTCAGAAAGCATTCTTTTCTCCTCGGGGAATAGTCATGCAGTAGATGGTTATCATTGGTGAGAAACATTTACGTTGCCATAGTGATGGCCCTCATTAGTTATAAATTGTCCTGACCTCCATAGCAACACTCATTTTTGAACATTGAAGATATAGCATATATATATGAATTTTTATTTTAAAAGCTGACTCAGTTCAGAGTCTGTAAAATATAATAGTTAAAGGCTAAATTTCTAGAATGAGATTGAGCTTGAATGTTGCTTTACCATTAACAAACTTTGTAACCATGGTCTAACTGCTACATGTCTCAGATCATAATCTATAAAATTATGGAATATGATTTTTGATACCATATGTATAAAGAATGTCTGCTGAGAGGAGTCACAGATAGCCATAACGGCTACTTTTGGTTTTATTCTTGGTGTTAGTACTAAAGTTTTTAAAAATGTAGACTTGAAAATGACATTTGAAATTTTGGAAAATCATATATCTTATTTCTAAAGCTTATCAATTAATAATCACATTAAATTGATTAAATAATTCCAAGTAGTGACTGCTTATTTCAAAGAGTAACACATAGCTCGGCAGTATAAATAACTGTGAAACAATTCCAAGTTTCCAGTGGATAATGGAGAAATGGAAGATATTTAGAGTATTTTATAGATCCTTTGGGATTTATTTGAAGAAATAATTAATTGAGTAGTCACTCCTCTATGTCCAGAACTTTGATCATTCTTCAATTTAATGAGAACTCATTTGGTTATACTACATTCAACTTACTTTATGAATTAAAATATCTTCAAATTTGTAATTAGATAATAATGTAGCTAATTATCCTTTAAAGTGTGTATGAATACAGAATATTTGATTCTAAGTATTCATATCAAATTTTATGGTGGAAGGCATTTTAAAATAAATTACACATTATATTTTCCATCTAAATGTTATATCTTTCCTCTTTATACATTATACTTGAGACTGCTTTCCTGAAATGAGAATATGCAAATTAACATCCAAAATAAATGTGTTTTGGATGTCATTTTCTTCGTGGTAATTTCTCTATTTTATTTCCTATGGTAGCAAAGATGATATTAGATTTAAGGGGTTTAACATGTTCAGCTTGTATATAAATTGAAGCTTAGATTATTTAATTAAATTTGAGATTTCTTTGTTTACAAATCAGGGGAAGGAGATATGATTTCTTTAAATAACCATTGTTCCAGGAAAGGCTTTCTTCCTGAAGCACTTGACTTATATTAAGTTTATAAAAACTGGCAATAATTTTGTTAGTGAAAAATCACTGAACTTCTACCACGAACAATACACTAAACTAAGAATAAGAGGAGGTGATTAACTGTCACAAAATTTATGTTAAATCATTGTGTTCCAGGTATAAAAAAAATCTAGTAGGTGAGCTTAGAGTTTGGACAGGAGAATTGAGAATTATTCTCTGTCCATAATAGCAGTCAGATCAGGGATGATATAAGAGCACATAGAGGAATACTTTCCATACATGGAATGAAGAAATAGAGATAATAAAAATGTGGATGGAATGAGTATAAAACTAATCTGTTTTCAAATAAAAATAGGAAATAAGCATAGAATTTTTAATATTGGCATCAGGGTAACCTCAAAATACATCTGCAGAAATAAAGCAAAAAAGAAAAAAAAAAAAGGGAAAACCAATCAAAACACAACTACACCCAAAAAAATAAGATAGAGCATAGTCTTCTTTGGTTTAAGACAAAAACCAAACACCAGAAGAAAAATTACAAAATGGCAATAAGCAGTTGCATATCAATAGTCATTCTAAATGTTAATGAATTGAACTCACCAATAAAATGACACAGAGTGGTTGAATTGATTAGCATAATTCAACCTTCTGTTGCAATCAGAACCCCACCTTCTTTCAAAAGATAACAGAATGCTCAAAGTCAAAGTTTGGAAGACATTCTAACGGTAGAATGGTAACCACAAAAAAGCAGGAACAGCTATACTTATAGTGGATAAAACAGACTTCCAACTAACAAGGACAATAAAGGACAGCGATGGACATGACAGAATGATTAAGGTATTAGTCCATCAATAAAATATAACTTATTAAGATATATGCAGCAAATGTAGCAGCATCAAAATATATTAGCAAGCATTCTTAGAATTAATAAGAAGCAGCAACAGTAACTCAATAATAGTAGCAGACTTGAACATCCCACTTGCAACTATGGACATATCAACCAGGCAGAAAATTAACAGGGAAATAGTAGCTTTAGATGACCATGTGGAATACTTAGGTCTATAGACATACCAAATACTTCATCCAATGACTACAGATTTCACTTTGTTCTCAGGTGTTCTTGGAACATTCTCAAGGAGAGATTATATGTTAGGAGACAAAATATATCTCAACAAATTTGCAAAGATTGAAATCATACCAAATATCTTCTCTGATCACAATGACTTAACACTAGAAATCAACCACAAAAGAAAAGCTGAAATACACCATATTAACTGGAGACTAAACAGTATGTTTCTTAACAACTCTTGAGTAAAAGAGGGAATCAAAGAGGAACTTTAAAAAATAAAAAGAGACAAAAGAGAATGAAGACACAGCTACCAGAATCTAAGGGATGCAACAAAAGCAGTATTAAGTGGGAAGTTCATTGCAATTCAGGCTTACCTCAAGAAACAAGGAAAATCACAAATAAACAACCTAATCCTACATTTAAAAGATTTAGAAAAAGAAGAAAAATTAAACCCAAAAATCAGTAGAAGAAAATAATCAAAATTCAAGCAGAAATAAATGAATTGGAAAACTACAATCCAGAAGATCAATGAAACCAAAAGAATGCTCTTGGTACAAATTAATAAAATTGGCAATCCATTGTCTAGACTCACAAAGAGAAAATAGAAACCTCTTGATTGGAATCAGAAATGAAAGGGTAGAAGTTACAACAGATAGTACATAAATATGAAGCTTCATAAGGTACTACTATGAACAGTTCTATGCCAGTATTGTAGGCAAGGACATAGACATTTTTTAAAAAATGCAGCCTATGTACTGAACCTGGAAGAATTGGAACATCTGAGCACAATAACCATGAGCAAGGATATTGAAGAGGTAATTAAATATCTCCCTACAATTAAAAGCCCAGGACCAAATGAATTTTCTAATGAGTTTTACAAAACTTCGGTGAAGAATTATGACCTATTCTTTTCAAACTCTTCCAAAATAGAACAGGAAATCACTTCTAAACACTTTCTATGAGGCTGACATCACACTGAAACCAAAGCTGATAGAGACATCACCAAGGAAGAAAATTACCGATATGTCTGATGAATATGGATGTGTAAATTCTCAGCAAAATATTAGAAAACCAAATCCAACAATGTATCAGAAAGATTACCTATTATGATCAAGTAGAATGCAAGGATGATTCAACATCCTAAATCTATTTATGTAATACATGATATCAGCAAGAGCAAGGAGAAAAACTAAATTATCATATCAGTAGAAGCGGAGAAAGCTTTTAATAGGAAGAAACACCTACATTTTATAAAACTATGCATTAAATGGTGATATAAAGTACATACTTTAACATAATAAAGGCCATATAAGACAAACCCACAGCCAACATTTCAGTCATTTGTGAAAAAAAGAAAGAATTTCCTTTAAGGTTAGGAGCAAGGCAAAACTTTCTGCTCTCACACTGCTGTATACAATCATAGTTGTGGTCTTAGAGTATTTAGACAAGATAAAGAAATAAAAGGAATCCAAATTGTAAAGGAAGAAGTAAAACTACCATTATTTGCAGATGACATAATTGATTATATATGTATATATTTAACATATATAAACATAAAACTGTCAGTTATTAGAAATAACCAACAAATACAGTAAAGTGGCAGACTACAAAATTAATGCACAAAAACCAAAAGTTGTCACATTCTTATACACAACACACTAGAAGAACATGATATCAAGAAAATCCACACTGTTAAAAAAAAATAGAAAGAATCAAGTATCTTGGAATATACTTAACAAAGGTAGTGAAAGACCTGTATAATGAAAATTACAAGTGCTTCTTAAAAAAGAAATAGAGGAGGATGCAAAGATAGAAAGACATCCCCTGCTCATGTTGGGGAATAATCAACATTGTTAAAATTGTCATCTTACCTAAAACAATATACAAATTTAATTAAAATCCCATGTGTTAATTTCCAGGAAATAGAACAAAACATTTGAAAATTTGTGTGGAACAACAGAAAATCCTGAATAACCAAAGCAATTATGAGAAGAAAAAGAATAACAATGAATCTAGAGGGATTACACTTCTAGACATTGAGCTGTATCACAAAGTGATAATGATCAAACAGTATCACACTGTAATAACAGCAGAAGATTTTGATTTCAGATGTTTCAAAGGAGCTAAGTCCACTACAATGTCTCAAACACAAGCTGTTGACTTAACATGCATCAGACTGTCCTACCAGGAGAGGCATGCCCATGTTCAGACATAAATTCTATATCCTCATGTAATACATTATTATAGTAATATATAGTATAATGAATACATAACCAATGTATACAACATTTTGATAATATGCTAAATTTAAAGGTATTCCTAAATAAAAATGTATGCCAGTTGTATAAAAAGTATTAATATATATATTAATTCTCCCTAAATTGATCTGTTGATTAGATGCAATTGCATTAAAATCACAGTTGTTTTGTTGTGTTTCTAAAATTTATACAGTACAACTGTTAAAAATTGTTTTAAGTTTAAGTTAAAACATGTATAGGCAATTTGTAAGAGAAATTCTATGGAGCAGAGGAAAAAGGACTGTTAGTTTGTTATTGTTGTGGCCAAAATTGACTGGTGATTGCATGGGAGAAAAAAGAAATTGAATCCTTATACCTCACAATAAATATAAAAATTTCAAAGAAAATAATAATACATAAGCATAGTAGACAAAATATAGTAAAGCTATATTTGTGATATCTGTGAAATTTTTATAGGGTTGAAAAACAAATAGAGGTGTGTTCTGGTAGAGTAATGGATGGGTCCAGTATCTCTGGCTGAGTGCAGTCCACAGGCATCCCAAGGATTCAGGTTTCTGTTCAAGTTCCAGAAATAGGGGGCAACCAAGATGAACTAAAGTAGAGATGTTTCTTTATTTACTTACAGGGACTATCAGTATATATTGGTATATAGACACACAGGATTTAGTATACAGAGCTATAGGAAAAACTGCTTGCCTCAAAATTTAAACATAATTATAGTTAATAAAAACATCTGTTCAAAAGATAACACTAATCATCATCAAATCATAATAAAAGAGATCCATGTATCCATTATTTTCCTTAAAATGTAGAGATATCATCATAATTTAACTGATATTAAAGTTTTAATTATGTACATTCATTTATTATTAAAACTTTGAAAATGTGTTTTCATTATTACATATTATGCATATAGATGTATGTGTGAATGTCATAATATAAATTCTCTAACACATTCATATATTTTCTTTAGTGAAATAGTCTGAAAGATGTAGCTAAAAACGCTCTATAAAAATGAATAGATTTGAGCCTATAAATGTGGGTCATAACAACATTACTAGATGTAGAGGCAAGATAAATTAGATGGACTAACACATTGAAGAAAGTGCTATGTGAACTCCCACAGAAAACATGTCAGGCTAACTGAAGGAAGTAATCTAGGCTTTGCGGGTGACAGTTATGGGGGTGGATAGTGGAAACAATTTTCAAAATATTATATGTTCTATCAATAAAATTATTCTACAAGTGCTAAAGTATCCATCTGGATATGAAATACAACTTGACTGTGAATAATTACAGAGCATACGAATGAATGCATACATATACAGTTCACTGTTATTTTTTAGACTAATATATGCAATATAATCAGTAAAGAACATAGGTTTTTATGTCTCTGGTGTCGTATGAGAACACATTTCCCTAAGTGGAGAAAGTAAGGCTCTCATTCTTTCTTAGCTTCCCTCTGTGTGAGTATACCCTCAAAGAGCAGTAGGATGAATAGTATAGCAATAGGGTTTGAGGATTTAATTTAGCTTTTTGGTATCATTGTCAATAAATTTTAGTTCTGAAAATTTACTAAATTTCTGTAAACTAGATTTTCATAAACCACATTTAACATGGGGGAATTCCCATAGTGTAAAATTTGTTTAAAGAAGAGTTTAACCATAAAATCCCTATCTGTCACTCTGTGAATTCTATTTTCTAGCACCACAGTTTCACCTTATATACCTCATTGTTATTCTCAGTGTTAAAATAACCCTAGCAAAAGCAATTTATTGCATCTGAATACGTAGAACAAGTGGTCTTACATGCGGAGGTAGAAAAATACCTTCAAAAGTCAGTATCAAGCACAAAAATTGTGCTTATTAAGGTCCCCTCTTCAACATATGTTTTTTAAATTGACTTAAAGTAATTGTAAAGGATAAAGCTTTATAATTTATAGTGTTAAAATGTGGGATTTTAAGTATTTGATACTCCTTAACATAGTTCTTAAAAGTTAGCGAACTGGATTAGAAAGGAAAGTATTTTTTAAGATCACTGGAGCAGTTGGAGGTAACAAGAAGCATATAAACATGTAGTGACAATCTGAAATGAGAGCAATCATTTAAAGCGTAAGTAGAGCTTATTGTAAAAAGTTAACATTATATCTGATGGAAAATTCCTTTCAGAACTTTGGTGTATAAATGATAAAAAATTAATATATATCAGTTTTTTTTAAATCTATTTAGTAAAGAGAATCTCTTTAGAATTCCTTTCCTTCTGCAAAGCAGGAATAGATTCTGAACTCACAGGCCAAATTCAACATATTGCATAATTTATACACACAGACACATACACATAAATGCTCCCTCCAGGTACAGATATAATATTGCTACATCTCTTGCATACAAGTAACATGCAATTTTGTGTAATGCAGTCTTTTTCTAAGGAAAACCTACAGTTTTCTAGAAGTATAATTATGTCTAGAATGTAACCCTACAACTTTTTTAGGAAGTTTCATAATCTTGTGACCTATGAAAATGCTTTTATATATCTAAAATAATAATCATATAAAAACAAAGGTTTTGCTCTTGATATTTTATCAAAAATTTCACATGTGATAGATTTGCCTTTTAATGAAAAATAAATCTCTTTTCAGCAGCACAGAAGCTGATGAAATTTTGAAAAAATACATTTAAAAATAGTTATTTTATATAAATAATGAACACTGTTTTAGTAGATTTTATTTAAAATTAGGGCATTCAGAGACATGATTTGAGAAGTGGCATGAGATATTGAATGAAAAGTCTAAAATTCATAGATGAGTGGTATGCTAATTAAATTGCATAATCAAGTAATGTCAAGGATTTAAAGATCATTATGCAGCTGCTTCAGAATGAGTGTGGAAAATGAGCGAGGATTAGTTACTGTTTACTCCTTTTTAGCTTCTTTAAAACTTACATGCATTCAAAACTTGATGTGGCAAGAGGAAATAATTACTTTAGAATAAATAACCCATCTACTTTCCACTTGGAAACTTCTCTTTCTATATTAATCCAGTCTTCTCATTTTGTTCTGTTTGAATTTGTTTCCTCTGATTAATCTGTTTATTTCATTAAAATTTGTCATTGGCAATTACTAAAATTTCAAACTTAAAAAAACATGGCTGTTTCAAGGCAATAGACTCTGATTCCCACTTAAGCCACAAAGAAGACACTTGGAGACCCAGAGCACAAAATTTCTTCATATGTATAGAATATAAGAAGACACATAAGCAGATGACTGGATAAAGAAGCTGTGATATATATATGCCCAATGGAATTCTCTGCAGCTTAGAATGAAAGCTTACTTAGAAAATGAAATTGTGCCCTTTACAACAATCTGGATGGAATTGGAAGGAATCATGTTAAGTGAAATAAGTCAGAAAGGAAAAAGAGAAATACAGGATAGTTTCACCTATACATGGATTAGAAATAAATGAATCAAATAAATACATAAATTCTGCCAAAATTCTCAGGACATAAGATGATGACTGGTAAGTGAATGAGATATGGGAGGGAAGGAAAGAGGGGAAAAAATGGTGATAAAGGACATTGGAACTCTGGTGGAAGGTTGGTGTGAAATATAAATTGAGACGCAATATCAATATTCAATAAGTGAATGTGGAATTGTGAATAAAAGTGATAATAAATATCAATAATTCAGTGTAGGAAGACACAAAGCAGATGCATGCTATACTATTTGAATGTGATCATTATTTTCTACTTTTATTTAGATCCTATAGTACACTTTCTTTTTCATATGGGATGTGGCAGTATTTACAATCATATATATGGGCATAAATATATCCACATATATAATGCAAGCTAAGTGTAAACTGATATAAATGAGTAAGTATAGAAATAATTGAGAAGAGATACCTTCTATGAAGAAAGTTTTCAAATAGATAAGGTAGATATTCTGTATCTCAGGAGATTAAGACTAATTCTCTATTCCCTAAGTGTGAGCTATGTATAGTGACTTCATTCAAATATGAAAAAAAAAATGCTTTTTAAAAAATAACTTTATAGAAACTTGGCTGACACTGCTTGTGCCAGGTAATCAAGGTTAACACCTAATAATGTCATGTTACCTTACTCTTGATATGATGGGACAAAAAAGGCACTTTACTCCTGTGGTTTTCCTACAAACCTATAAACTCATTCTAATCATGAAAAAAAAAAACACTGCACAGATCACAATATAGGGACATTGTACAAAATACCTGAACAGCACACATCAAACTGTCAAGGTCACCAAAAGCAAAGGAAGTGAGAAATTGTTACAATCAAGAGGAGACTTAGAAGACAAATAATATAAGCAATCTGGTATCCTAGAGGGGATCCTGAGTTAAGAAAATGATAACAGATAAAAGGTAAAGACATCTAAGTAAATTATATAATTTAGTCAATACTGTATCAATATTGGTTCCCTAGTTATGATGCATATCCATACTAATTAAAGCTTTAAGTAAGAGAAATTAGTTGATGGGATATCTGGGAGCTTTAAAGTGTTTACAATATTTCTAAAAATCTAAAAGAGTTCTAAAATAGAAACATTAAAAACAGAATCCCTCATCTCTTTAGCAGAATTATTAAAACAATTTTATAGTTTTGATACTGTGAGTTCTACATAATAGTTTGTATATGTATGTAGTATACATGTATACTACATACATATGTATGTATATGCTGTCTTTTGAAGGTGGCTTTTAAATGTACATTGCCTTCCCAATTTTCTTATGACTGAATTAGTCATTTATATTTGTTTCTTAGTATCAGAACTTATTATTAATTAGGATATTTTGGAAAATTTCAATCAGTAATAGGTTTGGTCTATTTTACCAATAAATTTGAATCTGAGATGACTGGAATAATAATTAAAACTTCCTTTATAAACTTAATAAAATTTTCAGAATTATAATTTAGTAGTTTATTAATATTTAAAATGCATATACTGAGCACTGTTATTGCTTAAAATCTAGCATTTTATGGAAAGTATATACTCCTTGTTTGATAGTCATTCTTTTAATATCTTTTAAAATTGACTTGGTGATTTCAGGTTTGACATATTTCATTAAACCAACTATATGATTCAAAGTAGATACTATTCAAACTGCAATATATTCTCTAGGGTCAAGGCATAACTACTTGTAGAGCTTTTTAGAGATTAGCTTTAAATTTTTAGGAACTTTTGGATGACTTTTTAAAGATTTTTTTTACATTGTTAATACCCTGTTGAACTTGGAAAATATGTTAAAAGAACTAGAATAGTTTAATTTCTATGTCTCTCATGTGTTTTGCCTGGCTGTCTTCAAGAGCTGAAATTTTTCCTACTATACAATGATTTTTCATTTCACTAGTGCTGAAGAATAGGTTTGACCTTGCTCTTTAAGGAGGATTTAGCCAACTATCATAATGAAATGGCGATTTTTATTCTTACGAATTTGCTGTTCCAGTATTTTTAGTAACTAGCAACTTACTGCATTTATTCTAAGTTGTCCTTTGTTTAAACATTATGTCATTTCATGTTTGCCTTGTGTATAATTTTTCTTAATATTTATGCTTTTGTACTATGTTATTTCTAAGATCTTAAAAATAATTGATCATTTTCTTCATTATTTTATTACCTGGCAGTGATATAGTATGATTATTAAACATTTGTATGGCTAGGTAATGCTATATTAAAATAATATTTCCAGTGTTTTCATAGATGCTAGTATTACAGTATGATTAAATAAGTACAAAACTAAAAATATCAAGTCAATATTTGTTCTCCCTGACATTGCAAATGACAACAAACAAGGAAATAAAGAAAAATAATTTGAAGTACATGATCTCCAAAGTCCTTCCATAGATGTAGATTTATGTGATTTTTAAATAGCCCCAAATAATATCACACATCTGTTATTTCACTAAAAATATGCAACAAATTAGAAAATACAAGCAAAAGATTTTCCAGACACTTTCTGTACAATAATTTGTCTATAGAAAAGATTATATCGCTTTCATGATTGCAACTATCAGCTTTATAGAGAAGATTCAATAAAGTGGTTATTAGTATACAATTTAAATATTTTCCCACTGTATAGTGAAATATAACCTGTGCATATTCCTATAAATCCCTGCCCTGTTAAATCATAGATTATTCCATGTCTAGTCTTCAGCATGGCCTGATATTCTTTTATTTGAAATCACATTATTTTGTCCATATTGTTTTCTCTCATACATTTATATTTTTTGACTTTGAAAAGTTGGTTCAAATATTTTTGACCAATGAAAAAACATGAATCTGGCATGAGCTGATGACCAAGCAGATAAGCCTACCAGGTGTGGATCGTTCACATCCTAAGGACCTGGGTTCATGACCCAGGCAGGAGGAACAACCAAGATAAACAACTCAATAAAATAATGTCAGTTTCTCCTCTCTCTTCCATCCTGTCTATTT